>VYZM01014150.1:75109-142024 GCA_013398915.1 Dromas ardeola
TTTGGGCAAGCTGCTTTCTTTCCATTTGCTTTGCTCACTGTCTTATATTGAGTTGTGTGGAAAGATTTTTCAGTCAATGAATGGCTTTTACTATGGTGCACTAAACAAACAAGGCTTCCTCTCAGTCTGCCCACTCTCTTCAAATATTTTTGAAGCTATTGGTCAACTGCCACTAGATTTTTGATAGCTGGAAGTCAGAAGTCTATAAAGTTTTGTGGTAGTGTAGGATTGGGCAGGACCTACATAACCATGATTTCACTGTTCCATGGGATTCCTCTCAGTAAGTGACTGTTTTCCACCTAGGAATGAATGAGTTTTTCCCTTGATGTCTTTTCAAGCAAGTTGCAAACTTTTTGTGCTGCAGTCTTTCTCCTAATTTTCTCTCTACTTTTCATTAGAGCCAGGCTGTGCTGCTTTATTCCCTTGCCAGCAGTGACCTTGAGCTTTCAAAATTTCTTTACCTTTCGGTCCTTTCGTGTATCTGAAGACAGCTGTATTCCTGCTTCAGAAGACACCTGCTTTCCTGGCTATTCAAGGTGAGCTCTTTTAGTCTCTACAATGGCTTCTAAGTTCCCTTGGGTATCCTAGTAGCCAGCCTCTTCATCTGTTACTGTTTAAACAAATTTCTCTTGAATATAGGTGATCAGAATTATGTGCAATATTCTGGATGAAGCCTTGTACGGTGTCGTTAGTAATCTTGTATCCCTACTGGAAATACCTCATCTTTTAGACCCTAGGAGTACATTTGCCTTTTAATGGTCACACCAGATTAGTTGCTCCTCATCATCATTTGATTGACAACACACATAGGGTCTTCCCCTCTATTTTTTCCAACTGAAGAGACACTAGCATAGATCAGATAGTCTTTTTATTATTCCTACAAGTATGACCTTGTACTTTATGGTAGTACAGTCTACACAGAGCTTATTAATACCTCTCAGTTTCAGATCATAAGAACATTTAATTAGCGTATGCTAATTACTGGGTTTACTGGGGATGCGGGAGGAAATGTGTCTATAGAGCCCAGCCCCATCTTATGTTATGTGTGCTTTCACATCATGTGATGCAGATTGGCCATGTGGCTGCACAATTCTCCCCACACAGATTGAGGTTGTCTCAGCCTTTGCATTGCTGCTTGCTATGAAGACCTGTCTCTCCCACTTATGAGATGACAACCATTGTTTTCTTTAACCAGTTCCTTACCCGTGTTACAAATATTCCTCTTCTCCACCTATCTAGATACACATTTTATTATATCAGATAAAACCAGATTAAAAAATCAGAATCTAGGCAGAAAAAAAGAATTTGTGGATTTAATGTAGAAGAAAGAAAACTGGAATTATCCTATCCAGAAAAATTAAGTACTTTTATCAGAGAAGTGTAGATTATTTTGATGTAATCTAGTTTAAAGTCAACAGTGCTTTTTATCATGTCTTCTGTTTCACTCTCTGGTAAGATATTCTTTCCTTCCATGTCTGCTCTAAAGCCATGCGTGCCACTAAGACCAATCTGATGAGCTGATAGTTCCTCTAAGTTTTTTGTTACTGCGGTTAGTGTTCTCTAGTTACTGTATTGTCATCAACTCAATTGACCCTAGGAAAAGCATGCTGCATTTGCAATGTGAAACACTGGTTCCTTCAGAGTACATGAATGGGGATTCTGGCCCTTTTGATCTGAACATATAAATCAGGATTCAGCCTCTCTACCTGGGGAGTGTAAGCAAAGAGCTGAACCACCTGTAGCTCCACAGATGGCTATTAATGGAAGACAGACACCTGCAGAATAGCTACTCAGATCTGAGACAGCTGAATCTCTCTCAGGAGGTACTTGCCATTTACTATGCAGAGAGTAGGAAAACTACAATACTAATTAAAGTTGGGTGGAATCAATCAGGTTCATAGACCTTGGAGCAAGATTGTTCCCTTGAGCCTCTTCAGATATGAGACGCCCTCCAAGGTATGATGATTTTGTCATTACGTAGAATATAAGAAAGGGGTGTGGGAAGACTGCTGTATCCATGGGGAAAAGCCAAGGAAAATTAGACAAACACTCACAGTCTCCTGTGGCCACCAATGAAACAGTCACTTTTTCCTGACGAAATGTAGCCCACTAATGGACACCAAAGTGTTTTCGATTGCACTGGATTCTAGCATTTGTTGAGCTTTCCCTGAGTGTTCATTAATCTAATTGTGAGGCAAATGCCAACTTTGGACTAAAGGTGACCTAAATGTCGCACCACCCTGTAAGCATTAAAATAAAGAGTGTTCAGGAATTAATGAGCATAGTGGCCACATTTCATATGCATAGCAACTGGTAAATCTCACCTCATGCCTCTTCAACACAAAATCCTCCTCCGTCAGCTATGTATTGCCTAGGCAAGTCACTTTTCTTGCAATTGGCAGATAACTGCTTTTTATCAGTTTATAACAAACCACAGAGGCTGTGGATCACACAAGTTAGGGCTTTTGATAAGCTCCATACAACATGAGAAGTTTCCTTTCCTTCAATAAAACTTGTTCAGCTTCTCTTCCAGTGTTTTCTCCAAAATCATAGGATACACCTGACTTTCCCCTGAGATAACTTGACAATAGTGAGCTGACTCCTTTTACTTCTCTTTTCAGGTATAGTATTTCTATTTTCTCTCCTCTTTCATCTTGCTCTTTATCCTTTGCAAAATGGCAAAGGACGGCACTGTGACTGACAGGGTAGCAAGAAAAGAGGAGGAAAGGCTGTTTCAAGGGGTGGTTGTAATTACCCAATTAACAGGTCATAGATTTAGCAAGGTTTATTTTGAAATAATAAGAAATCTTAACCATATTTTAACATGTCCGTGGTATATCTGAGAATAAGGCATTTGTTTATATCTGCAGTTACAGGAGATAGACTTTGGACACAGTAAATCGTTGGGGGACATGTTCATCGTAGATTCTACTATGACAATAAAAAGCTAACGCAGCTATTAACCATAGAAAGGTAATATTCTATAGAAGGAGGGAAGTGATCTCATGTCTGAGGACAGAGCTATGATCAGAGCTACATCCAGATTACCATTTCCAATTCTAGTTCATATACAGTGTGAAGCCCAACAGAAGAAGCTGCTGACAGGGACTTCAGCAGTTAAACTGTGCGGTTTTGCAGACAAAGCCAGGCTTCTGGCTGGAAAGGGCAGGGACCTTTTCACTTTGACTGTCTGAGCAGCCAGCTGGGGAGCACCTGTACCCTTGCTAGGTGGGAGCAGAGCTGTCAGGCAGCAGTTAACAGGGATTTCAGCAGTAATGGTCATCTCAGAGTCTGTTGTTTTATTGCTGAAGCTGGCATAGGTTTTCCCCTTATGCACTACTTTGCACTGACAAACGCTGAGTTTCAGCTTGCGGCTTATGGTACCTAAGGTAAGGTACCATTAGTCCTTTCAGCATTTCCACACAGTCTGCCATCTTCTTTACCACTCTGAATACTTTTTTATCAGCAGAAAACTTTGGCATATCTCTGTTAACTACAGGCCACTACAGTGACCTTGGGCATCAGTGTAACTTTTAGGTTCTTCTGTGAAATACAGGAATTTAGTTCTCAGTAGACTGCAGTGCCTTAGTAATATTTAAGTTACTAGATTCATTGCTAAGTGTTTGGATAACATACAGTGCCCTGTAATAATCAGGAATATGTCTTTCTGACACTAAATTTTGTGAAGCTTTAAAATACATTGAGCCCCTATTTCTGTACTGAGACCCCAAATTACAACAGTGGGCATCTGAACATATGAAGCCTTGTTTCCTATGTATTTATTTCATATGTCCTATCTCTCTGCAACAGTCATTCCAGCTTCCCACATGTTCTGTAATCCTCATCATTCAAGTACTTTTTATGTTCTCCCACATCTCTTACATATATGGGTTAAAACACGACATATTGTGGCTGGTTAAGAACTACATACGTACAGATTGGCAAGACACCATGCTTGCCCAGGCAGACCTATCTTACGCCTTTTAAATATGCAAGGAATTAGTTTGGTCTGCCTTTTCCTCAACTAGAAGAATAAATTAGAATAGTTATCTTGTTCAGTCATCTCATCATTTGACAGAAGTGTAGAAAATTATTATCTTGGGTATTTCTACTTCTGTGTTAAATTTGGTTGAAATTTGCCATGAGGATGAAAAATTATTAAAGCCAGATAAATGCACAGCTAGCTGTGCACAACAGCAAACGCAACAGCATAAACCATGCTGGCTTAGGAGACAAGGTTTGTGCAAGGAAGGGGCATCCTACTGCCATCACTACCCCCAGGAATTTAAGTTAGGAAGTATGTGGAGAAAGTCTAAAAGATACCACATGGTGAGGGTTTGAGGACTTGGAAGTGATGGCAAAGACCAAAGTGGAGTGATCTTTCCCGCTCTGAGTGCATGAGCGAGGGTGCAACTGCTCATTGTGGGGAGGAGGAGGGGATCAGGAAAGAATGATTTGGTCCAGAAGTGTCAATGTTTTTGAGCTTGAGGACATCAGTAGGTCTTGAACTTTTCCTGCTGTATCCCATGGTTACGGTGTCCCCATAGCATTTGTAGTCTCTCTTCTCTTGGCCTTCATGCTGTATGCGTGGCAGCAATTAAACAATGAATATTGTTGATTACTAAAACTCTCACTGTTCTGTACTTCAGTGCAATCCAAATGTGCCAACTTGACCTTTTGGCAGCATGTACCTGTACTTTCGGTAATTCTCCAAAACTCCTTTCACAGCCTTGGAGAGGGTACGGTTGAGCTCTTGGGGCTTATTAAGAGCATTTTCCCATTGAAATTCTGTATGCGGTGTAGCTGGCTGTCCCTGCTTCAGAAGAAACTTTGACAGGCAGCCATATTTGACAGCTGTATGGCTTAATGTGGATAAGTCTCTTAATAACTGACTTAAGCCTTGAACTTTTAAGACTGCCTAGTGATGTCAAATAAGAAAACAATTTTCGGCTTGTCATGCTGAATAATTGTTGACATTGTACTACCATTTTCTTCCACCTTCAGCCTGTCAGCAAAGAACTGTGGGGAATTCTAGCCATCCCATTTTAACTTTACTATTAATATAATCCATCTGTTTTATTTTCTATCAAATGAAATTCATAGTATTTTGCAGTTGCTAAGGCAGTTATATCATCACAGCACTCTGAGGCTGTAATTAAAATTTTAAAAAGTTTTTGTTTGATCTTTCTTGTGGGAGAAGGTGTATGATGGTGAATGAGACAGTGAACAGTTAATCTAAGAAAAACATCTTTTTTCTCAGTCTATTCACAGTTTTCTCCAAATCTCTGGGATTTCTCTGATAACCCACATGATCACATTATAAAATAAACATCAAAACACCTGACAGAGATTTAAGAGTGTATGGGTTCTGTGCTATTGAGAGATAATAAAAAGTAGGTAATTTCAATAAACATATATATACACATATCAAGAAATACAGTCTTGTCAGTCTACAGTCATTTCAAGTAGCATGTTCTAACTTTGAAATTTAGGGGAATCTGACAAGGTCTCATGCTTTCATGAAATGTGGATACTACTTCCTTCCTGCAAGTGCTTATCTTAATAATTACCATATCATTAGTGAAATGGCTGCCCTTTCAAGGTCGGGTTTTTTATTAACGTGTTTTTCTAGTAGCTGGCCATTTAAATTTGGCCAGGATGAGCTGTCATGCAATGTGGTGAGTGGTTATTGCAGTTTTCTCGCTCCCATCTATGTGATACTTTCCAGCTAAATTGTACATGAGAAAGAAAGGGATTCCTCAGCAGTGGCAAATGAAATAATGGTGACAGAAGGATTTTCAATTTATCAGAAAAAAGCATAATGAAATCCAACAGCTGGAAGGGAAGGCAGAGACGGTCTTATTAGAAATAGGGTGTGCACTTTTCAAAATGAGGGATAGCTGTCAATTGGAAAAGCATATCTAAAAATGCAGTGAGATCTATGTTATCTGGACTGTTTATATATAAAATTGGATGGCTTTCTAAAATATATATTCAAATTTCAGGGGAAAATATGAGCTGCTTGTAGAATTTTTTTCTTTTTTTTTTTTTCCCAAGTGATATTCCTTGGTCTGTTCTGTTCAGTAGATCAAAAAAAAGTGATCACAGCAGTCATTTTCTCATTTCCAAGCTGATGAATACACGTTCTACTGGTCCTCAAAACTTTTAGTTTCAAACAAAATGAAGAGGAGGGGGAAACCATCAAGGTGATACACCTTGATATTTTTATTATTTTTTTAATCTTATCTCTCTTTGACCCTTTTTTTTTGCTTGCTGAGGAGATAGAGGACTCCTACAGATAACTTTCAACCAGTAGAAAAAAATCCTTATTTAAAAAAAAAAAAATGCAAAAAAATATACTAAGTTTAAAATAAACTTCCATTTAGAGATAGGCAAGAAAAACCCCAAACCCAATCTGTATTTGTTTGAATTATTCTTTTTATGATGAACCAGCACAAACTGATCTTTACATGTGGCGGGTGGCTGACTGTGACCTCGTAAGTATCTAGTCCAGAAACTCCAAAGAGGAGTGATAAATGTTCAACTGCATCTAGAGCAGGTCAAAAGAAAGGTGATCAGTAAATATGCAAATACTTTTTGATGAGAGATGGAGATGACCTTTCTTATCACTAGTTCAAAATTTTTGTTGCACTAGTATTTTTGTAAGGAAGAGGTAATAAGGAGGTGGGTAGTATTTTGCTGAATTCTTTTCATCACCTCATATGGCTTTGTTCCAGTTGAACATGGCTTTTTGAAGAATTGCTTTAAATATATAGAATGAGTTACTGAGTTTGTGTCTCTTCCTTTTGTGTCTAGAGGTCTAGTTGTGTCTTTCACATTTGTAGTAGTTTCTCATTGTTTCTGATCCACAGTCCCTGATGGGAGGGAGGGTCATGGCTCTAATGAAGGCTTTTCAAGGTAATATTTTTTCGTGGTGAATTTGGAGATTGCTTCCTATAAGAGGTGTGTTCACGTATGAATTACACCATGATCTTAACTCCAGAAGTTTCATCACATGGATCAGAGAGACTATCACTGGAGACATAAACCTTCTACACATGCTTTACTACTTAATCGGTTCATATCCTGAGAAGACAAGGATTTTATTTTTTTTATTTCTCTTTGTCCCAGGTATACATAGTAGCGCCATTAATATGTATATGCACTTCTGTAACAGGACTTTCCTATGTGCAAATTACACATTTATTGATATAAATGTAAAAGGCTGACAGAGGATATTTTTTTCCCCCATTGAAATGCTAATGCAAAACTACAAAGTGTTTCTGTAAAAGGAAGCATTTTGGAATTTGGCGTGGTGCTTCTTGCCCTTCTCTCCTGTAAAGGCACTGTAGTTAAAGGACATCTCTTTAATTGCAGTTTGAGATAACGCTCTCCAAGTGCTAGGTACAGGGCAGCCAAGCTAACACGGAGCTAATAGCAGGTGGCTGGACCAGCTGGAGTAGAATTGCCACCTGCTACAACATTCACCATTAATTAACTAAATCATCATTAATTGCATGGCCTTCTAACTAAGATCATGTGCAATATTTGTATACTTTCTAATAAAATCTTTGCCTCAGAACGATAAATCTGAACTCTCAGGGAGACGGCTTGTGGCCTAATGCTACAGACATCAGATGTCTGTTCAGAAAGAAGCGAACATCCCAGAAATGCTGAGTTCATAGAGCCAGATATCAAAGCGCCAAGTCAACTACCCTTTGGAGTCAGAGGGATAACATCAGTTTTTTGAGAATCCCAATCAGGAGGGCTGTGTTCAAGGCAGCTTCATCACGACATGGATGCTCTACTTCTCTTGGGACAGAAGGTGGTTATCAACAAGACATCATGCTCTGTGGTTCTCTACTATAATATTAGTTAGAAGCAGCTTTGTTGTCAGCAGCCCAGGAGTTGCTGTTCTTTTGGCTTTTGTCAGAGGGTCAGGTGTTTATTCTATCTCCTGTGACATGTAGGCCAGATACTTAGGGCTCTCCTCCTTTTGTAAAGAGTGTCAGTCATTTTTCAGAGCAAGACAACTCAAAGAAGCAGGGACTGAAGTATGAACAACTGGCGTGGCTTTGAACCTGCAAAATAACTTTTTAAAGTTAATTTGGGAGATCTTACTGATTTCTAATACAATTCCTTAAATTCCACCTGAAAAATAGTCTGGCTATGAAATATTTGCTGGTGAAAGGACTGGGGAGATCTTAAGAAATCTATCTGCTAAAGCAGCACGGGCAGTGTTTGAAGACAGAATTTGTAATGCTCTTATGTTACCAAAAAGGAACATTTTTTTGAACTTTAGCTTTGATAAGAAAGTCCAGTCAGTGCTCAGCTATCATATGAGTAGCTGAGATTACTTCTGTGCAGCGCCCCTGAAAGAGAAATACAGGGGAAGGCACTTTTGTCCTTTGTGCCTATATACATACTGAAATCTTTACTCCAGATACTGTTACAGATGGGAATCTCTGCTAAAATAACCATCAGTGTAGCCCAGCATGTTAGGATATTTTAAGATATTTTTTTTTTTTAACATTGGGACTATATGATGTAGAGTCAGCATTTTCAGGTCCAGTTCTACTGCCTGTCTAAATCACGTTCAACTCCAAGTGGAAAGTCATCGGTAGGGACACTTTATGCATGTTTTCTGCCCTGGTTTCTCCCAGAGAATTTTAGCTTGGCATTTTCTATGACCTTGTTTGGCTCACCAACAGAAGACATTCCTATTTCACTAGAATAAGTACTATAACAACACTGACAAGCTCTGAGAAATATTAGATTTTTGCATTTCAGATTAATCTAAGGCTGGTACTCCATTCTGATTCTTAGCTGCTGCTCTTGCTATGATGCTGAGTATCAGTTCTTAGCCTGATATAAGCAAGCTTCTAATTTTCCAGTAATTACCGTCATCCTGAAAACAGGTTCTTTTTTCTTTGTTTTTAATCACAATATAAAATTAAAATTCAGAAGGAAAACTCTACATCTTATTCATGGATTGAAGAGTATGTGATAGCCAATGATTATGATTTTAAAATACTGCTTACTTTGAAATTTTAATATTACAGGTGCTCTGAGTTTGAATTATTCATTCTTTGGTTTTGGAATGGAAACTTTTATAAATGTGCAAATCGTGTGAGAATGTAATGAACTTTGTTTTCAATTTTTTGGTCATAATAAAACAAAAATAACAGAAAAATGGAACTACAGAAGTTAAATAAAATTACTAAAGAAAATAAAAAAGAAAATAAACAATTATAAAGAGCACAAATTGAGTAGGAAACGTATAAATCTTGGACAGAGAGAAAAATTGTAAATGAAAAAAATAAACTTTATTTTTATATTTACTTAAATCTACAGAGTAAAGGACAGTGTTGCTCGCTGCATGACTAGTTTAAAGAGAACAGAAAAACAATTGTTTTGACCAGCAGCATTTTAATTTACCTTGCAACACCTTTTGGTTCTGTTCTCAGTTGAGTTGACAAGATTTGTCTTGCAAGCTACTGAGGTAATTCAAAGTTCCTGAGCAAAGGAACAAGATAAATATTCTGATTTGGAAAGGGAATAGCCGCTTGGGAAAAAACCCCCACGGTATTTCATAAAACATTGGCTCTTTTTCACTAAAAATGAGGGGGGTTTCTTTCTCAGGAACGTGCAGCTTGCTTTGGAACAGCAGCGGTAGCAATACAGATAACGTGTTTAACAGAGAGGAAGTCTGACAGATGATATATGTGTGGGGGTTTGGGGTATTTTGTTTGTTTGTTTTGTTTTAAAATCAGTGCACTTTTCATGAAAGGCGAAAAAAAAAAAAAGGTGGAGTGTGTGGAACAGCGTTAGATTGTTTTCTCTTATCAGGCTTGAATGACATGACTTGGTCATAAATAGGAGGGTATTGGAGACACTTTCCAGAGAGAAGACTTTTATTCTTATACTACATTGTCCTGGCATTTCCAAAGTGAAATCATAGCAGCTTTATATCATTTTAAAAATTGATGGAAAAAAAATTAATCCCAGTTCAGAATTTTTTTCTGAATGTCAGAATAATTGCAGAACAGACAATCACTTTTCCTAACCAACTTGTGCAAGTCTAATCTCACCAAGAAATATCTGCTAATCTCAGAAAAGAAAAAAATATTAAGGGGCTTTAATTATGTGACTTTGTGATCTTTGACTTTACATGGACTCTGGTTAGGTCCAAGATTGCCTTGCATTCTCACCACGGCCAAATCTTGCTATTTTGTAGTGAAGTTTCCATGTATTATGCATTTTCCATAGCTGATCCATTCATGATCCAGTCATGGATCCCTGACATCTCCCACCTTTTGCAAGGAAAGAATTTATTTCACCAGAAATTAGGTATTTTCAGCTTTCCTCATGATGCACTCTTAACTCTGATACCTTTTTAAAATTGAAGGTTAAACATGCTGGGACATGATTTGAAGGTCTTTATGGCTGAGGTTTCCCCCATCTAGAAGAGACCTTCCTCTTCCACCCCTCAAGATCCATGTAGTACCTGGGAGGTAGTACTCTTAGAGCACGTCATGTTTTATTGTAAAGGCATAGCACTTCACTGCATCTGTACAAAGGGCTTCCTTGTATCATCATTCAGACTTGGCAATTTCTTCCCTCCTTTAACACACTTTCAGCTTTTTACTTCTCCTCAGCAATATGATTAAGCATATAAATTATAAGACAAAATGTTAATAGAAAAATAAAGGTTGTATAGACAACATAGGACTAATTTATGCCAGTAATTAGAGTGATATTTTATGCAGTTATTTAAAATAAGTAGACATGCAAGTTATTCTATCACTTAATAAATTACCATAAAGTCTACTCTAAATCTAATATCTTCCAATTCCTCTAAGAAGATGAATATTCTGTTATCAATGACTTAATCCCCTAATAACTTCCACACAGCAAACTTCACTTTGGCATAAACACAAACAGTAATAGAGTTAATAGGAGGTGTTTTTCTATACCAATTAAATTTGACCTTGAGGACCAGACAGTCAACTGATATGAGGTGGTGTATATTCTTTTAGGATATTGTATAGGATTAAATCCTATGATGATGTAAATATAGTCCAGGGAGAAATAGCATTTTTATCTTTGTAAAGGCAGACTGAAACACGATTATTTTCATGAACACTTCCTAAACCTAATTTAAGAACTTTAATTCAGGACCTTTGTTTTGACAAAAAAGGACATTGCAAGGTACATTGGTTAGATATTCTTTCTCAAATTATTTTCTATTAAAAATGAAATTTTCATAATAAGTCTTTTCCAAAAAATCTCCATTATTGTGATATTTTTTCAGAAAAAAAAAAACTAATAACTTGTTTCATTTCCATAGAAATTACTTATTTTGATCTATAAATTAGAAAAAGATATTTCTTTCTGTTCTATACAGCAACTTCCTTTAATAGTTTTATATACAATAATAGAGGGCTTTGACTATTGTAGTCATTAAACTTCGATTGCTGTATCATGTCTTGAAATTGTATGTCAGTAGTTTGTAAGTTATGAAACAGAGGGAAAAATAATTCTACATAGGAGGTATTTTAAAATTAATTCCTTTTTGAAATGTCACATTTCAGTAGAAAGCTTTTATCAAGCCATGTTTTTCCCTAGATTCCTGAGATGTTATTTGCATGCTTGCCAATTTGGCGTGAAAATAAAACTTTGAAACATTGAGATATTCGGGAGGAGGCAGTGTTGTAGGGTTTTTTTTGTTGTTGCTTTGGTTTTTAATCATCTGATCTTCCTGTAAAGCTGTATAACCTCACAAACCCAGTTTGGTGGTCAGTGTGAAAAAAGCACTTAAACGTCAAATGCAGTGGTTTATGCTGCTTGAATCTTACATATAGGTAGTAGGATGGCTTCTATTTCTTGTGAGAATTCTCCCTGTTCATTTTATGCACAAAAAGCAAGTCTTGGTTAGCACAGAGGTTGGCCTTATCCAGTTTACACAAGCAACAAACAAGTGGGTCTTTTTAGGTCCTCCTGAGCTCAGGTTACCTCAGCATTTGCTTTCTCCTGGATGGCCACAAGCACCAGCCTGATCTCTGCTGACTGAGTCTGAGATTTGAGTACCTGTCTCAGAAATAAATTAAAAAAGTCTTTAATATTTTAGTGAAACATAAGTAAATGAACCTGTAACTCAACAACACTGTCTGGTGTTAAATGTTGGCCCAGCTATTTAGTAATTCGAAGTACTTTAACTGTTGTCACCTTATTAGTGTCAGCTGATCGCTTTCTTGATTCAGAACCCATAACCATTCAATCAGACAAGCTAGAACTGCAGCAACAATTGGATTTAAACCTGGATGCTGAAGACTAGACGTTATTTTTATGCTGTATCCCTTCATAACAGGATGAAGGTACTGGTAGTTAATACATGTGCTTCTCAAAGTCCTGAAATACATTTTAATAATCAATACTATCCCAATATTGTCTCTCAATATTTTTTGTGATAACAACATCATCGTCTTTTTTCCTTGCTTATCAAACTGAGTTGTCCTTATATGATTTATGAATGTGGCATCATATTTAAGATGCATAAGTATTAAGAAACACTTTCATATAGTACTTTCTCCTGTGCTAGTTTAATCTGTAAAACGGACTCTGACTAAATCTGAGTTCTTCAGAGGAAATAACATTTCCTGAAAAAATTGAATTCAGCAAGTGGCATCACCTGTATCATTATTAATGTTTCACTGGACTAATATTACCTGTAAAATAGTAAGGACTTGTCTGTGAAGCATTACTGAGGACAGCTCTTCAAAATCAAGTAAACCTGTTAATTTTAAAGTGGATTACTAACCTGAATTAGACTGTGAATAATACTGTCAAAGAGGATTAAAGCCATTTTAAGTTGGTTTAACTTAATTCATGTCTTAAGTCAATGGAATTAAATTTAGTTGAATTTTATTTTTTTTTTTTAAAACCTGGATGGTCCTGTAAAGACCAGTTCTCCTGTGACAATGCCTGATTAAACGCTCCATAATTTAAATGGGCAAAGCAGATGGAAAGCAAAATGCAGAGGTGAGGCAAGCTGACCTGACAGTGCTAGAACCTGGGGTCCTCTTGTGTCCTCCCTGTCCACCGTTTCCAGAATGGACCTGTCTGTCCACATTGGTGTGATACTACCTTCCACTGTGGCACCAGCTATGGAAAACGTGCAGAGGGAGGTGACCTTTCCCACAAGACTGTAAAGCTTTCCCTTTGCTGTGTGCATGGATGACAACTGTATACCTAACTCTTCCCATAAATTGTGAGAGCACTGGATTTAGGTACTCCCTCTAATTCACTTAATAAATCAATGAAACAAGCTTTCTGAGACGTGAGCTTCCTGCTCTAAAAACAGGCTGAACACTGGCAGAGTAGTTAAACAAAGATGCTCCGTATGAAAGGGGAGATGGGAGCAAAATGTGTGTGATGGGAGAAGATGGCAAGTGGGGTCTGAGTCTGCTATAAGGACGATGGATAAAGGAGAGAGATAGATAAGAAGCAGCAGAGCTGTGAATGTTTTTGCTGGCCGGGATAGTAACCGGGGAGTTGTGTATTGAGGGCAACCGGAGGAGATTCAGTGATAGGAGTGATACCGAGTGATATATATCTGCACAACCAACAACACTGAAATAACAGTTGAAATTTCACAGGATTTCAGAGCTAAAGCCAAAATATTTTTGTACTTTTTTTTTTTTCCTAATGAAGGAGAAATTTTCAAGTGTGTGTATGTGTGTATATATATTTATAAAAAGAAACCCATATATTTTCTTCTAGAAATTAGAAGTTGATCTCAAACAGAAATATCATAGCTCAAATTTTCTTTTTTCCATTTTTTGTATTTCCCCTCAGCTTTCCTTCCGCACTTTTTTCCACAGGAAAAATTAGGGAGAAGGAAGATACTGAGACTATGAGGCATGAAGGGAATCCATCTTTTCCTAACACAACTTTTTACAAGCTAAAAAAATGCTAATAAGTTTGGAGTTTGATTTTTATTCTAGGAAAGAAAAGCCTACAAACTAATAGGAACAGCAGGGAATTAATTCCTATTCAATTCAAATAAAAACGGAGAAAGAAACAAGTCACAATGACAGACATTTAGCTATTGGAAGAAACTACCAGAGGAAATTACGGATTTTGCAGATTTTGAGTCTGAAGACAGGGTTTGTTAACAGGGGTTTTGATTATTTGTTCTATAAACCTTTATTGTCTTGAAGTAATTGAATGTTGCATCGTTCTGAACGTAGAAAGTTTTGGAAAGGAACCTGTTACGTGCAATCGAACACACCCTGGTGGTAGGAGGTAGGTGGTCAGGCAGCAAACAGGAATGCTGTTCTTCTTGCAGCCCCTTCATTACCAGCCCAGGTACTGTCATACCGCAGCCTCTGCCCATAAATTTCTTGGGCAGAAAAGTAAATGGGTGTAGGCAGACAAGGGTAGGTGCAGGACAGGGACAGAGAGGTGGGGGAGAGGAGCTGGGCTTTCTGCAGGGCAGGAGGGGTTTAGGGGGAAGAGTTGTTGCGTGCACACCTGCGGAAACTGGTCAGGGAAAGAGCCTGGTAATGAGGCAGGAGGCCTGGAGTGTTGTGTGGCATGTGCCAAAATTGCATTTGTAGTTGTTTTGGGTTGATTTTTTTTTTTGTTTCTTAACAAAGCTAGCAACCCTCCTTCAAGTAAAGACTGCATGTCTCTTGGTAAAAAATGAGGTTTTGTTAAACATTACGTCCTTTTTTTTCCTTCTCAGCTCAGCATAGCAGTAAAAGGTAACATTCTCTGGCATTTTACATGGGAAGGAAAACTTGATGAACTAATGATTTCTCCTAGCCTCAAATCCATGAATCTATTACCAAATTGACTTATCAAGGTTAAATATTTGTTTGTCTTCTCTTGCTCAGCAAGAATAACAAGGGAAGTACTCGTTATGTTCAGGCTGCTGAGCAAAAAGTGATATAGAGCTGCAATCTTAATTATCTTTTAATTTCCTTTATCCCTGCTTTTCTGGAGCAGTGTCTTACTATTATTACAATTAATACTGTTCTGTATAGAAGATACATAGCTGCAACTAGAATTCAGGAAACTGTAACAGCAAAAGCTTGTCAAGTGATTAATGCATGTGTGGCATTTAGGCTGGCACATTTTTATAACCTGTCTAAGTGGCACTGACACTGGTAGATGGTGAGCTCTCAAACAGTCATAGAAGATGATTATAGATAGGGTCACCATGGGTTACAATGATGGAAGTAACTGATTAATGACTTGAAACTGTAGAGAAAGACCAGACATTAAAGTTGGCAAGGCAGTCAGCCTGTGCTGATAGAAGACAGATGGTTTCAGAAGAGATGATTTTCATAACCTGAAGAAATACGTGAGTGAGTATGTGCAATAACAAAACCAGATAGAATTAGGTTTTCAGTGTTATTGAATGGTCTGTATCACCACTGTGTACCTAATGAAAGATCAATGAAGATAATACAAACAAATGTTTCTTATAGAAGAAATTGCACTTTTTGAAAGTTCAGCTGGTACCCTGTATGAATCAAATGCTCACTTGGTGGAAATCAGTATAGTGCAGTGGGATACTATTAGCTCACAGCTTTGCAGAATCCGTGTCTGAAACTTCAGGACTTCTTTCGCATTGACGTCCGTTTTGCTACCCTCCAGTTGAAATCAGCATCCACACAGTAGCAGGAGCTGCCCTCTGAGGGATCTGTAAAGCATAACAGAATACCGCAGCATCAGTTACCTAGTTTCTGATTTTATCATCACAGACATTTACTTAGCACCTACTGTAAGCAAGCGAACTTCCCTCTGCTTGTTTTTCATTCAAGAATGCTCAAGTTTTGTCTTCATGCCAGTAAATATTTAGGTGCTTCCTTAGCTAAGACCAAAAAGAGAGTTTCACGACCTTCTCTGCCCTGAGGAGTTTCTGATCTATTACGAATAACAACTTTCTTAAACTAATAATGTTTACTATTTCTATTATATCTAACTGGAAATATATGCCTATAGAAAGAAAACGTGCAAATCCTGCTCTGCTTCCAGGTTGCTTACGATATTCTTTGTTATTGCTTCAAATTTAGAGGACGTGATTGTTAAGCAACATTCATCTTTGAAAAGGTAGTTTCTGTGCATTTCAGTGGAAGTGCTACAATGAAATGATTGCTTTGTTAGGAAAGTAATGTGTCAGGGACAATCTTGTCAATTATCATACAGTCTTTAGTCTCTCAATATGAAAAGAAATTATTGAGAAAGTGATGAAACTTGAGCACCCCAGGAGTCCTTTGGCTTCCCTAGATCTGATTTAGCCAAGGTAAATTATTGACCGTGTGCTAGACTTGTCCTCCGGTAACAGCAGAAGATGAAAGTCAAGACTGTGATTGCCCCTTGTGCCTTCAACCCTTTGCTGTGGTACCAAAGCTCTCTGTGTCATTGGGAGATGTAAAACAATTCCATTTTGTCAATGAATCTTGAAATCCCTAGAAGCCCATTTAGTTAGGAAACAAAGATCAGGATGATTAAAAAGTTTTCTGGAATTCAAAATGAGCATGACTTATGAGATATATATATTTTTTTTTTCTTTCTCTGTTCTAAAATATTACTACTTGCTCTGTGGGATCATTATTACTTTGCTGTGCCTAAGGAGTTTGATATATGAGACCATGATATTAACTCTGGTCATCTCCTGCTGAATGTGTACATGTTTAATATATGTTTGTAACCCCTGGTATTTGAATAAGGGTTATTTGGGTTTCGATATGACCTAAGAATTTATTGCTTTTCCAAATGCCTTTCAGTCATGTAGGCAGAAATAGTTAACTAATAAAATTTACGTTGGCATTTTAATAACAGAAGTCTGTAGAGCAGGAAAAAACGAAACATTGTCCTAATTATTAAAGCAATGATAACTCTAAGACTAAACCTAGAAGTTTACATCTGAAGGATGGCATCAAACCCTCTGTTTCGTATATGCTCCAGAGACTGGATTGTGTACTTGATTTTTTTTTCCATTTACCAGAGCCCATGTACCATTTTGACAGTAAAACTGTGGTTAAATGGGTTAAAAGATGGCAGAATAGCTACAAGTATGAAGAGTTTTACTTGTCTCCAAGCGATAGACCCAAAATTACAGTAGGTGCATACCTATGACTGATTTCCTTTTGAGGATCAAGAAAAAGAGGCATTGCAGGAGAGAATGGTGAAAGTAGTGTAATTTTTCAGCATTAAATTTTGTGGGTTCTATTGATCCAGAGAAGAAGTTGAAGAAGAAATACACTTACCGATGTTAAAAGAAGCAGTTGCATTCTGCTGCTGAAAACGCATCGATATGCCTGTGCTTTGGAGCAAAACCAGGGTGTGCTTTCAGCGCACTCTGTGAAATTGGTTCACATATGCTCCATAATTCCCTAGATTTTTAGCAAATAAATCCCACAAAGACACCATGTTCCAGTCCAAGCAGTGCAATGTCTGCAGCCCTCAGGGATGCTGCAGCCCATGGCGGCCATGGGCTTGGGCACACTGAATGAAGTGCACGGTCTCTCCAGTACTCTGTAGTGCACATTTCAGTGGGTGAGGAAACAGGCAGGAGGATTTTGGTGCAGAGGAAGAAATTGGTGAGATCAGGATTTGGGGTTTACGGCACAGGTTAGAAGAGAGGATGTCTGAGATTCTTCGTTATCATCATTCTCTGGTTTTGACTTTGGAGCTTCAGTCCAAGATTTAGATTTCCATTTGTCCAAAATGCCTGGATACCTAGCAATGCGTCATCTGCCTCCAGTATTTCGGTTGTATGTTGACACTTCTCCAAGCACATGCAAATTAGTTCTGTGTAAGTTTGACAGTTCATGAAAGTGTGGGAGATTGCCTTCATGTGAACTCTTCCATTGATTTACATGGTGTAATCAATCTGATATTTCCCAAAGGTACTGGCATTATTGTGTTTGTGTATGTGTGTAGATCGTATTTCTATTTAGGAAATTCAGAGACGGCACCACTTCCAAAGAAGAGATCATTTCACAGTTCATCTGGCCCTAACCTTTGGAAGAGTGTTCAGGCTCTAACAAACATCTTGCTAAAAAACCCAACAAAACAATCCATAGATGACGTTTCTAGCATGCCATAAATCACAAAACCAATGAAGCCACTAGTTTCTGATGGAAATAGCCTTATATTATCTGCCAGCAGAAAGGATTTTCTGTAGGTATCTGTATGGAATTGTGCTTCAGATAGGAATGATTTCTTTGATCCAATTCTGAGCTCCTCCTAGTGGGTGATTTTACAAGACTCCTGCTAAATATGAAACCTAAATATGAAATAAATGTTTAAATGAGACATCAAAGGAGGTGTTTTCATAAAAAAAATAAATCCTAAGGGACCAGCTGCTTGAAGTACAGATTATAATGTATGTCAGAACCTGCAGATTTTTACTTTTAGAGGCTTTTTGTTCGCCCTAAGGTCTGGGGTGGGGCTGGTATATACTGCCCCAGTTCAGGTCATTTAACGGCAGTAACTTCTTCATCAGCAGGTTTTGTGCTAAAGCTTTTGGGAATCTTTCATACCTATTCAGACTCCTTTCTTTCTTATCTTTCAGAGTAGGAAATGATACACAGGTTTTGGGGTTTTTGGTTTTGGGGTTTTGCTTTGGTTTGGTTTTTTTTTTGTTAAACAGCCACCTCACACATCAAGCAATTACTTTTTATCTAAAAGAGATTAGTGCCAAAAAATTAGTGGATAAAACCAGGTCCACTTACAGACACATCCTTTGAAACCTGTCTGCATATTTGTCTCCTTTTCATTCTTCTTTCTCATTTGAATAATTTACAACATAGTACTGTATAATATATAGCAAAGAAAACAATTCTATTCTGATTAGAATAGCAGACAGAAGTACTATCTGTCCTACTAAGTTACCAAATGGAAAGAATGTGGCCAGTCTAACCTGTATTTTTTTTCTTTTCTAATGGTGTCGGTTGATGTCTGTGAGATGATCCTTGATGCTAATGCCTCTGAAAATTTCAACAAACAGAATTTACAATCATCCAGACAGAGGTAAGACCAGCCATCACTGCAGTCTTTACTTGTATGGTTTTAGCTGTTACAAACTCAAGGCTGTTGGTCCTTTGCCAGCCAACATATTAGCACCATCTTTATGCATTAGGTGTTGGTAGAGAAAAAAATTCAAACTTGAAATGTATAGATCTTCCAAGAGGAAGTTTGTTTGTTATTTATGTAACTAACCTTTGCAATTTTGCTTTGTTGTTTGAGAGAGCGTAGTCTCCATAAATAACAGGTAAAGTTCTAGGCTTGTAATCAGTTAGCTGTTATTTAAAGGAATTGGAAAGTGCTTGTTTCAAATCCGGACCCAAAATAAATATCAGTAGTATCAGCTTCAAGATTTCCTTCAAAGCAAGATTTACTGTCTTTATTTAAGACATTAAGTTCTGGAAAACCTAGACATAACTGAACTTAAAAGACCACAATGAATTTTTCAATGAGTTGCAATATTCTCAAGGACCTGTTTCTCTTCTGACCACGAGTCTATCAGGGTATATCTACAGCAATTTTAAAATAATGTCATTGACATAGATTAAGTGCTAATTTGATCTTTTATTTTATTAAGAAGTATTTCTGACATACGAGGGAAAATTGAGTAAGGTTTTTCAGTTTGATACAGGCAGACTCATACAGCTGGGATGTTAGCTGAGGCCAGCACAAGGCGTTTGCAGATAGCTTATCACAGAAGATGCTAGCATCAGAACCACTTCTGGTATTAGACCAGACTCGATCAACTTAATTTTTTCTTCTTTTTTTTTTTTTTCATGAATGAAAGAGAAGAAAGTATAAACAGAGTTTCTAGGTTGTTTTTTTTCTTTTTCCCTTCTTCCTAAACTAAATGCTTAAGTATGGCCTCAGAAGAGGATTTTCTATATGTAGTAACTGCTGCATTATTCTTATCAGTGGTATTCTTTCTAATGAAAAGAAACTCCTTTTTTGAAGCATCCAGAGACAGAAACCATCAAAATCAGCCAGTTGAGTGTCTCTGACACCCAGACACTCTCTGCTTTCCTTCCTTTGGGTTCTTTCCAGCTACTCTCCCTGCCTCTGGCTCAGGCTGCTCTACCAGAGGTTTAGCTAATGTTCCTGGGAGCTAGCTGCAGTGATAGCTGCCCCAAAGCTGGCTGGGCACCAGTTTTGACCCTCAGCAGAGTGACTGAAGTAAACTCTGTGTTTGCCACAACTTTGCCATGGCTCTGGCCAGAAATGCTTTGTCTCTAACTGTTGTATTTGATCTCGGGGGAACCTAGGAAACCTGTTTTTGTGGGGAGATGGGGACATGTGGTACGCATCTAAAGTGGAAATAAAAAAAATAAAGAAAGGATTATTCTATTTTATCCATGTTCCTGATGTAACTATTTTTTTTAAAAGCAGATTTCTGGAAATTCAGACTTTTTGTCTCCACATTAACAACATTCAGGACAAAATGCAGATCCTGAATTAATTACCGTGGAATATTTTAGGTATTGTTGTTCATTCTGCTTCAGCTCAAAGCAGGTCCAACTAGGTCAGGTTGTTCAGGGTTTTGCCCATTTGAGTTTTGAATATCTCAAAGAATAGAGAGTCTTCAAACTGTGTTTAACTACAGACATTGGGTTTGATTCTCCCTGGCCTTTTGCCTCCTGTAATTCTTATCGCCCGTGCAAAAGTGGCTATGAAATGCTTCAGGGCTGAAAGACATTTTCTACATGCACTTTGCAGAGGCATAAAAAAACTGCACTGAATCAAATCCTCAAATCTTCTCACAGCCTTACAGTTTAGACATATCTACAGGATTTGACCACTGTAAGTTCCTCAGGGGAGGCATGCACTAAGGAGTTCCTGTATACATCTTGAAAAATTCCTCTTCTCTTTTTGTCTAAAATTCTTCTCTGAGGAGTTGGTGGTGGCCTCTTGACCTGAAAATATCTTCCAGTTCCATTTTAAGACCTATAATCTTTCTTCTAAGAAGCCCAGCTGTAAGGCATCTGCTTTCTCTGATAAAGGATCTACCATTTATTTCATTACACAGCTTCTCTGTCCTGAAGGTTTCTAATCATCCTGGTGATATCAATGTAAATTCCCTCTGAAAGTCTCAAATGTTAAAGATTTGTGGTAAGCAGAGACAAGAAGAAATAGAGATCATACTTAAACAAGGTATATTGTGCCATGGTTCAGGCATATCAGAAAGCATTTTTGCAATTTTTAGAGCAATATTGTAAGACAGTTAATCCATGGGGAAGATGTTATTTCTATTTGATGCTAGTAAGAATTAAAGGTGCTAAGCACCTTCCAGCATTAAGTCTTCACAAAATCACCTCGCAGTTTGCTCTTATACTGAGTCACCCTTGTTAACTTTAAAATAAAGCACTTGCTTTTTTTACTTTATGTGTATAAAGAGTCATGATGGTTTGTTTCAGGGATGTCTGTATAATACAACAGTATTTCCACTTAGATTTAAATTAAGATATATAAAAATAAAATTCATCACCTAAAGAAGACACATTGACTAAATCTAGTCTCACCTTTTGAATGACAAATACTTTGCACGTTTCCTTCTTTGAACTAAAATTAACATTTCGTGTGTTATATATGAAGATATGATTCAGCAGCAGCACAGTTTCCCCACTGTCAGATATTTTCACGAGTCTTTTCCTTGGCTCTTGCTGCTGGTCCATATATAGTGTGTGGCCAAAGGTTGTGGATTATGATGGACACACCACAGCCTGCTCCCTACAGAGCCGCTTCCCTCCTGCTGCTCCTATGTGCTCCTCCATGCCCCATCCCAAAACTGGTTTGTTTGTGTTTAGGGATGGAGTACCTTCTTGTAGCTTAGCTATAAATCAGTATTCCACAGTTTCACCTACAACACCCATCCTCAAAGTAATGTCGGGGAGGTGGAATGTACATTTTGGAGCAATTGGAGCTGGAGAGGGACTCCAAGCATTCAGAGGAAGACGAAGACAACATTTATTGGGTAGCTTTCTTTTGTTTCAGTTGATTGTGTGCATTCAAGCAAGAGGGAAAGTTGGCCCCAGTATGAATACGACCTGCCAAGAGAACCCTGGAGGCTCTAAAACCCAGGTTTCCTCTTTTATCTGCAACTGTAACTCCACCCCCTCTCACAGCACCACTGCTGTAAGAGATAGGCTGTTTAGCCCTGGAGGGGAGAGCATACAGACAGCTCCCACTGTCAGCACAACCTTATGTTCACAGGTTGTCTCTTCTCCATGTACCCAGACATGCTTGACCTTAGTAACATAATATGGCAAAAGTCATGAAGATAATGTTGCAGGCTGAAAAATGAATATGTGCAGTACCTCATGCTGTCTTTTTTTATCATCTCAAATGTCAGGCCAGTCTTCATTAGATATAAGACCAAATGCATCCTTTTCCCCTCCCTTAGTAGCAATTTCTCCTAGTCCCTCTTTGTTCTGTATTTCTCTCTCTTTCCTGATCTCATGGTCCTCAGCAGCTTTCAGCCTGGTTAGTGTGGTGACATCCCCCCATTTTAGGTAGCTTAGCAGGGCAAATGCATGATCTGCAATTCCCAGCTTTATTGTGCTTAATCATGTGTCTGTATTGCCGCAAAGACTCTAGAAATTCTGTGATATTATTTCTAGTAAGATGAATCAAACCCAAATTTTCTTTGCAGTTCTTCCAATTTGCCCCTCCTCTGATGACTCATCCTAAATAGGTACAAGGGATGCATATTCCACTTCAACAGTTTCTCGCATTGATTTTCCAAGTTATTGGATCCTGTATTTCAGTAATTATTTCTTCTGGTTTATTCTCCTATACTTTATTGGTATCTCCAGTCTTCTAAGCGCTTTGGGATGCATAAAGCAATTTACAAATGCAATTAGGTAGAGATAAAACATGCAGAATGAAATAAAGATATCATAAAACATTAAAGAAAATCTTAGTGGTCGAGTGACTGGAGCCATGGGACAACAGTAGGAGCCTGTTTCTTCTTCAAAAACTAGCCTGGGGAGATTACTACAAAACTATTTCATTGAAGATTAATTCTTCTGTGCTAAAATGCTGAACTGAGATGCAGGACAGCGGGATTCACTTTCCGGCTTTACCGAGAATTAGGGATATGACATTGCACAAATCCCTTGATTTCCTCTCTTCCTACCCAAACAGGGATAAGAACACCTTTTTTTTTTTTCTGAAGGCCTCTGTATTTAGACCAAGATATATTTGGCATAGGGATTTTTTCTTAATTATCAACAAAAAGGAGGATATGAGTAGTTGAGGTCATCAAGTGAAGTTCTATATCTGATGGACTATGGACAGCTGAGGATAACAGTTTAGGAGATGTTCTTTGTTAATAAGGTCTCCTACAAGGCCCTAGGATGATGACAATTAAGTCTCCTGCTGTCTCCTTGGTCACACCATAGATTTTGTGGCTTGAAGCTATGCTGTTTTGTAATAAATTGGTGAGTGAGAAGTGTCTTTATTGACTACATTTACATAAGGGTGTCTTATTTTGCCAGTTCCTCATGAGGGATTTCTGTTTCTGGTACATACACAGAAAACTCCCAGTCTGAGAGAACAATTTATCCAGCTGTTCTTCCCGACACCTGCCTCCTGCAAGCCTTTCCATGCCTCTTCTGCCACTTAACGGAAGCCTGTCCAATTAAATACAAGCGATTACTATATTCTTGTCACATGCTGATTAAATTTCAGTTTCCAAGATAAAGGCATACTGTTTTCCCAGGCTTCAGTGTAAAAGAATCTTGCCTTAATAAATGGATTTAGGGAAACTCCTTACCTGAACAATACGACCAATCTAATCTGAAAATCTAGGTCTCTCTAGTTATTTCATATGTATCCTGAATAGCTTAAGAATCCAAAGCAATCATTCTCAGTATCACGGCATATTGCTGGTTACTGTTCGGATAGAGGAAATTCTTGTGATTTCCTAGTGGGGAATGTGGATTGATTCCTTTCATAGAGCTGAATAGTTAGAATCACGCCCTTCAATTAATGTGCGCAATTCATGTTTCTCATGCTACACTATGCAAGAGAGCAGAGCAGCGAGGGAAGAAAAAAATAACCTGATCAATAAAAGATCTTTCTTCATGTTTAAACCTTTTTGAGGAGCAGGGAGGCTATTTATTTTCCTACCCCTACTCATTCTTTCTGCAGTCCAGTCTAACTAGATACCATCTTAAAATGCATTATATCCACAATGATAAATGGAGGAGTTCGTGTTGATTTACTAAAATCACACTATAATGACATAATTAGTATACTTATAGATTGTCTCTTCTGGGAAGTTTTTAAAGAAAAAAGGAAGTAGAAAAAAATTCCTGCTTACTCACTGAATGCTTGAGAGAAAAACAAAACCTAGGAGACACTTCCACATAACACTATGACAGAAGATTTAAAAATGTTCGCTTTCACATTCTCCATGGTTACTAATTCAGGTTTCCATTCTTAGTCTGCGTGTAGAGTTCTTTGACTCTCATCCAAGCATGCACTTAAATATCTACTGAGTATTTGTGGTTGTTGCTTTTTTGATGCCCAGTTCTCACATTCTGTTCTGGTTATTAGACCACCTCCTTATCAAAGCTTAGTGCTAATGCATCTATGGGCATTATCTGTTTTGCTGGGACAAAATATTCATCCAGTTTTACAGTAAGATTTAGCAAATACTGTGGGGTCTAGGATCACAACGTGTTCCGAAGAACTGAGAACCAGGCACAGACATTGACACTGAAATTCTGGAAGCAGTACAACTGCTCGCTTTCTTCTCTTATGCTACACGAGCTTTAATTCATTTGTAAACTGCATGATAGTAATGTGAATCCTGACTCATGAGCTAATAATAGGTGACAGGAAAGAAAAGAGGAATGCTTAAAAATATTTTTTAAAAAATGGTGAGAGAGAGAAGGGAACAAAAGACTGTTTGATCAATTGGGGGAAAGCAGCAAATTGAAATAATGAGGCAAGCTTTTATTTTGAAGTCTTGAAAATGAGTTTTCAGAGTATCACTTTTACCTTATTCATTTATTAAAATAATGCTTACCTGGGAGGTGATAAAGATAACCCTCGAGTTTTTGGAAGGAAAAACTGAAGTTTAAGCAAGCTCTTAGGATATGCTTTATTAAAATGTATTCTTGAACTTTGTGTTCTTATTCTGAGCAAAAGGTGGTGATATTTTAACCCTTTAGCCTTATAATACAATTTTCTAGCTAAAAAAATAAGTGGAAAGCATAGAAGAAAGATAAATCAATCTCCATATGTAAATTCTGACAATTTTAATTTTTTTTATTTATAAACATGTTTAACAAGTTTGAGGATATAGGTCTTCTGTTTACAGCACTGACTGACATCAGCTGATTTAGATGATTAATCTGAGCTCTGAATATACAAGAAAATTTGCCAAGTGCAGAATTCAAGTACACTAAGAAACTAAAATACTTAGTGGTCAGTAGCTAGAATTAAGACACTAGTGTTTACTGAGCACCCAATTATTATCAAATTGTGCCACAAAATATAATCTCACCGTACTTCTGAATTAGTCCTTGAAATCCTGTCTTCTTCACAGGCTTGAGTTAAGGAGGAGAGACTGGAGCAAGTACGGAAAACTAAAAGTAATCCAGATATGGATAAATCTATGAGGAAAAGCTTGTTTTGGAGACAAGAATCTCTGGAGAATTCATTCTTTTCCTTTTGCATGAAAAGGCCTCAGACTTGTATGTTTTTTCTGATGTCCATGATATTGCCTACTGTTTCATAAAGACAATGAGTGTTGCATGTTGCATACCCCAAGATATCCTTATGGCGTGGCTTTCAGCACCGTTAAACACCTGGAGCCTGTACTTAGTGCTTCTAAATCATGGGGCTTTTTATCTAAGGATGCCAGTAATTAGTTGTTCTCCCTAAAGGACGGTATTAGAAGGTCAGCAATTTTCAGGTGGAATAAAGATGAACTGAAGGTGCTGGGAAAAGCCCGGGGAAGGCTCTGCTCAGCTTGCTGCAGGAGCGTTTTGGAGATGCCACCCAATTACACTGGACAGTGTAACCTGGCTAGGGAGGAACCCTCTCTGAGTTGAACTGTTTTTCACCCCTCTCTGTACTCTCTCCTTGCACTTTAATATTGCAAACCAAAAGACAACTTGAGTCTCTTCTCCCGAGCACAATATACATCACGATTAACTTTCTGATTCCAGTATGACTGTACTCTTCATGGGAGTAGACAATTTGGCTTGCTGTCACCTGATTTCAGAGGTACCTGATCTACTTGATCTCT
The DNA here is from genome assembly GCA_013398915.1 of Dromas ardeola. Lineage (NCBI taxonomy): Eukaryota > Metazoa > Chordata > Aves > Charadriiformes > Dromadidae > Dromas > Dromas ardeola. Next base: position 101,412 of record VYZM01014150.1, read on the forward strand.
GGGCAAGACGACGTATTCAGTGTGAGGTGTTTCCGGGGATATGTTCAGAGTGAGGACTCTAGGGGCTATTACAGTGGACAACATGGCTTTTCCTAGAAATGTTATCACAAGTATAATGATTTGGAAGGGGGAATTTTTTTGGTGTTTTTGGATTGTTGTTCACCTGTGCAAAAGCGTTATCATCTGCCAGTAGTGTGAAAGAAGTGAAGACATCAAGGTGATTCCTGTTCCCCTGCTTTTTATCTGCATAAAGAAATGAGGGTGGCCTAAATAAAATAACTGTCACTTACCTGGGTTTCAGAAAGAAACCTATGTGTTTAAAGCAAATAATTGCCGCCCTGTGGTTCAAGGTTGCGGAGGCTGGAGGCCAAAAAGAGAGACTGAAAGTTGAGACTGGTGCCTCAGCATGGTTGGGGAGCGGGGGGACAGGAGAGAGAGAGGCAGGCGGCGTGTGGGGTGAAAGGGGCACACAGAGAGGAGTGTTGAGGATCAGAGGAAGGCAATGTGCTGCAAGAAACTGTAATAGAAGAGAAAGAAATGAAGGAACCAGTGAGTAGTACACGTCACTAGAGATTTAAGGTTGGATTCTGTTACTTTACAAGGGTGGGGAGACATGGTACAGGTTTTAGGTAGTTGCTCTCTAAAGCTTCAAATACCAAACAGTAAATATGACTCCCTTTCTGGCCCTGCCCAGAGGTGTAAGGCTTAAGCCACTACTAAATTAGGAAGCTGGAAGTCTGAAGGGAGAGATTCTGACTCATGGTTTTTATAGACCTCATGGGGAGGTGTTGCTCGTGAGACACCATTCAGCCCAGTTGGTGGCTTCTGGAATTTTGTACTGGTCTCGCAAAGTTTCTGAGTTGTTGATGTCTCTCTGCTATGAACCTCAAAACCACCTGAGATTTGCCCATAACGAGAGTAATTTCTTTGCTGTTGTGCACAATTGTTAGGCAGCACACTGAGAAGTGTTTTAATAAAGACATCACTTTAAAGTAAGTTACTACCATCTGTTCTGCCCTCTAATTACAAATAGGAAAAAAAGGGAGAGAATAATTTGCAATTGCATCATAGAGACAGCAAGGAGAAAGAAGTGACATAGAGGTATGCAAGTCTCCAAATATGGCCCACATCACTTATGTTGCTTTCATGATTCATACACAAATAGAAGATGAAACTGTTCCCTTGTGAGAGGAAAAGTTCCCTATGATAGTGATTTGTTTTCAGAATATCAGAAGCTTAATCTGAAATGGCATGTCTGTAACAATATATACCAATGCCTTCTCTTTTGGTGTCAGTTACTTAGTCCTGGAGAAAGCCATATATGTGAGTTGTGTGTGTTTGAGACAAAATAAAAGACACGTTAAAAAAGATGATCTGGTAGGCAGTGGATTGAGACTCAGAAGAATTGAGTTCAATTCCAGTTTCCACGCATTTCAACCGAAATAAACAAAAATAGAGTGTCTAATTCCAGGAGTAACTCTGGATTTGATGTTCTGTGAGACTTACGTAGTCCTTGCTTGTGCTTGTAAAACAGGAATAACAGCCCCATATTGCATAGGGGTGTTGCCAGGATTCAGTCAATTTAGAGTTTGTGGGACATGAAGGCTCCTGCCTGACAGGAAGCATATATGATGCACTGAGATATGTGTGCTTTGATTTGATTCCCTGCAGCCTTTTCTGCCATGCTTATTGCACCAGTATATGCTTCCTTTTCTTTAATACCTATACCTTTGCAACAAATACAGAGTAGGCTGGCACTGAAAGACGCTCCACAGTCCCTCTGTGGTGGTGAAACCACATATCCTTATTCCTAAAGGCGGTGCCCAATGTGGTTCACACTGCTGCTGTGGAACCTGCAATATCTCCTGTGGTTGCGATGTTAATTATAATCCTCAGACATGGGAGGAGTGGCCAAGCAAGGAAACAACAGCTGCTTGAAGATATTTTCTTCACCCTGATTATCTCGGAGGCATGCAAGCTCTGAGCCTTTCTCTCAAGTAAGCTATGTTGCTGCTTCTGGTTGGCAATTATGCACTGTCTTAATCTGGGGAAACGCTGACCTCCTGACGCAAATTCCTGCAGGTCTTGCAATATGTTTATGCATTTACTTAATCAAATTGTTAGAGGATTTCTCTGAAAGCATCCGAGCACATTGCACAAACTGAGCAAGAACAAATTCCCATTTGATAAAGGAGAACAAAGTCAAAAGCGTGTGACAAAAAGAAAGCTTAGACGATAGCTAATGAATCCTTCCAGCCAGGAAGGATCTGCTGGTATCTGATCAGTGTGGATGATCAAATCATTGTATATTCATGGACCTTGTCTTAAATATCCACCAGCGACTAAGTGATATGAAACGTGGTGTTCAAAGGAAGAAGGCGGCAGCATATAGCTCTTCCTTTTTTCCCCATTTTTCCAGTTCGAGCCTGAAGATTTGGGAAAGTATGTCTTGTTTCCTGGTCATGAATGGGTTCTTTACATCCTTTTCTTTACCGAAATATTGACAATGAGGAATGGCGCAGAATTCTCTCACTTTCCCTCTTCTATTCCCCCCCAAACAGTAAAAGCGAATGAGACTTAGGTTGTTCCAAGACAGTACCATCCACCAGTGTGCAACTGTAATCAAGGTATTTGCTACACCGAGGACTCCACCAAAATCACCACTTTGTTTCTGAATAAAGGAAGAAATAAAACCCAGACCTGTCCTAACTAGCAATAATTTTCTGTAGTCATATGATGCAAGGGTATTTTTAGCCATGGTGAATGCTCTCACATGCTTGTTTCAGTTAATGTCTCGGGCTCAGAAGGGATTGCAAACCTGGACTTAATCATGTCTCTAAAACTAGTCGAATCCTTAGGCACTACAGGAATGCAAATTACTATTAAGTTTGACTCCCAGACATAACACTCAGATGGCTGTGTGCCCCTTTGATGCATTTCTCTATATGTAACTGTTGTAGATAAAAGATGGTCCATAAAAACCTTCTCAGCCAGCACACAAATACGTGTCTTTCAGCTTTCCCTTTAAGTATGAAAAAAACAAACTCCAGGCCCAACCTTCCCAAAAGATACTTACCAGAAACTAGGGAAAGCTACCTACATTTGTAAATATGATTTCAGTTTTTGTTGACTAAAATGCCATCCTAGGGCAGGGCTGTCTAGGAAACAGTGTGAGCCGGGGCAGGTGGTGTCCTCCATGTTCCTGCAGAACATGACAAAAGATACTTGCATGGCGATGAACACACTTCCTCCTCTGTTAGATCACTGCTGCTTGGAGAAAATCAGCGGACGTGGTTATTCTCAGAGGTTAGCATAAGTCTGAAGTACCACAGAATGGATGAGGTTGGAAGGGACACGTGGAGCTCATCTGGTCCAACCCCCATTTGTAGCTACACCAAGATCTCCAGCTTTATATTCGGTAGAAGTGCCCAAAATTTTGGCGTGCATTGGGATTAAGGAAAAGGAGAGGAATGGTTTCGTAGCGCTTCTGAGACCCTTCTGCAAACAGATGTGCTCTAATTCTGCCTTGTAGCTCCCCTGAGACAATGTGCTGTCTCTCAGAAGGGGATGCCTAATTTGAATATTAATGTCACTTTCTAACAAAGGTCCTTAATTGAGCTGTGTGAGAGATATTCCTTTACATATCTGAGAAACCTTCTCAGTCATCTAATTCCCCCAAATGGAGATTACAAGGTCAACCTGCTTCAAATAGAAGATGAAACTAGTTTGAAAATAAATGTAAATGATAAATGATCTTTCTGATTCTGTTATATTTTTCTGCACTCGGCAGACCCTAGTGAAGGAATCACCTTGGATTTAGTTTCTGGTTGTCTGCAAATACAGAAATTAGCTTGTGAGACAAATATTTCCAAGAGTCTCTATTGTACAGATAGAATGTATATAAAATATTTTCCTATATATGCATCTCTTTAATTAAAGAGGGAGATACTTTTATATCCTTGTGTGTAACAAAATACTTTGATGGTCAATAATGGCACTAATACTATAAAACTACTTCAACGGTCCAGGTAGTAGTGTTAGCAGCTTTGTTAGTTCTATGTGGTACATTAAATAGAAAGGAAAAACACTTCTTAAAATGGATCAATTGCTTGGATCTATAATTATGTAAAATAATTTAATTTCCACAGTTGACAGGACAGTATTATTATTATTACTGCTCTTTGCCAATATACTTGCAGAATCATAAGAATTACTTCCAGTAAATTATTTCAAGATTGCTTTGTGTATTCTTGAGTTTGCTCAGAAAACACCTGGAATTTTGAGGTGGCTTGTGGCAATAAAAATATTTCTATTCCTTTATAAAGAAATGAAACTTCTGGTTTTTTTATTTTGATGCATATTGGTTGCTGAAAATATCTTAACACGGCAGAAAAATTATTTCAAGGGTAAAAGCTAAATAATCTTTATTTTTGTTGAATAAGCATAAATGTTAATATAATCAACACATTTGCTTGTGGGTTGGGTATTCAAACTGAGATTATTAGTTTGAAAATTATTTCAGGCAAAAATGGCACTTTATTACTTAACAGAGCAGATCCATATGTGTATTCAAAGACATATATTTTCACTAGGGAGAGAGAAATAACATTTCATTTATTATTTATTTTTCTATTAGCTCTGCATAGTAGCTCATTTTGTATAAACTAAATTGTCTTCTAGTTCTCTGTGCAACAGCAAAATAATCCTTCAAATATAAGCTACAGTATGTCTTTGCTTTTGCCGTCTATGTTGCTTTAAGGCTCTGAGGAAACCACACAGACAGACTTCGTACACAGACAGTTTATATGAAACGTTTTTGCAAATATAAATTTCTGTGCCTTATGCAGTCACTTTTGATTCTTATGTATAGGGGTTTGAATCATTCACTGTCCTGAATTTGTGCTTGCTATCCTCATTATACAGCAGTCATAAATGTAAAAAGAAGGTAGAATAGGGAGAGAGGACAAAGGAATAGGGAGAATGGAAGATAGGAAAACTTTAGATGTACGAAAGAGTATACTCCAGGGATGGGCATATTTGTAACAGTAGCAAAATGAGTTTCTCCTCAAACATTTCTATGAAAACTTAATGGAAAGTAATAGCAGTTGAAATAATATCATGACAATGAAAATAAAATAAAATCGGAAGCATTTTAAGAAAAAAAATCCTGGCTTTTCAAAAAGAAAACCCCTTTTCCTTCCCAACTCCACAGCTTCTTGGCAAATAGAAGGTTGTTAATATTTGTGTTCCAGCTTTTCTTAGTATTTTTCTCACGCTCTGAATTTGGCACAAATAATTTCTTTCTAAATGTGGAAAGGCTAATGGTTTCAGTTTAGTTACTTCACCTGTAATGAAAAAAACCCAGACCTTTGAAGTACGGAAAGAGCCATAGCTGATGGATATTGCCCAGTCTGACCAGCTGCATAGCACAGCCTCAGCATTTCATCAAGGTCTGGGAGGGAATGAAATGTGGCGATCCTGCTCTCAGGTGCTCTGACACCTGAATGATTGCCTTAAAAAGTGGTGGTCCCAATACTATTCCTTCTCCTCCTCTGCTTGTTCATTTCAGAAACAAAGGCATAATTTTGTTCTCAGATCCTGTTTCCTTTTTAATTAAGGGCTCTGCACTCTCAAGAAAGATCCATGATTATTAATCACAGATGGAAGGAGGCATGCAGGCTTTGAACAGCGGGCAAAACTCAATATTTAAAGAACTTGCTCTGGGGAAAATCACCCAGGTCCCTCTCCCAGATTCCTAACTCCTCCTATGCATCTGTGAGCGTCACCACAAATCAGGCCCTGGGGGACTTTCGTGAGCCAATCCCTCTGTTGAGACACTCAGCATTTTTTCATAAAGCCCAAGAGTCGTTTTCTCAGAGCTGACATCTCAACATGATAATGAGAACCTCTTCTATTTCATCTGAGAAAGTCCAACAAGGAACTGAAACATCAAACAAGCAAGAGAAGCTTTCATGTTTGGAAAGTTGACTGTTCTTCTAACATACATCTTCACCGTTTTTTTTTCCTAGGGAAAAAAGGAGCATTTGTCTTTACAAGAGGGTTAATTATATAATTAAAGCACTTTCTGTTCTAAGATACAGGCTTAATGACATGAAAACTTGGGACCTCTTAAAGCCTGATCCAAGGGGAAATAAAATCAAACACAACACAGGCCAATTGGCTGAATGTGTTAAGTAAAGGAGGAAAGGGGAGAGAAAATCTGGCCATGAACAGACGCTTGAATGGAGAGATGAAAAAAAGAAGTTGATGACGACTGAACATTCATATTGCCAGGGTGCTCCCAAAGCAGAATGCAGCTATTATTTGGAGTGGAAACAGTTTGTGAAGAGTTGACAGGCTGAATTGATTTAAGGGGCTCAAAACAAAGCAATTATTTAACAAAAGAAAAGTATAAAGATGGGTAAAGGTTTTCTTAAGTCTTAAACAAAAAATAACACAATCTCTTTCCTGAGGTGAGGTAAATGCTTTTTCTGAAACCAATTTTCAGTGTTGCAGGGAAGAGGGATAACAGGGTTCAGCATCAGGCATCCTGTGTACAAACACTTCCATTACATCCTTCATTCCCATTTGAAGGCTGCATAGTGGCAATCGCTCTGAGCCAGGGTTTATTTGGATCTTTCCTCCTAGGTGAGGAAGGGATGAACAGGGAACAGCAATTTTTCTATTAGAGAAAAATATGACCACAGCAAAGTCATTTTGAGGTAGAAAAAACCCAGACCTGCAGGTTCATCCTGGGTCCTATTGGATCTGCGTTAAAAACCTATAAAGAAATCCTCATTCAAATTCGTGACTACTTTACATAGCTTCAGCTGTGAAATTATATGTGTACCCTGAACCCCCGCTGTCATTTAAAAAAAGATAGCTTGTGAGTATTGCTCTTGTGGAGAAGTGCTAGAAAACATGAATCCTAAAGGTGCATAAACCAGGCGGGGGATATAAAAAGAATGTTAAATATATTTTGTATATTTCGAGGGCTAACTGATGCTTTTCAAATCCTCACGTTACGTTTCATGAGGGCCTGATCCTGCTGGTGGGCATTAAACTTTCTGTGATGGGATCAGAGCGGAACGTGCCTCCACCTACATGACTGAAATCCAGGGGGATTTAGGCTGAGAAATTTCTAGATCCCTTCGGTGGTTTGGGAGTACTCTGCCATGGTCTGTAAAAGCTGCCAGTGTCCGTGGCTGTGCTGAGGGAGAAGATTTACCCAAGGTAACTCTTGTGACCAAGGGAGGTCACACATTGCAGCCGCGAGAGGATTAAATTCCTCTGGGATCAGGAGTGTTCTGGATTTTAACTTTCAGTTGGAGGACTCTGTGCAGATTACTCCCCTTTTGGATCCACACCAAGATCTCCAGTGTGAAATCAAGAAAAATTTTCCTTTCAGGAGTCTTTGGATGCTGACTCCTGCCTTTTTTAAATTCACACTGTTTTTTCTGTCCATTTTAGGAGTGGCCTGAGTAAATTGGGCATTTCTTCCACTTCTTCTTCTTATTTTTGGTTCTTTTCATAGGAGAAAGGAATAAGTCTGTTTACTTGCATAGTCGACATCACAACTAAAGCGAGAACACATTTCAACGTGTGATTTTTATTTTTATTTTTTCCTAAGTTTGGCTGGTAACACGACATTTACCAATTCTTTAGCTAAAAAAAGCGCTTTTTTACATTCTGAAGCCTATCTTTAAGCCTCTTGAAATCACTGGAACAAAATAAGGAGTCAACATCCTCTCCCTTCCCACAGGGATGGATCCAGTGCCTCCGTGTCCTCTGAGAACGGGTCACGATAAGCGTCTCCAGCTGGCTTAATGCTGCAGAGGATTTTTCACCCTCTGTTATGATTGGCAGCGCATTTCAGCCTGGTTTATGTGAACAAAGCTGGCGAGCGAGAAGCAATAGGGCACGGATCCTCTGAGGCTTCAAAGCCAAGCTTTTCCCACTTAAATGTCAGTCGACTACTGTTTGTCAGCAGCGTGGAAAGCCCTGACAGAAGGAAATTGAGTCTTTTCTGCTTGTTTAATACCCATGTGGCGTTGGGCTGTGCGCAGTGCCACACTGGGAAATGAAGTGTGCCTGGAAGAGCACGGCAAGGTGAGGCTGCTGCCTCACAAGCGTCCCACGCACAGGCACTGCAGTGGGATCAGGGTGCTCCGACTCTCTCGTTTAAAGACCCACCTCAAGGGCAGGGGGGAGTTTCCCAATCTGCCTCCTTTTTGCCTAGAAGAGGGCATCCCAGGCAGCCTTTCCATAACTTACCAACCAGTTCTGGCGGTTTTGATGCTTTCCCAAGTGTGTAATCATGCATACGGAGCCAGGGGTGTGTGGGCTCTATGATGACAGCCTCTGGCCCCATTTATGAGTTTTTTCTCTGGCCCAACACTGAGTTTGGCAACATGGGAAACACCAGCAAGGCTCTGTGTCTGTGTGGGCTGTGGGGGATGAAGCATGGGGTATTCCTGTGTGTGAGGGCAGTAGGGTTAGGGTTTTAAGAACTGCAATCTGCCATCCTTGCTTGCATCACTGACTTTTGAGGGGATTCTTTGGAAATGAAGGATGCTCTTTGTGTGACTAAGGTGTTTGGGAGGAAAAGGACCCTGACTCTGCTTGTCTATAGCTGTGCTGCAATCAGAAATAGCGCTTTTATCATAAAAATATAGATTATAGTCAAAAGGGTTACTCTGATGAAAATTAATATTTCATCTAGATGTTCATAAGGCACATGCTGCAGATGACTCACCATTGGGTGAAGTTCATACCACAGGTATCACTGCCTGAGTAAATAATGCTATTAATTGTTCGTATTTAGTTCTGTTTGTTAATCTCTCTTGGACATGTTATTTGCAGTTGTCATCAAGATAAATTTTCACCCTGCCAAATTGCAAACAAGGACTGCCATCCCCACCAGTTTATTCATGCCAGCGGTTTCAATTAGCTAAACTCTGAAATACATCTGTCTTAGGAAGAGAAGTACCATACCTAACAAGTCATTTTTTCTGTGTCGAAATAGCAATATCACTATGAAGATCTGATCTCAGTGACTGGAATAGAACGATGAATAATAGTATCTAATCAAGATATTAATTAAAACTTGTGATATCATCTTAATGGGAACATGTTCCAAAGTTAAATTGGATTTTTTTCCCCTTTTAATTTAGCACAGTCAATTAACAGGTGTTCTCCATATGTAATTATTTTCAGTGGACTGAAAAGCTGAGTTAAACATTACAACTGTATAGGGGTAGATTACGGTCAGGCACTTTGAGAGGATGAAGGCAGAGAGGAGTGAAAATGTGGACCAGGATGCTCTGGCTAAGTTCCAGTTTGCTAATCACATCCTACTTAGTCAAAGCTGCCTGGTAGTTTCAATTAGTTGCTGTGTTCTCCTCGTATTTCCTTGGAGGGCTGGGTGCTTTGCAATATAAAATTGAAAGGCTGTTTCCCCCGCGTGTGCCTGCCTTTAACTCTCAAGTGACACAAATTTCAAATAACAGATCTATTTCAACTTCATTTTCACGTGCAGGAAAGGCTTTTCACTTTATCTGTCTCTCCGTATAGGTATATATGTATGAACATACATATGTATGTTTTTCTTTAAAGGCTGCTTGCAAACTGAGTCTTTCTGTGGGTAAAATACTGGGTTTGCTTTTCTCATGGAACATCCCTGGATGAAAATTTGTCACGTTGTTTTTGCTGAAAAATTTGATTGTATAATTTTTAGCTTTCTACTTTCACAATTGATGGCCTCACAGGCTAATTCAGCTTCATCACCCAGACTGATTTTGAATGTTTTGACAATGATGGTCTAGTATTGAGCTTCCACAGCAAGAATGCTTCAGAATCAGTCCTGTTTGATGGGCTGGTGATGACAGGGATTAAAACAGGAATATCAGGATCTGAAAGCATGGGACAAAGAACAAAGCTGTGTTTGTCGAGATACAACCAGATTTTTTGTTATTTTGGTATTTGTCAAGTAGACTATTGAGCATTTGTGGTTACCCACATGTAGAGGTCATCAGTGTGACTTGATCATGGGATTTACACTCCATAATGCTGAAGGGATGGATCTACTCTTCAAATAAGACTGAAGAGACACTTAATAATTAACTCTATTTTCTTTCTTGTAAAATGAATATTCAACATTTAAGTGAATGAAATCTGTTTCGTTCAAAATCCAAAGCCTGCTGAAATCAATGGAAGACTTTCCACGAACTTCACTGAGCTTTGGTTATAAGTGAAAAGAATTAATTTTGCAGGAATAAGAACGTCCGAGCAGCCTTTAGAAGTGAATAGGAAATCATAGGAACAGTTTGTATTTATACAGAACTCTTTCCCTGAGGATTTCATTGTACTTTGAAAACAGACTCCTTGAACAAGCTTTAACTCCACTTAAATATGCATACATATAGAAAGATATTGTTTTATTTAAGAAGGCTTTTCTTTTCCCCCATCAAGCATAACTTCTAAATCATGCATTTTTTTCCCCTCTTTCTGGTTTTTCAGTATTTTTCACCACCTCTAGCCAGACATTAGATTTTCTAAGACAGCCAGATCCCTGTCTTGACAGGTTATTAATTATCACAGCTGGAGGTAGGGTGTTGTGGCTGTTCCTTGCTGTTTGTCATTTGACAGTAAAACTGGATGAAAACTAAGGCTTTGAAAGAAAATAGGAATAAACCCCAACATTTGTATACAGCGCACATTGGCTGAACAGCTGCTGGGTTGTTTTTCAGACCATCTCCAATGTCTCTTATCCTTCTTTCTTGAACTTCTCTGTTCTGAACTCAGAGATCCTTAAACAGAGAATAATGTGATAGCAGACCAGTACAGAAGGTAGCAAATTGTTGCTGAAAATATCTTGCCTTACTCAAAGATATTTCCCAGAAATCTGCTGAGTGAGGTTGAAGTAGGGTGGTGATGAGAGGATACATTCCAAACAAACAGAAGCGGTCTTACAACAAAAAAGCCATTTACCAGGAATCACTGGGGGATCCTAAATTCCCTACATCTAGCTGTTGTTTGAAATCACACATGTGGGGGGTGATTCGTTTGGTTTGGGGTGATGACTCGGTCATTGATTTCTTAAATGCTCGCCGGCTGGGTAAGGTGGGTGTTTGCAGAAGGATGTTGTTTGGGTAGCCAGGAAGCTTTCTGTGAGCATCTAGACCACTTGCACACTAAGGTGAAGCAAGGCTCTCCAAGGAGACCATATGGGCCATGAGGAAATTTAGCCTGGAGAAGGACAGTTCTGGCATCAGGGCCAGGAGGTGCAAAAGTAGCTAAGGGGCACCACTAGAAGACCAGAGCCTACAGAAATTGTCCTTTCCTTAGCTTCTGAGGCACCTCTGGGACTGATGTTGAACAGGAGCATAGCGAAGGAGCTGGAGGAGTTTTTGCAGCCCACGCTAAGGCTCTCCTGAGAAAGAAGAATTCATATTTGTGTGAAGCTTATCTTTTTTTCCCCAATACTCCTCAGGTTTAGCTCAGGTTGTTGGAAGGCTCTGAATAGCAGAAAACATCCAGGAGAGGGCACTGCTGTACTCACACATCAGCTGGATCAGGTTGGAAAGCCAGGACCGTTGTGGAAATACTCAGAGTGATGAGAAATTGTTCTTCTCATGTAATCAGTTCACTTAATTAGCGACAGATTCTTCTGCCACATTTACATTCATTTTATTTTTGTATCTGGTCAGTCTCTATCATGGAAGTCACTGGATGGCGTCAAGGTAAATTGTGACAGAAACACTGCCTTGCGGTTTCATTTTTCTTCCTAGTTAAAATGAGATCTGGTAGGAGGAAAAGGGAGGGGTGCTCATCCTAAACTGGAACTTAATAATAGTGATAAAAAGCAATGTTTGCTGAAATTGAAGAAACTCTGCCTCCTTTCCCCTTTCTCCAGAAGTTTTGTTGTGCCCGGATCCCTCAGCCTGGTATCCATCACCCATAACTCACTTTCACGCTGTGCCAGGCTTCCCCGTTCATTTCATCCCGAAGGACCCCAGCAGCCCTGGCTACACTCAAATGTAGCTAAATCAGTTGAGATCAGATCCTTTCATTGCTTTGCAAGCATGGTACCAAGGCCTTAAACTGTGGAAGGAGGTAGGGAGTGAGCTGATAACAAAGGTCCTAAAATATGGAAGAGACAGACCATGCGTTTGAACTAACCGGAGCCAGACAGTGAACTGTAGTGATCTACACTGGACATGACAAATGAATAGCTCATCCTGGCCTCCATCTGGGAAGAAAGGGAGAATGACAGACACATTTCGACTTCCCAGGGAAAGATATATGAGGATCTGTGGACTGAAGTGTCCCTGGAGCCACAAGAATTGTCTTGCACTTGGTGCTGGCAAAGAGAGTGTTTTATGCCCAGCAAGCTGAAAGAATGGGACACCAGCCTAAGTCCGTATAGAGGCTTCTGGCAGTACCTGCCATTTATCTCTTCTCTACTTGTTTTCAGAAACAGCTACTTCTTTCCTGCCTGAGTTTCTCTTGCAGTACTATGGTTGCTGCTCTGCTGAAATGGAGACCTCCATGTTTGGCTTCTGCGTCCCACCGCACTGCAGCTCAGTCCGCATGCCAGAGATGCCCACCACACAACCGCCTCTCCTGCTGCCAAACCGGTCACAGCCGTGAGCACCACCACTATTGCTCTGGGCATGTACATCTGCTGCATGACTGTCACTCCTCCTACTCCATGAAGCTTGAATTCCAGGGTTCAAGTAACTTGAAAGTGCTGGAGAAGGCAAATTGCCCATGTGCAGCATTTTAACAGCTCTCCTTGTGTTACCAAACCCCAAAACTCAGCCTCCTCTTGCATAGATGTGTCTCACATCAGAGACAGATTTCCTTGAGGAACGAGCTCAGGGAAGAAAAGGAGATATGAGTGACAAACAAAACCAGTGAAGGCCAAATTCACAGCGAACAGAGTGTGATTCTTCACATGAGGTGCAGTTAAGTTGTAAAAATGCTTGATGAAGGATATTGTGGAAATCATTCATTTATCTGGCTTTGGGGGAAAACTGGACAAATTCTTGAAAAAGAATTTCTGTCTCTTTCATCCCTGCAAATACTGTATTTTAGAAGCAAAACACAGCTTGGGAGGTGATGCTCTGAGCAGTCTTCATTTACCAGCCTTTGAAAGTCTACTACTGTATGTGCAAAAAAGAATGAAAATGTTGCCAACTAGATGAATTTTCATCTTTACATCACCCAAACCTCTTTGTGCTAGTCAGTTGTGTTGCGTATTAACATCAACATTCGAAGAAAACTTGTTTGCAAATTTGTCTTGAAGACAACGTAGAGAAGATGTTCAGTGAATGACCTTTTTTCAACTCACCTCCTCCCTGCAGACGTTTTAGAGTCACAACAAGCCTGAAGCCATGCTACTTGAATAATGATCTCAGACTTTGCAAACTAAGCAGGGTCAGGACTGGGACATATTTGACTGCAGAAACCTCCAAGACAAATCCACCAACCCTCAGGAGGTGACATGAGAATTTCAGGGACGAACCCATGTCACTGGATGATGGGTGTTACTGATCCACTGCTTTTTTACAGATCTTCTCCCTTAGGTTACACTTACCTCGCTTACCTACATATGAGGACATTCAGTGATGTATTTGTAATTGGCACTCGCTCCACCTAATGGGAAAGCTTTCAGACTTCTCTTTGGTTATTAGTCAGAAAGATCCCATCAAACCCAGCAAGGGGACCAGATTATTTAAATGTTAATGTGGGGAGAGGCGAACATAAAGGAACTATTCACAGCCAATACATTCTATTTGCTTGACATCTGCTGCAGGGTCTGAAGTGAAATTATACCCAAACATATCCACAGTGCAAATAGCTGGGATAGCAAATGGCAAAGTATTTCTTTTGCCGGTGACAGGCCCTTTCAAAGGAAAGGACTTACTGGGGACCTTATCATCATTCTGGTTCATGCTTTCTGAGAGAGACAGTCATTTGGGGATTGCTGAATTGTTGCTATTTTGAAAACTTCGGGAGAGGGAAAGCTGAAACCTGAGCAGTCGTCGTCTGATTACACCAGTTCTTCCTAAAATGTTAAGTTTATATATAATAATGCCTTTTCCTTATGGAGCCTAAACTGATAATAGTCTTGCTGTTAAAATGCCATATTGTGCAAAGAAAGAAACAGATGCTTTCTGCTGGGTGGTGTACTTTTTGTCAGTGAAATTTCTGTAGAGGTGACAAGCTCTTTAATATGTTATATCCGGGAGGATCTGTCCCTAGCTTAAATATTCGCCCTTGGGATCCAAGTACAGACAGGTGCTTCTGCAGTGGGGAATAAAAATCTCTCCCCCCATCTTGCTACCTTATTGAACTGGTTATCTCAGAGGGACACACGTCGCTGCCAGCCTCCTATTTACCATGAGCAAAGGTCAGTCAGTACTCTACCAGTTTCCATTCTCCCTCCATAATTGCTTCTCACATTGAAAAAAGCATTTTTTTATTACTCTCTGCCAGTGTGCGTCCACCACATAGCTCATGTCATGGATTTATTTTCTCTTCTAGCTTGCTGACATGTCCACTTCTTAGTTCATCATCTCTTTCTTTCTACGAGAAAAGGTTTCCTAAATGTGTGTGTGTGTATAAAAGGAATGCAGCCTTTGGTTTGGCAGTCATTCTTTCCTGCTAGCCCTACAAGATCCGCTGCTTAAGTCTCAAAAGTACGCTGCAGTTGGGTTAATATGAAAGAAATAAAGTAAATTAGCTTAGTTTGTATTGCAAGTTTTGGAGATAGTTTATGAGCAACAACATATTTCCGTCACTTGCATTTGCTATTTCATATTGTCTTGTATGAATAAAATATGCTTGTGAAAATTCCCTCAGAAAGGAATAATCTGGGGAAAGTGATTGAAATTTTGTTACTCTGTTCATGTTTTAAAGTAGAAAAAGCTGTCTTCAGCCAGAAAACAACATTTTGCCATAAAAACTAGATTTTCTTCAAGAAAACGCAAGATTTTCTGGGCAAATGGTAATGAAGATATTGCTTGTGTGTAAGAGGAAAACCCAGTACTGTATCATATGAGAAATAACATGTATTCACATGATTAAAATGTGGGGAACTGTATTCTCAGTGCACACCGCACAACACATGATCTAATACGCACCAAATTTTCATGCAGTCCCTGTGCGCTTGCAAACCAAGCCAAGGTAGTGACACACACTGTCACAATAGGCGCAGAGTCAAATTAGACTTAAAAATGTATGCATGACTTTGCGTAAAGCTGGACCATCTTGCTCATCGAAAGAAATGTGTCCCTTGCAGCTCTGGTTTCTGTGCACAGAAGCAAACTGCTGTGGCACCGACCTTCCTGTGCTCAGTGCCCACCCTGCCGCCCCATCGCTGCTGGTGGAGGCAGCCGGAGTGAACACATGCCCAACACGTTTTGAAAGCTTCATTTTGGCATCCTAATGCAACCCCAGCTTCAAGGGTGGCTTAAGCTATTATGCTGTCTCCTGAATTCAGCATGCAACCCGCAAGTACCCATTCCTTTACCGTGTCCAGTGTCTGGGGTGATAACTGGTGATGAAAAGCAGAGGGAAATAACACCTTACGCTCCCGAGTTAGATTTCAAAAGCCTTTAGTCTCTCTGAGCCTGCCTTCCCCCTCTAAAAGGAGTTAGGAAGATAAATGTCTAAAGGCTTCCACATTGTGCCATACCAAGGGCCACAAATGCAACAAAACCAGATTGAACATATGAAACGAAAATTGAATCCAGCTTGGTTCTCAGCATTGAAGATCAGTAGAAAAATCTGTGTCTGTTATATTTTTCCTGGTTGTCCTTCTACAGTTAATGTACCAGATTTACAAGTTAGTTAATGCATCAGTAATTTATTCCACCATTCCCAGCATAGAAATCCCTTGCTGACATGTTGATGAAACTCTACTCAGTTGGAGAGTCTAATTAAGTGCACAGCAGTTTATAAAGCTGGCTAAATTCAGACACAATCCACGGCGAAGCAGAGAAGTCTGACCGGTGTAGAAAGCTAGGCTTTCTGTAAGTGAGACATTCAAGAAATGAAAAAAAGGATTAGAAAATGAAAAACAAAACAAAACAAATTAAAAAAAAAGGGAAAAAAAGGACCAGTGAAGCATATATTATGTATGTGTATGTGTGTGCATATAGGTACATATATACATACATATATACGTATGTGTATAACAGGAACAAAACCAGAGTAGTGTGATTGTCAAATTGAGTGATAGCAAATCCCTTGGCTTTTGCTTGAATAATAATAAAGATTAAACAGCACACTGGTTTTCCAGAAAGTCCTCTCTTGTTTGGCAAACTTCTAACCCACAAAAGAATAGTTTTGAGCCTTGACCAAATCCTTTCTCTACTGAGTTCACTGACATCGCTTTTTCTGAATCAGTGCACAACATTACCATGTGTGTTTATGGTAACAGCTCTACAACCCCTTTTGGTTGGAAAATTAGTGAAACTGCCCATGTTTTTGATTAATTGATGAGTAATCAAATATCATCTAGTATCCAGTTGCTTCAGACAGACTGCTCATTAGGACTGAATTATAGACTTGAGAGATACAGTTTTCTTAGCTATCACTGAGCTGATATTTTACTGTTGGCCGTTTTTCTTTTCCTGCTGCTTTTGCCTGTATTGTTTGTTTTGTGTATTTGGTGGGCAGATACAATAGCTGCAGTTTTGCATTAGATTTAATACAGTTTAAATCCAAGATATTCTTGAAAAGAGTGCTGTTGCTTCTCCTTTCATCCCAGGCTAATCATTCCCTCATCCTCTTTTTGCCTCACCTAATGCTGGTGTAGGTCTCTGACGAGTCAGACCAGGGAGCTGCTCTGGTTGAAAACCAACTTAAAATAAAAATCCGCACTCTCCAGAGTGCCCCGATCCCTCTCATGGCATAGCAAGGGCTGGACCAAGGAAAGGGCAGGAATTCACAACCAGGTGCAGTGAAATTATCTTCTTCAGCAGCTCTGCTGATTTAGGTTAGGCTTCATAGTGATTTTAAGCCATCCTATTGCTTACTGGAAAAATATGCTGTGTGTAGCACAGGTTTATGCCAGTCTTGAGTTCACCGTCATAACATAAACAGGAAAGATGAAGTATTCCCTGCTGCACAGAGCATAGTTTTGAAGAGTCCTTCTGTATCCAAAACTCATATTGGTACAGAAATGGCTCACTTTGGTAGTCTCTATATAAAGGTGCTCAGTGTTAGATGTAGCTTTAATAGTAACCAGTGCTCAGAAATACTTTATGAAGTTGCCCAAGCTGGAGATGTCTCTGGTCTTTCCCTAAAAATCTTGTTATTGTATAATTAAATCTCACCTGTCAGTTTTGCAAATCCTCCAGAGATGAGCAAAATCATTTGCTATTAAAGCTTCCTCAATTAATTAGGTTATTTTTATGGACTAAATTTTGTTCATTTCAGAAGCAGCACTCCAGTTTCTGTAAAGTCACAAAGTCACATCATCATTCTGAGGGCATAATATCTTTGATAACATACATTCCTCTCATGCAGATTTTTCTAGCCTAAATCCAGAGCTAGGAGAAAAGCAGTTTTTTGTTCAGAAGTGAAGTTTTTTTAGGATTTTTTTTTTTAGCATAAACCATTTCTAATTCTTGTATTATACTTTGTATAAGCAAGCTGGAATGAATGATTGACAACATAATCATTTGGTCATAGTCATTATAGAACAATGAAGATTTTGCCTTCTTTTTAGTTTTCCATCTGCAAAGTGGGGATATAGTTTCTGTCTCAGAGCAGAGCTATGAAGATTTCTTGGTTAATGCTCGGACTGCGTTTGGTCTGTGATAAGTACTATATAATTATTTAATGTCTCAGTTACAGATGGTTGACACTGTGTCGCATCCTTGGAGTATTGTTCACTTTTTATTTTTTTTTTTAAAGACTCTGAAAATCTGAATTATACACTTGTTCTGAGTGTAATGCATCAAACATCAAAGCAAAAATGTTTGGTATTTTTATATAATACTAAGAATAATACTCCAGTGCATGTAATTTTTTATTTCTTTGCTCCTAGTAAACAACATGCTTCTATCATTTTATACAAAACTGACAAACAAAAACCCTGCTATACTTCTTTGTAATCTCAAGAAGACTCTTGGATGTTTTTTCTTCTTCCTATGGCCTAGATTGTGACATCATGTTATTGCAAAATTCACCTTTAGAGGATAGAGCTATTTATATGATTAAATTTCAGGTGTGCTCAAAACCACGATTGCAGTGTTGAGGAGTCTAATAAAAGCTCATCACTTATTAATTGGAAACTAGTTTTAGTATGTGCACCCGAGCACAAAAAATAGCAAAACTGACTCATTGAAAGTTGTTGTAGGAGAAAGTCTGTCTGCTTTTTTAACAATTGGATGGCTTCAGGCCACAGCACTCCACACTCTCTGGTTGTAGCAACCACTCGTAATAAGCCCTGTCATTTTGAGTGCATTACGTTTATTTGACTTCACTTGCCGGGGTCTCTAAGCAGAACAGGCGCCAGTCCAACACCAAATAGCCAGATTGGGAGTGGATGGAGAGCAAAGCGAGCAAGAGCATGCCACAGCAGTCTAGAAATTGTGAGTGTACTTCACATTGAGTTTTCTTGGGTTTATAAAAGAGATATAAATAGAAACAATTCAAAAAATGCCTGCATGACTCAGTTGCCTTCGATAACCCCTCCTACGTGTCATGTTCTAACTATTGCACTACAGAGTCATGTTCTTCCTTCAGTACACTGCCACTTTGATCTCATACTTTCTGTTGGATTTGTCCCTGGGTGTTAAATGTCTTTCTCCCCTTCCCTCCGAGCACAGTGGTGGGACACCCTCCAGGTGAAGGGGCCTGACTTCTTGCTGCGGCAGATGGTTTTGTGGTAAAGTCAATGTTTACCTTGAACTTTAGGGGTACCCCAGTCTCTGACCCCGTGAGGTCTTAAATGTCACCCTGTGAAGCAGGATCTGACGGGGTTCACTTGGAGTCCCTCGAAGGGTAGCCTTGCGCATGTTCTCTTTGCTTTTCTTGCACACAGAGTGGAGAGCAGGCACACAGTCTCTGTGGTCATGGCTTGTTAAAAACCTGTCCCGGGAATTTTTGGACCAAATATACAAATGCCTAATGAGATCAGATGCTGCTAAACTAGATTGCTAACTACTTTTCTATTACAGCATAGAACTTAGAAATGAAGAAATCTTTCAAGTCCAGTTTTAGATGCCCAAGTTTTTTCATTACACCTGGTCTATGTGCTTTGAAGAGATCTGCCTCCTTCAGCAGTTCAGTTCTGGTTGTTTCTGCGTTATCATGACTTTCTGTAGTCAGTCCTTGAGCTTCCTATCTCCAAAGCTAAATCACAGGGACTGTCAGAAATACAGCCTGCAGACCTTGATCCAATAGGTCACTAAAAGACATGCTTAGAACATGAGTCTTAGTATGTGAGACATACTTGTCATGTATTTACCTAGATGCTTTGGAATAAAGTGTCAGTTTCATGGAGGGCCAGACTTCATAACCCACCAGATTTAGGAAAATTTAGGAAGATTTAGGGAAATCTCCACTTGGCTGAGACATACCCCACACTTCATTTTCACATCCTACATCCCAAAAACCAACACCCCAAACTTTTAACTCTTCCACTATACACCCACATGTTTCCAAAGATCACTGCATTTTCCTTTCTCGCTTTCTCACTCTTCTGTGATACACCTTCACCTCTCCAAAACATATCCGTACCTACCCTTGCCTCTATCTTTTTTTAACCTCTTGGAAGACATGATTTCTTCTGGATGTATTCAGTCTTATGTCTGTGGTCTTATCCAGCTTCCCAGTTCTCTGCTGCCCACCTTGAAAAGCTGCCCAGCTTTCTAGTCTGTCAGTCACTGGCTCGACACTGTTCTTTTGCAAGATGCTGCACATCATGCAGCAGGAAAGCTGCAAGAGACAGAAGCTTTTGCTTCCCGTGGGAGTGAGTTACCAGAGATCGGCTGCCATGCAGCGTCTTGTTCCTGCTTGAGGCAGCAGCTCCCAGCTCCTGAGCTTTTCACTTCATTTCCATACATATTGCCGTCCAAAATTAATGCCTTTCACATTTCAGCATGCTAAAATATGCAGACAGAAAATCAGCACATTTGATAAGCAAGCAGATCATGAACTGCTCATGAGCCACTTCTTGGCCATGACTATTTTAGTCAATAAAGAGAAGCTACAGAAAATTTGCCCATAGTATCTAAATATGAAAGCTTTGAGAAAGATATTAATGTTTTCTTTATCTCTTGAAGACACAAAGGGATGTCTTTGTCTCTCCTAAAATTCTACCAGAGGTATGGCAGGGACAAATCTGCTCCATAAAAACAAAATTACACAAAAGAAAATTAAACTAATAAAAAGAGAGAAAGAGATTACAATAACAATAAAAAACAATAGGCAAAAGAGAAAACAACTCCCCCTCCTTATTGTTATGCACCCAGAATCAGTGTCTTACTCATTTGTTAAACTTTTATGGCACTGGGAGTCTCAAATACTAATTTTCTTCAGCATGAAAGTGCCCTTTTTAAGAGAATGCTCCCAGAGCAGGCAAAAGCAGGCATCTGGGGGATGCTGATGTTATATTCTACTCAGCTGGAGGTTTGTGGGCAAGACACCTTTGCCTTATTGTTTTTTCTACCTTTTTTCTGCCCTAACCTGCTGATGCTGCAAGAACATCTGGTCAAAAAACATTGGTTGAAAACAGCTGCAACAGAATTTTGATGTTGCCATGTTACAATTTTCATTGGCAGTGAGGCTAAAAAATCACTTTCCCAGAAAAGTAAAATCTTTTGCCTCAAAAATGAAACGATGTCCATGTGGAAATGAGGCCTGCCCTCATGGGCAGTTGGGTGGTGTGCTGTCATGGCTGCCCATGAGCCACCTGACTTCACTTCCAAGGGGACATCGTGGTGGGGGTGCAACTTGCATCCTGCTAAGTAAGGGTCTGATGAATCACAGGGGTGGTTATCCTAGGGACAAAGAGAGGAGGTGGCAGTGCAGCAGCATTATTTATTTTCAGTAATGGGAATTCCTGCTGGAAAAAGAATGTCCTTCATCCTTCTGTGAAAAATGGAGGATTAAAGTTTTATAAGTGACAAACTTGAAAAACGTGCGCACAGTGATGAAAGGCTTCGCTTCAAGGTCTTCATATGGGTAAGTATAAAGCTGAGGCCAGTATGACTGGAATTTCAGCACCAATAATTAGCTCTCCTGGTTTGTTTGCAGAGGTTTTCATTACTTGCTGAGCTGTATTTAATGACACTTGGTGTATACTAACAACACACTCAGCTCTCCAGGACTTTTGAAAAAGTAGGCCATTTAAACAGGCGAACATCACAGGGTAACCTTAACTATTGGTAAGAAGATGGACCAGAAATTATGTTCATGGCCATACTTGCAAGACTCTGATGATGATAATAATAATAATAAAAAAGAAGATATCATGCCATTGACAAATAGAAACAATTTTATATCTAATAGGATTTAAGTAATAAAGGCTGAAGAGCTGCAACAGCTGCAAAGAGATTAGATACGTTATGTTTTCTCAGTGTAATAAAACTTGTCAAATAAAGCTGAATAAAATCTTCTTATCTGTGTCTCTGGCTTATTTTTCCTGCAGCCTCTTTCCTTTCAGCTGATTGTGGGAATCACCATTTCTCTAGAATGGTTACACACACGACAGTTCAATTAGAGTCAAGTTAGTGAAAGTTATTGCTGGATTTGCTTTTGGTTGCGCCTTTTTTTTTAAGCAAAGGACATCTGCGGCATTTGGAAAATATGCAGCAGATCAAAAAACCCACTCCACCAATCTGTTACCAATCTCTGCTGATATTTACTGGACAACTGGGCTGGACTGTGTATATCACTGTAGTACTATTAAATTTAGCACTGTTTTACACCAGCTCTGGTGCTGGTTTAAAAATAAATCACATCGAAATAACAAGACAGCCTTTCCCAATAGCACTTGATGCTGCCTTGACTGTTCCTCTGTAAGGTCTCCCTTTTCTCACCTGTCGGCTCTCACCTCTGATGCATCTCTGAGCACTGTCTGGAGTCCTTCTCCATTCTTTCTGCCCCTCCTGCCTCGGTTTCCCCCCATCTATGAAGGAGAGCATTGTCTTTCTAGGGGTGGTGTGCTAATGTTTGCTGAGAGCTTTAGGATATGCACATGGTATTTGCATTCAAAAGCGTGAGTTGTTATTATTACTGTTAATAAGACGTGACAGGCTGACATTTTGCTGACCTTTCCATGAAATCCAGGGCCAAACCTTTGTCTGGGTTACAAACATGCTTGGATTTGTCATGTGGTCCATCCCTCCATCCAGTATTTCTGAATTTGTGTGTGTGTCTGATTTAAATTATAGGAGCATCTAAACCAGAGGTATTGTTTTAAATTCTGAGTGGGTTAAGGAACATTGCTGTTGCCTTCAGCACATATTTGAACAAAGTAGATTACCTTCCAACACAAAACAGTGAACCTAGTAAGAAAAGCCAAGGAATACGTCCAAGGTGATGTAATACATAAAGACAGAAACATCATCCACAAATCAATAGGCATTGATTTAGGTAAATGAGAGCTGTGCCCTTAGGTAAGAAAAATTTTACTTGTTTATATTATGTATTTAAAATGTTTCATGCAAGATTTCTGGGGACACTTATCCAATATTAATTAAAATTTAAGTGTGTTGTGTCAGTGCCCACAAACCCATTATTTAAGATTTTTTTCAAATTAAAGTTTTTCTCCAACATTTTTTTTTCCTCTCCAGATAGAAAGCTCAGGAAACCAATGCATGATGACAATATGATAACCAATTAGGGAAAAAAAGCTGAAACCAGTTGCTGGTGCTGAAAGTGCTGTCAAAATCTACAGTGGATCTGCATCTGAAACAATTTCTGGCTGCTGTTTTAAACACATCTGTTCGTTGGGGTAGCGGGAGAAAAGAAATTTCTATATAAATTTAATCTAATAATTTAATTTAGTCTCAGTCCTAATTGCACGGAACTGTGAAGACACTGGGAAAATAAGGGTCACTGTAAACCTTGTGTCACCCTGCTGAGAAGAGCTGCAGTCAGCGTGAGCGAGCCAGCCTGAGTCCTCAGGGAGGTAACTGCATTAACCAGAGTGCTCCCAGCCTCTAAACTGGCATAGCAGAGGCTGGATGAGCAGGTTTATTGGAACGATGGAGGGGGTTAAGATGTTTCTCTTCTTTTAATAGCACAGGAAATCTGATGACTGGAAGGATGCATTACTCTGGATTTGGGGAGTCTAACGCAAGGAGGACAGCCCCGCTGTCAGGAGGTGGAATAGATACATCACACTCAGCATCTTGCTTGTCTGATCACAGCCGCAGCCCTGGTCTCCAGCAATGCCAGACTTTCTATGGAGCAGGCTGGAGTGTGAGTGTGCACCATCTCAGTCCAGGGGCCAGCATCTCTGGGGTCTTGGGCTCTCTTCCCCAGTTTCCTGCTTTTCCACTTGTGTGTTTCTACTATTACTACTACTACAACATTATTCTTCCTTCCTTACAAATTAAGGGAAAAATCATATTGGGAAATACTCTTCACAGGCTTAAATCACAAATGACTCCACTGATTTTAATGAAGTTTGTTCAGTTTGTTTCTGGCTGAAGTTTTCATCCATTTGTTGAGATTGCCTTAGCTATAGCTGCTGCTAAATGTATTATGTTAGTTGTTGGATGGGTAAAAAAACATTTTAGAACATGCACCTCTTTTCCACTTTTCCTCCCCTCCTGTGAAGTCAAGTTGTTCTCAGTGGCTCAGGTATAAATAAAGGCAGGGAAGAGCTTAGGTAAAGTTATTCCTTTGTCTGGCCAAAGAGTTTTTTTAAAAATCCCTTCCCACTCAGGTGCAGTTTTCCCAGTGTGACAGGAGATTTACAAAGGCACTTGCGTGGCTCAGCTCTCTGGACAAAACTCTTCATGGAGGTACAGAGCCAGCTTGTTTTTCTAGGAATACGACTGGGAGACAAGAGAGCACAGAAAATGGAGAATTACAACTTCTGCTTAAATTTCTCCACCTTTATCTCCCTCTGCAAGATTATGAAAAATCCTGTGTGCAAGTGGAGACTTGCTTTAGCTCTTGTCAGAAGTTCACATTTTAATATTTGTTTCTTTCTATTTTGTTTGGGTTCTCTCCTTTTCTTTTGCTGCTAAGGACATAATGAATGTTAGCCTGACAGGAAACGCTGGGATCCACGCTGTGGATGGTTTGCTGCCACCAAAGTCCTTTGAGCCTT
Organism: Dromas ardeola; assembly: GCA_013398915.1. Taxonomy (NCBI): domain Eukaryota; kingdom Metazoa; phylum Chordata; class Aves; order Charadriiformes; family Dromadidae; genus Dromas; species Dromas ardeola. The sequence goes on from VYZM01014150.1 coordinate 125,722, forward strand.
AAAGTTCATCCTTATCACCACTATTGAATGTAACAGTGTCATCAGATTACTTTCTGGCATCGGTTTTCACACATGATTGACAGATGTAACAAGCAGGTAGGCAAGAAACTTAGCTTGTTGCAGGACAACGGATGTGCAAATCAGAAGCTTTCTGAAATGCAGAATGTTACTAAAGGCCATAACCTGATATCAGCAGTGGAGCCGGATGCAAACAACTCAGTGCACTTTGGTTCTTAATTTTTTTTTTTTGTTTTGTTGCGTACCTCTTATAATAGATTAGTACTCATGTTCTCAAGGTATTTCTTGCATACCAGGAGCCCCCAGGACATGGGAACCAATTAAAGAGATTGAGATTCTTGGTTCAACATTAAGCCAGGGAAAGAACTGACAGGAATTTCAAGTTCACTGTGCATGCAGGAGGTGGTTGCTATTTCCATATGGCTTTCAGACTGTCTTCACTCCCAGTGAAAACCCACGTCTGAGGAAGACCCAGCAGGGCCTGAGGCATGATTCACTCCAAACAGCTTTTGATTCCCACCAGCATAATTTATTGGAAACATTCTGCTTTTGTTGAAAACATTCACAGCCAGTCTGGGAACTACTGGAATATGTCCCAAGCATGGAGAACACATTTTGAATTACAAAGCTCCAAGTACCCATGGCTGGATAGAGTGCCTTGTGAGTGTCCTTGCACCAGGTCCCAGATCATATATACACTCATGCTTTCAGTCACTTGTTTGTTTGTTTGTTTGTTTGTTTTTTTATGGTGGACATTTAGAAGTCTCACTGCCAGACAAGCTAGAGTCCCAGTATCCCAGCCTTGCACAAGCAGTGTTGTCCTTCTGGATTTCACCAAACTGAGCAGCTGCTGCTCATGTTCCCCAGCTGGAAATGCTGTGTGATGGTGGCAGGAGAGGAGAAGGAGAAGGAAGCAGAAGCATAAGGTCTGAAAAGGTGAAGATCCATATGGTCTGCTCTTAGCTCATGCTCGGTATGCTTTGCAGCCGGGCCATGTTCATACGCTCTGCTCAGGAACATCACACCAGCTCCAGTGCGCTGTTGTGAACAGCTTTTTCCTGCCTGAAAGAGAAAAGAGGCATAGTGCTATAAACCTGAGGGATTTCTGGGCCTTAGCTTGGCATTTCTGATTTTGGCTTGCCTCTTTTGCCCTCACCAGTAACTTGTCAGTTCTTAAGTGGAGAAAGCATACATAAATACAAGGACTGTATTCCTTAGGAGTATCCCCATGAATTAATGGAACACCATGATTTATAAACATCTAAGCCTTAATTTGCTATGTGTGGAATGTCCAATAACTGTATTATAGATGACAACCATGTGTAATTACACTCTGTTTTACCTGCGCTCATCCCGGTGACAAATCTCATTCCCAACCAGTTTTGACTGAACAAAGGGAGTTGCTCAGATTACTTTCAAGGTGAGTTTTTAGTTTGAGTCACCCTGTTCCTCCTCTGTTATTTCACTTCCCATCTCTTTCCATTTCAGCCTTAGGCAAGTGAAGACTTCTGACTTGCTACCATTTCACCATCAGTTCCCACGTACAGTTAAATGGCTGCAGCGTTTCTCTGCAAAAGCCCTCGTATTGCAGAGAGGTGAAATTGTGCGGGTTATACTGCAGTTTGTATTTCACAGTTGCCCAGATACATGTCTGAGATAAGGGACTAGGGATGTTTTTAATTAATATTACTGATGGTTGTTGTCTGTGCAACAGCAGAGACAGACCTTCACTACTCTAAGTGCAACGGGTGCATCTAATGAGAGTCCATGTCTATAAAGAGTGAGCAGGCAAGCATTCATCTCCCTGACCTTGGCTATCTACAAGATACGTGTCTAATCTGACCCCCTTGTCCAAGCTTCCTCTGCTCGGTGGAGAGGGTGATAAATCCCTCCAGTTTCAGACATCTCTCTCAGGCTGGAATTAATCATCTCAGAAGATAATCTTTCTCTGTTGGCTCTAGTGGAAGCTGATGTGACTAACACGGATTAGATAGCTACGTTTTAGATTACTGATTTCCTTATTCCATTATGTTTGGTAGATTGAGGCCTTCTTTTCTGTACAGGTGGGAATAAAATGGACAAAGCCATCATTTCATGATGCATGGTGCTGAGTTGTGTGACTGTCAAATACCCATACTTATCTTCATTTCTTGTACGCCCATCTTGGGAACAGGAATAAGAAATTAGATTATGATTCTTGCCCTCCTGTCATTTCCTCAAGTAGCAGATTGACAAATCAGCACAAAATAAATATTCACCTATAATAAATATATTTAATAAATCCATTATATAAAAAATTATAATGAATGGATTCTTTTGATTAGGGTTTTCTTATGCTTACACAGCAAATAAATTTATTACGCCTGGTTGTTAATTGTCAAGGCTAAAGAAATACATTGCCGTTGATTTCCCTGTTAATTGGACTGAAAAATCTTCCACGAACACTGTAATATTACCACTTCCTTCTGACCCTGTGGAAGAATAATCAGAAAAGCAACAATACTCAGAGGCTCAAGGTGAGATTATCTGTCTTTCTCCTTGGCAGCAGGAGCTGCTCAGAATGTTAATGCTGTTTCCAAACTTGAAGGCATCTACTTCCAGCAGCAAACACTTAAACTATTCAGTCCTTAATGAAGTTGTCCCAACGGCACGTCTTTCCTTCACACTCTACTTCTTGTACCTCTGCACTGCCCAGATGTAACTGTCAAGGGCTTTATAACCCCTCTTCGCTCCTATCCTTTTCATGAGCAGTTGTCCTGCTCAAAAGCAACAAAATTGAAATGAGAAGTGAAGAAGGTTTGTTGCTCTGTTCTGTCTGTGAAGATGATACTCTATGTAGATGTTGGGTTGGATGCCTGCATGTTGCAAAGTCCAGGCACTGAGTATTAGTGATTCTGACACATTATAGGCGATGTTAGTCCCTATTCCCCGTAAGTAACTAGTAGAAACATTAGACTGAGATCTGTAGACTGCAAATAGGAAAAGCTTGTCAAATTTGGCATCATCCTGTGGAATTCCATTTTGGCCAGCATCAGAGTTGGTCCTTTCCTGCATGGTGGGTTCAGAGACACCAGCAGCTACAAAGCTTCCCACGCCTCTTCTGTGAGATTTTATCGCTCCTGTTATAGGGTCTGCTACACTACTGCACTGAAAGAGAACAGCATGGCTCTCCCTCCCCAAAAACCTCCCCCTGAATGGGGAAGAGCATGGCAGGAGGCCAGGAGCATTCTGGTAGCTCCATGCAAGGAACAAGGGTTTAAAACCAGGAGCTGCCATTTGCTGTCATACTGATTTATTTTCGTAGCACCACATTTAAAGGAGGGACTTGACTATGAAGCACTTCACTTGCAGGAAAAGACCAACGTGTAATTTTTTTCCTAGTTTTTACAGTTGAAGTCTGGTTTAAAGAACTTTAAGGAGGATTACATTAGAGACACTTCCCTGGTGCAAAATGGTGCAACTTCTCAGTGACTGATGGAAACAAATCTGTTTCCATCACCTATATATGAAGCCAAGCAGCAGGACCATAGAAAAACCAGCATAAGAAAACTCCCAAATAGAGTATTTTCCAATATAATTATCTATTTTATGAAAATATAACTGCTTTTTTTTTTTCTTTACTGCAATAAGAATTTGCATATTCTGCTTGCAAACAGTCCTCTGGGCACCTTATCTCTGTTTACAAATGATAGTTTCCTTCTAAGTATTTGCTGTGTTTGTTGAACACATGATAAACACAGGTTAGAGGGCATCGAGACTCTAACATTGCATGTGTTATTTTCCTTTTTTTCCCCGCCCCCTTGTTTTGTTTGGTTTGGGTTTTTTGACCTCCTAATGCCTTTGCTCCCTGACCCGGAACATCAAGAAACAAATCAAATCTCCACAAGGGAGAGGTGCATTTTTAAAACTTGTTTTGATTTTCAATGTAGCAGCAGCACAAAGTCAGAACATTTTTGACACAAATAACCTCAGACTTTAACCTGCAGCATTGCTTTACGTAACATTCAGTAGTCTTGCCGACACATCAGGGGAAAAAATTGCATTCCTAGATTTTTCTTCTTTATGGTAAATAAGAAAGCACTTGTCAAGGAAAAGTATTTTATTGTCAGAGTTATGCGTTTTCTCTTTCTTTTTCATGTCTTCTAATACAATTACTTTAGGAAGACAGTTCTTAGTTTTGCAGTTTGAATACAGAGTATTCTTAAATTAGTTTATTTTTAAAAAAAAATTGTGTATCAATATCTGGAAAAGAGTTCCTGGGGGACACTTGCAATGTGTACGAGCCCTATTGATCTCCGTATTGAAGACAGATTCGTGAACATCACCTTTTGGCATCTGCCATAATAAATCCTTCCATCAAGACAGAGAGAAGCTGCTCTTGCAGCAACCTGGGATCAGAGCCTGGGAAGCACCAGCACTGTGCTAAGGCTGGGGGACGTTGCCTGCCCATCACACATTCCCTACATGGCCTTGGGCAAGTCATCTGAGAATGGCCCAAAGCCAAGGAATTTCACAGGTTTGTAAATCTGCAGAGAGACTCTGCTGATCAGTCCTGCTCCTGTAGGATTTCCGCCATTGAATTTCTGTTTAAGCTTAGCTATGACTTAAAGTAAAAATCACGTAAACCTGTCTTAACTTTAACATGCCCAATAACACTACACCTCTTGGTAATCATTCCCCTGGCTAATTACTATTCATATCAAGGAAACCATGGTGTTCTTGAGGAAGCACAAAGCCTGGAGTTTACACATTTATTTTCCCTCTATAGTGTCATTACATAAAGAATACAACAGAGGAAACAGGTTTTAATTTCTGACTCACAATTGCATCTACCTCAGCAATACAGAAGTACCTGAGCTAGTTGGATGTGAGAGAGTCCAGATCCCACTGCAGTTTAATTGGATATGCTGATTATTAGCTCAGGCACAGATCTAGGTTGAGGCAGTTTAGTTTTACGCAGCCTGAGTGACAACTCAGAGCGAAGCTGCGCTGAACCAGTGGCCCTGACCAGCTTGCAGCTTCTCTGTCCCAGAAACCAAGGCACCACTTCACAATACCTGTTAGTTCATGCATGCTCACAAGGCAGGACTCTTTGGGCAGGACAAGGTTTTAGGTAGGGCTCAAGGTTTGCTTACAGCGGTTTGGAAGCCCCGTGGAGGAATAATGCCGTATTGACTCTCAGACCAGGCTTCCAGTGTCTGGCCAGATCCAGCATGTAGCTTTTAGGTGCTGAGCTCTCATTTAGTCTGTGTGAGAAAGGCCCTTGCAAAGGCACCCTCACGTCAGAGATGCTGCAACATGATCAGATATACAGTTTTGCGACAGACTGATTCTCTGCACAGTTTAAGCAGGATTAAGGTGCTTAAAGATAAGCATCTAGGGGACGCCACCAGGTTTCAAACTGTTGTTTTAAAAGAGCATTTCTGTTTGTGCAGTACAGCTGGCAGTGCTGCTTGGAAGTGTCAGAACCCTAAGGGCACCAGAAATGACATGAGACTTCAATGTATGGATATTTCAATCACAGCACCTCCAACAGAAGAAAAACTCCTAAATCTAGTTGGGTTCGATCAAGAAGTATAGTTCACAAACCCCAGTGATCCATTAAAGCATCTGCTTCACAAAGCTAGGCTCCTTAAGCCCAAACTAATCCACCCTAAATTTAGGCATTTAAGACAGGGTTAAGAACCTGTGTACTATGAATTCTTTCTGTAGTCAGTAAAAAGACAGGTATATCTAAGAGTTTATCTAAAATTTAGTAGATTCTACGTGGGATTATTCCAGGGTTTGACAGCTATCTAATTGTTGGCCAGGGACTTTCTTCCTACACGCTTATTTTGACCCACATGGGATGTATTTTTGCTTTGTGGCAGCAGTTTCCCGAAGTAGAAGGTCTGCATGAGTCCAAGCTTGTGGATGAGTACAGGCTTGTGAGTAACTCACCTGCAGCCAGTGGAGCTACATCTGCCTTTGAAAATGTGTGAGTGTAGAAGCAGGTTCCCCCCATTGTGTTCGGAGAAACAACCTGGGTATCAGACAGCATCCAGTATTTGTCTACCTGAAAGTCCCTGCTGCAACAGATGAAATGTGCACTCTAGTTAAGTCTTGTTACCCCTTTGTCATATAGATCAGGACTATCTGGATTCAAAACAGCTCTGTTAGTGAAAGGGAGAGGGCGGGGGAGGAGAGGAAACCTAGCAGTGCGTGAAATGACATTTCAATGAGAAGTTTGCCATTCAGCTGACAGCTGAAATCTAAATTTCAGGAAGATGAGGAGCATGGAGTCACGTGAGCAGACGTATATACTGCAAGGGCTTGAATTTTTGAGGGATGAACTGATGTGGACATTTGATAATGACAGCTTAAGGGACATCGGATCCGAGTGGTGGGAGGAATGGCTCAGCTAGGGGAATATCCATAGGTTGTTGCCATGTTTTGTTTTATGATATGAAGGCTTTTGAATGCATTCATGTAATAAATAAATAAATAAATAAATAAATGAAGTGCATCACTGTCACCAAGGGCCTTTTCTGATATTTATCAGAGACAAGCTGTGTTTTCCTTTTGAATAGCAATGCTTTTCACCGCTGACAGATTCATGTAGGAGAATCTCAAAATCTTAAAGGAGAATTGAATAGTTTTTTCAGCAGAATTAAAACATAGTGAATGAAATATTACAATGTTTTGGCTGACTTCGCAGCTTCAATAAACTGAGAAAGCTGGATATAGAAAGATCCAATGTGTGTCTGAATGTCTTAGAGCAAGTCTCATTTTCATGACTTAGGGATCAAAATACGTTACATCACCAACTCTGTTTTAATTAGAAAGTTGTCTTTCGTGCCACTGAATAACCATCAAAATTGGCCTGACATTTACACCACTTTTTATACCATTCTATTGGGTCTTACTACTGACCACTTTAAATTGCAGAGAATGGTCAGAGGTCATCATGTTTTTTCATCTGGAGCATGGTCCAATCTCTAGTTCCAGATGCCATTATTTTAAGAGCTGGATCTTGAACTGCAGATTTCCTCTGACATGTTACGTTAAACTGACAATACCCTGCTCTGCCTATATATATGTAAATAGTGAGGCAGTGGATGGTGCTCGGGATTGTGCAGCATTGTTTAAGAACTTGGTAGGCACGTAAGTTAGTTCCTGTTAGTTACTTCATGTAGCTCTTCGGCACAACTCTACACCAGCTTTCCATCAGCAAGCAGTCTGTATTCCTCAGCTTTGACTGTAGACTTCCCTGCCCCTTGTTAGTGTCAAAAAATTGTTGGTTTTGTTCTGCACGGTTATGCTTTCTGACATACAATAGCACTTCCATCTCAAAGAAACATTTCTCAGCCATTCAAGTGGCTTAGGGTTTGTGGGTTTGGATTTTTTTCCTTTTTTCCCCCCACTATTTCCATTTTTGACTTTCCGATGTGGGCTTAACCTCTGACAAGACATTTGAATAGTTCTACCAGCACAGGAAAATCACGCTGAGGATTTCATAATTGAAACTGAAGTGTAACATAGGGAAAAGAATAAGAAGAAGAGGTGAGAGAGTTGAGCTATTCAAGCATGAGTGAAAGGATAGAAGGTAAAAGATGGGACTTGTATTGAGCATTTTCAGATGAGCCAGAAAGTTTTCCTTAAAGGAGACGGAATGAAAACAGATAGGAATATTCGACATTAAAGAATTTGGAGAAGAGATCCTTAACCTGCTTCATCACTGCTTTGGAAACTGATGTTGTACAACTCTGGGCAAGTTGTTCCTTCTTTCCTTTTTCTCTTTCTTTAGTCTCGTTTGCCCTGCTTTGTCTCCATGTTTTGCAAGCTCTTGTAGGAGAATTTAAAAGTAGAGCTTTCAATAGCATGGTTATAACAACTGTTAGATACATGTTCTCATCTGAAACAAGCCAAGGATTTATGACATGAAAGTTTCAGAGACTCAGATCTAGCCTCATGGCTCTGAATGCCCTCCATCCAAAGGTGACAGGATTAGGTGAAATGCTCCATCAACTGCCTCCAGAATACATATAGGATTGGAGATGAAGTTAAGTATGTGTTTCTGAATTAAGTTGCAGGAAATGCGGCTTCAACTCCCAGGCACTGGAACAGGCTACCCAAGGAAGTGGTTGAGTCACCATCCCTGATGGTATTTAAAAGACGTGAAGGTGTGGTGCTTAGGGACATGGTTTCATGATGAACTAACTTGGCAGTGTTAGGTTTACAGTTAGACTTGATGATCTTAAAGGTCTTTTCCAACCTAAATGATTCGTTGATTGTATGACTCCATGACTAATCATGGACTTTTTGCAGGACTGGGAAAGCAATTCAATATAATGAAGCCTCAGTTAATCAATACTAATCTATGTGATGATGCTCTCCTGCGTTCCAGGAATGTTACTGTGGTCAGAATCTATCACTGTTTATAGGTAGTTTCAATAATATGGGTTATATTCATCCTGTAGACCTGAATCAAGTTAGGATGGGTGTCGTGGTTAAACCTCAGCCAGCAACTAGGACCACGCAGCTGTTCACTCGCTCCCCCTACCCTGCCCCCGCAGTAGGGTAGGGAGAAGAGGGAGAAAACGGAGAAAAAAACTCATGGGTTGACATAAAGACAGTTTAATAACACAGTAATGGAAGAGAAAATAATAATAATGATGATGATGATAATAATAATAATGGTAAAAGAATATACAAAATAAAGTGATGCAATGCAATTGCACTCACCACCCAATGATGGATTGCCCAGCTGTCCCAAGCAGCGATTGTGGGTTCCTGCCCCCTGCCCAACCCGCGTTTATATACTGAGCGTGACATCTATGGTATGGAATATTCCTTTGGTCAGCTTGTCCTGCCTATGCTCCTTCTCAGCTTCTATGAGAAGCTGCAAAAGTCCTTGACTAATATAAACATTACTTAGCAACAACTAAAACAATACATGCTGTCAACATTATTTTCATACTAAATCCAAAACACAGCAGCTACCAGAAAAAAAAATATCCCAGGTGAAACCAGTACAATGAGTTAAACCCTGAGCCTGGTAAGGCTGTTTCTTCAGAGAACAATTTATGGTCATAGCACCAAATGAAAACCAGAAACATTGTTTTGAATTGAAATCCAGATAATTTTGAAAAGTTAGTAATATTTAATCAGCTATTTTCTTCCCCATGTTTTCCATAAAAAAACTGCGCTTTTCAAAGAAAAAATAAACACCTTTATTCAAAAGATCATCTGTATTAGCTGAAATCATTGCTCATCATTAAATGAACTTCTCACTTTTTTGCAGTTACAGAGCTTCTGGGTTCCCTCTTCCTTCACAGTTCCATACATGTAGTCACTTGCATTGCGTGTGTTTGATGCAGAGAGCTCATGTTATCATCGCAATGGTTTTAGGGCTTCATTTAGGTCATTCTCTTCCTCATCAACAAGTATTATTTTTTATCAAAATTAACAGTATTAACAGAAAGTGGGTTTTTTTCCCCCTCTTTCAGGTAAACAAAGGAGAACTTGAACATGATATTTATTCCTGCTTCCCGGAGCTAAACCTTGGGTTCAAGCAGGTGGCATTTTTTACATTTGGAGAGGCTCAATATCTGCAAGCAATGGTTCTGGACAGACTGGGAGGGGGTAAGGGTAGAAAACAGAACTGTGTTGCAAGAGCTGATTTTCATCCTTGGCCTGGATGGTATCAGGCTGTTATTTATCCTCTCTTTGTCTCAGTTTTCAGAACTATAAGTTTTTAGAACTATAAAATTCATGAAGAAGGTGTGATCAGCTCTTCTTTTTTCAGTCAAATCTCTTTCCTCCTCACTCATTCTTTTAGACGATCTGGGTTAAAAGAGGTCAGGCAGAACATTTCTGCTTTGCACTGCCTTAGGACAGGAGAAAGCTTCAGGCAGTGTCCCTTGAACCCATTTGTGATGGGTTGGTGTGCTCACATCCACCAGTCTCCTGCTGTGATAAACACAGTGGTCATTTACATGCAAACACCAATCTGGCTCTCATTTACAATCCTTTGAAAAAGTTTCTAAGCTTCATTTGCTGTAAAACAAACTCTCCTCTCTTACTGCCCCTTCTGCCTCTAGCTGGCTGGTAGACTACTGATTACTTGTCTTTAACCATGATGTGAACTATGCCAGCAAGAATATAAATACATATTACTTAAATCAAATTTGTGTTAAGCTAACAGCAAAGCGTTGACAAAATTAAGGAGAGAGGAAAATAGGGAGAGAACTTAAAAAATAAAATCTCCCATCAGAATGCAATTAACCTGCTGCTCCCCTTCTCCTTTATGTACTGTCAGAAGGAAACTTGTGTGTGTTTACATCATGACAATGTAGCTCCTTTTTCCTTCCTCTTTGTCATAAACCAAGATCCAGAGAGATTCCTGGTGATATTCAGTTGAGTTCACTCTTGTTTGTAAAAATGCCTGGCCTGCAGATCACTAGAAGCTGGGAGAGTATTTCAAGGAAATATCACAACAGGCTGTGCTAATTCTCTATTTGTCCCTCTACGTTTGCTGTTGGGGGAGGACACTGCGGTAGATACGCTGTTAGGTTGACATTGGCCAGCTGCTGCTTTGTTCCTGTGGATTAAGGGAGCTTTCACAGGAAGGACAGGAGCACACTGATTTTTCTTTATCTGAGTGTCTGCATCTCCTGGACTGGGCCCATATGAGTTTTGATTTCTAATAGAGGTGGCACATTATGGTTAGGTGCCCAGTAAATGGTTCTGCAGGATCAAAATCCCATCTTTCCTACCCAGTGGTGTGGAAGGACTGGCAAATATAGACACATGTTCTCTTTTTAGTTCAAATGTTGAGGCTGCAGAAAGGTAACTGAAGAGAACAAAGCAAATCAAGGCTCGTCTTTTATCTTGAGGAATCATTTGGATACATGAATTCATTTTTCTTATTCCACTGTTTCTGATCCCTTCTGAGTTCTTAAAAGTATAAAGAATTAAAACAGTTAAAAAAGAAAATACACCAAAATAACCCCAAATTTCCTTGTTTTTTTTATGACTGCTGGAGAGGGTACAGCAAAGCGCTACAAAGATGATTAGGGGATTGGAACACCTCTCTTACGAAGGCTGAGGGATTTGGGTCTCTTCAGTCTGGAAAAAAGACGACTGAGGGGAAATCTTATCAACGCTTATAAATACATAAAGGGTGGGTGTCAGGAGGATGGGGCCAGGCTCTTTTCAGTGGTGCCCGGCAACAGGACAAGAGGTAACGGGCACAAACTTGAGCATAGGAAGTTCCACCTAAACACGAGGAGGGACTTCTTTACTTTGAGGGTGGCGGAGCACTGGAACAAGCTGCCCAGAGAGGTGGTGGAGTCTCCGTCTCTGGAGACATTCAAAACCCGCCTGGACGCGTTCCTGTGCAACCTGCTCTAGGTGGCCCTGCTCTGGCCAGGGGGGTTGGACTAGATGATCTCCAGAGGTCCCTTCAAACCCTACCATTCCGTGATTCTGTGTGACATTATTTCCTGGGTCCAGGTGAAGTCAAACACAGAAGAGGAAGGTTACGTCTTTTCCTGGGGACTCCCAATGTAAATATAAGACATTATAGACAAATGCAATGATACAAAAACACAGAGGAAAAGCATGACAGAACTGAGCAGTGGGTTCAGGAATTCAGAGTAGCAACATCTTCACACTCCCATACATTTTATTTATTTATTATTTTGTAAAGCAATTTTCTCTAAAAACGTACATGCACAGAGGAAAAGTAATTTTCAAGATCCTTTCTATAATAAAGCTGCCACATATCATCTCACAAAACCTCAGAGGGCTCAGCTGGCTCTGCTGTTGATGAGCCTATGAAGCTGAGAAAATCGCTTAGCTTCATTTGCCTCCATTTCAGCTTGCAGCAGTGGTCTGTTCTGGATAATTCTAGTGTTTGCCTTTTGGTCAAAGTGTATCTTGTCTATCTCCTGCTACGCTATGTGTCTGTGCAGCACACAGGATGACTGTGTCCCAGTCTTTTGCTGTCATTGTAATGCTAATAATAAAAATAATAAATCATATGAAAACCAACTGGTAGCAAAAGTAAGATGGAATTTTTTCAAACCACAATACCATTTTCAGGGGTACTGATATGAAACTGGATTCTGACAGACAGAAATCGAAATAATGTTATTGGTTCCAACAAAGTTGCAGCAGTTTACATTACATAATTTGTAAGCTTACTCACTTAAAAAATCTTGAGCACACAGCTTTTGCAACTATGATCTTTTTTTTCTCATTTTTCCCCCAAAGAACTGGAAGAAAACTTACTGTCTACTAAGAGGAGATCTAACATATTAAATTAGATCACGGACCAAATATGTTAGATCACCATCTGTGCTCCAGAAGAGGCTTGCTTACTGGCAATAATACAACCTGACAGCTTTAGGATCAATCATCTTATTAAAACTTTCTTATCTTTTTCCTCTCTCTCTGTGTCTCTCATTCCTTGAAGGAGCTTAGCAAAGTTTATTTGTTTGTTTGTTTTTTTCTACTTCAGAATTTCTCTCACTAATACTTCCATGAGAAATAGATTTGCCTCAAGTAGCTTACATTAATCTGGGACACAATAATGAATAAATATTTGGAATAAATACTGCCTAATGTCTAATTCTGATAATGATGACTAACATCCTCCTAGCACCTTCCAACTCCAAATCCCAACGCACTTAATTGAATGACTACAGATTTGGGGGCTGGGGGAGGAGATGTGGAAAGATCCTGAGCTGCAGTAAGCTGTCAAAGCTTCTCTCATGTTGTTGGGCCTCTTTACAATGCCCGAAGTCTGCGTTTGTTTACAGGACCCCCACTTTTAGCTATAAAATAGGATGCTTTTTATTATAAAAATGCCTCCCTAAAAATATTTTGTTATGTTGGTGGCTTACTGGGCAAAGAGATGTAAAAAGTCAATACTTGGGAGAACTAGCAGGGCAGTAGGAGGCTGCACCACCTCTCGGAGCAGTCTATGCCAGAGTGATCCCCATTTACTGCAAGGACAGAGGCAGGGAGGGGAATAAAAGAGAGGAGCCCCAGGGAAGGCAGCAGCAGCTGTGGAGGCATGGGATAGTGCCCCATTGCATCCATCCCACTTTGCTTCTGTGCTGAAGAACAGGGGGTGGCCAACAAAAAGTGGATGTCTTGGACGAGGACCAGCAAATGAGACTTACAGGATGCTGCTGCACTCTCAGAGTTGGGTGGAAGGTACAGCACGCTCCTGGAAAGCCCACCAGCTCTGGCATATTAATGAAGAGGACTTGCACCATTCAACCTTGCGCTCCTTCACAAACAAGGAGCGGCTCTTGCCATTGGTCGTGTGAGACAGGATTCAAACACAGTTCTTTTCTAATCAGCTTCCACTGGACTTAATGTTCTCCAAATCCAAAGTGAATGTGAGGGATAAAAGGAGTTGCAAACTGAGGCATGACCCAGATCATGCAATTTCATAAAAGCCAGCATTGGAAAGAAGCTGCTGGCTTTTGTTCAGTATGCCAAGGGTGATTTGGAGAGGACATTTCCAAATGCAGTGGTCCCTCTTTCTGCCAGAGCATCACTTTAAGCTCTAACAGAGATGGAAAGGCTACTTCAGTTTTCCCTTTGAGCAATGACTGCCCCTGGGCCACTTCACTCCAAAATTCACCCCCCTCCCGCATAGAGAATTCAGGGTACCAGAGCCTCTGGGCTCCACCTCTTGGTGTAAAGCTCCTACACTGTGTTGTGTTTGGGTTTTTTTTGTTTCTGCTGGCAGCCCTCACAAGTTACCATATTCTATATATCGCTGGCAGGTGTTACAGCAGCTAGTGATCAGAGTATACCTGGACATCCCTTTCACAGTGGCCTGTTCAGTGCTGTAAAGTTTGTGCACCTCCTACAAGTACCATGGAAAGGATTGTGCCTTAGGTGTCAAGGACATGACAACCATTTTAAAGGTCTGCTTTGTCCCCCATTTAATTCTAATGGAAATTGAAAAGCTCCCAGATATTATAGGGCTGACTCTGAACCTGTGTGTTCTGGAGCAGATCTGTACAAGAGGAGCACAGCAGGGACTTCTTCAGGGAGGTATACAGACTTATCCGTGGGGTCACAGCCTCTGATGAGCCGTATACATCCTCCATTTCGTAAACGCTTCAGTGGGACTATTCACAAGAGGAAAGATAATACAATGATTTGCCTATATAAGCATGGCAGACAGAAACACAATGTGCAGCTGGAGAGCGATAAGGGAGATTGATTTCTTTTTCCTATTCCGTTTCACTTTATTTCTCCTGGATGGCAGCAGCAGTTCTGTTCGTCAATACATTGCCTCCTTCTATACGGGGGTAAATTTTCCAACAGGCTTGAGCCTGCTGCAGGTAGATATATTGAATAATCTGCCTCTTTAAAAGAGAACTGACTTTTCATGAAAATCTGCTCTATGCTGGTCAAGTTGTTGGAATATTTTCCATTTTTCTTCATACTCTTCACCAAGCTATAGGACTAAGAACATTGCTCTGACTGTCATTCAGCTGTCCTAATCAGCTGGTGATTTGGAGAGATACGTGTCACCTGAACCATTTTTTTTTTCACGGGCTCCTGTTGCTGTGCTAGATACAATATTAAACGCTAAACCACCCGCAAGATTTCTGTGCAGTCTCTGCTTGTGTTTAGGCTGCAGATGAAGCAATGTCAACACAACCGTGATAAATTGGAGGTTTCTTCCGCAGAGCGCTTGCACACACACAAACAAACACTTCATTAGCAAGATGATAAACAAAACAAAACCCACAGCAGTCCCCATGAATGTGCCAGTAAATTGCTTCAGGGGTGAGAAAACACCCTCTGCATCAACTTCAGGATATCAGGGAGACTGGAGAGGTGCTGCCAAGCCGGAAGCATCTCCTGGGCTGAGTGTTGCCTCTGTGAGAGGGGGCTGCAGAGTGGAAACCCTCCCCTCACCCAAAGGGCAGGTCCTCCTGACCCCTCTCTGGCTGCTGCTGAGCTCCTTCAGCTCTCCAGGATTTGGTGCTTTGCCTGAAAATCTGTCCTGTGAAATTACTCAAGATGGAGTAGCTGGAGTTAATGCATTCTGCCACATGTGGGCTCACTGTGAGGACTGCCTGTGTCCCCCTCCAATTTAACTGCAAGTTCTGAAATTCTGCTACCGGGACCGATGCCCCTTAGGGAAAAGGGAAATATTTGGATTCTCTTGGGCATAAGAAACAGTTGCAAATAATAGTTTCAATGCTGTTTATCTTCCTGCAATCAACTGGAAGAGAAGGGCTTAGGAAATACACACAAACAAGTTCCATTAGGAACAATGGGGTTTCCCGATGATTTTTTTTTCTTCTAATTTTTTACTATAATCGAAAATGTTAACTTATTTAGTATTTTGCATCCCTCCCACAGTTTTTGCTATTGAGCACAACAGAGAGTGATACCTATGGGATTCAGCTGTTTTCTTTTTGTTTCTTCCACTTACATATTTATTCAGCTGCCTTAACTTTGTAAAAGGTAAGGTAAAGTAATTTTCTCTTTTTTTGGCCAAGGTGAGCTAAGATGCATCTTGATTTTTTGAATATGTATTTTTACATTAGCTTTGTCTGAGAGTGTAACTATTGATTTCAAAGGCTGTAAATCTAAAGAAAATGAAATACAAGAAAAGAAAGGAAAAAAAACAGCTGTGAGGCTCATTCATAAAGCATAGTTTGGAGACTGAAAGTGGTGGAGGGAAAAATATTGAGGAACGCGTATTTAAAAAAGGAAAGAAAAAGCAAATGATATGTTAAATTTCATGACATAAAAATAACATAGTATTAGTAGGTTGTAAGTATATTTCTTTTACAGGGAATTTAGAAGGATTGAGGCTGGACTGTTTGATGAATAATTTTCTCTGTGGCTTATCAGATAATTATTTCATATGCTAACTTTACACAGCATAATGTTCACATCCTCTAGAATCAAGGAAGTCTAGATGCTCTGCACTCATCCTTATCACTGGCTGATTCAAATTCTTTTATTAGGAGAATTCTTTGAAACTAAAAAAAGGTACCTTATTTTCAAAGAAAATTTTTCTTCATAGGAACTTGAATAAATTTGCCACTGCTGACAAGTTTAAATTTTTTATGTTACACATTATTTCTGAACCAATATAGCAAGGTAAGAATACTGCCTCTTCTGGAAAGACCATCCACATGCATTTGTCTTCCTACAGAAACTTTTTTTTCTCTCCCACCCCGGTGCATGCTGGGGTGAAGCTGGCTCTTTGAATTGGTTAAGAGTTACCCATGTGATTTTTTTTTTTTTT
>VYZM01014150.1:142048-177790 GCA_013398915.1 Dromas ardeola
TGGTAGTAGCTGTATCACAGCGACCTGTTGCTGTTGGCCTGCTTTTACCTAGTGAGTATTCTGGTTTATTTTATGACTGTTTTTTTTTTCTTCGTGGTGCTTGGATGTTTCTTAACGTATTGTCCCAGAGTATCTGCACATCTGACTGAGTTTGTTGTGAGATGAAATAAGTAACTGTTTGAAGTATACTAGTTTACATTAGAAGCCTAAGTCTTTCATTTGGAATGAAGGCACTGAAATAAAAGGCATGGATTCAGGAAAATGCATGTTGGACTTGTAAAACAATCATGCAAAATTATTGTTGAATTGTTTGTCTTGATAGTTATGTTTTAGACAGGCCTGTGCCTCTTAGGTACTTTTGTATATGGTTGTATATGGTTTCAAAGTCTTCCTCTGTATTTTTAAGCTTCAGATGCTTTGAAGATGTTTTTTATATTATGCAATCCTATATTCATGGTACTGCCCCTTCAGCCTTTCCTCAACTAGATCTTTTTCCTTGTTTTGCCACTTCTTTTTGCCTTTTTCTTTAATTCAGACTCACGCAAGTTCAAGTCTCTTTTCCTCTCTTTATGTTTTTGGGGTTTTTTTGAAGTTTATATATACGATCCTGTGTCATGGGTGGGACTCAACTAGTGAGCAGGCTGAAAATCTGAGTTCTTAGTTACAAATTTTCTTTCTTTTCAGGTGTTTTTTTCTTTCTTTCTTTCTTCTTTTCTAAATAGGATCAAGTATGACTGGGAAGTGATCTTACTTTTCTCTATATAAATATTTGGGAGGGTCATGTCGGCTTCTCAGGGGTTTATAAATTACGTAACTGCAATGAATTGCAAAAAGCAAAGAAGTGATCACATCAAAAGTTTTCTATAGTTGTAATCCAATGCTGGAGATGTTCAGTACAAGTTTGATGCTTTCTGACTCTGCCTGCTGTTAGAGTATTTACATGACAATTAAAGAATTATAAAATGAAGCTTTAGGCAGAGCTATCTACGCCAAGTGAATCAATTCCACTGTGTTTTATGTTCCCTGTGTGGGTAATATGTCAGTGTCATTCTTTTCCAGCTTTTATCAAGCATTATGTTTTTTGTTTGCATTTGGTATGAGGTCGGATGTTCACACCATTGCACTCTTCTTCCTGCTCCCCTCCCAAAAACATGGTGGGATTTTTACAGTGATTTATTTAGCAGTTCGCCAGGAATCTGGCTCTTCGATTTTTATCACTTGCTTTTCTTTCACTTTTGCAAACTTAGTATTGTCTGAATGCAGAGAAGGTTTTTGGCATTTAACATACAGAAAACTGTGCTTAAAATACCATTACCATTGTAACAAACCAATAAACCTTGAAGAATTCGTTTGAAAGGCTGAAATTATATCCTTAATTTA
This sequence comes from Dromas ardeola, assembly GCA_013398915.1. NCBI lineage: Eukaryota > Metazoa > Chordata > Aves > Charadriiformes > Dromadidae > Dromas > Dromas ardeola. Next base: position 143,429 of record VYZM01014150.1, read on the forward strand.
CATGCTTTTCCTTCTCCTTGTTAAGAACAGTGGTGATGAAGTGTCATCCTTAACTTTGAGTTGCCCAGCATCTGTTGGTTTGTGGCACAGCCCAACCCTAACATTATTTAAATGTATTTTTGTGCATCTGAATTTTAAATGGTGCCCTGAGGATTCAATCCAGCAGCCAGGACTACGGTAGTTACAAGGTTGTATTTTCTCTTGTGCTCATTTTGTGTTCAAACATCTATCTAACCAGTTCAGTTAAAAAAAAAAAAATATATATATATATATAGTTGTAGAAATATTATTCAGGTAGGGTTACCGATCTGTTTCTTTTCTTTAAACTTTCAAGTTAATTCCCCAGAGCAAGGATATTTTAAATTTCTCACAGCACTTCATGTCAGGTTTGCAAATCACAGGGAGTTCATCTGTTCTTAGATTTGTTTTGGTCTTACAAAATGAACAGCAAAACCATATGCATATATAAATATACATAACATATGTCAGCTGAGGAACACCGAAAGCTGAAATCAATTTCTATCAGAAGAAAAAGGTGGAACTAATTTGAGAAGAAACCCAGTACAAATCATCTAAGCCTGCAAATGGTGGCAGACTGCGTCTGTGTTAAGATTCTCCATTCCCAAGCTCTGCTGTGACTTTGTGTGGTATTTACGTAGGTTTAAATGATGATAAATTCAGTAACTCTGTTTTAAAAGGACAGACTGGGTTTCTAAAATTTGGACTAAAATATTATTAAAAAACCCAGAGCTTTTGATAATGTGTTTTTGTTTTATTTTTAAGGATTCACAGAGGTCATTTTTCAAAAGAAACTAGACAGCTTATTTAGGTGCCTTTTTTTTTTTTTTTCCTTTGGAAAAAAACCTGTTCTCAGCTATATGAGCTGCTTTAATAAAAAGTGAGTAAATTCTGTGTAAAAACTTAACATTTTGTTTTAACCTTAGACTTCACAACTGTGACACTGCTTAAAAATTTTTGATTTACAAAGAGATTTAGAATCACAGATGTCTTGAAAATATAGTTTTGTTTCCCACTCCTGGGAGACGTTTTTTAGTTTTTCATTAAAAGACAGATAACTTTCTTACAACACTGCAGGCATTTAGGTTTAGAAAAAAAAGAATGCTGATACAATGTTGGAGGCAATAAAAAAAAATATGGAGTTTTTCACTGCCAGCATTCCTTCTTCTGAATGCTTTTTCCTCTTGATCACCAGGTAACATCAGCTGGATTTTTCTCAGGGCAAATTCTACTTTTGCCGAGGGGAAGAATATGCCTCGCTGAGGCAAAGAAATAAGAGCAATCACATTCTTCCTTCACATTCTCTGCACTTATTCATGTCTCTTCCTCCTAATTTTTCATCTTTCATATGTGGCCTGGAGCAGAATCTCATCTATTTACAATAATGGGAAAAATATTGAAAAATAGTAGATCCTTTCCAAGCTCCATTAGCTAAGCAATATGATGCATGTTGATGAAAGGTGCTGACAGCCCCTCGTAACTCAGGTCTGGAGAATGGTTCCATAACCAGTGTCAGCTCCATTGCTCAAAGCTCACCCTTAATACTACCGCTTGAGAAGGGTATATGAGAGAAGCTTTTTTTGACCAGGCTATTGTTGGCATGAAACCTGCAAGAAGCTTGATTTCACACCTCTTTCTCTTGAGCTGATGTTCTTGTTTGAGTGATGCCAGTGTCTCTGCAGGCAGAGAGCACCTTGGGACCCCCAAGTACTATATTATGGTTCGGTTTCTTTGATATTTCTGAGCAGCAAGGACATGTGAGCAAATCAAAATTGGTGGAACTGTCTCATAATGACACCTACAGTCTCTTGAATTGTCACTGGTGTAGTCTTGTTTACAGATACTGTTGGCTCACCCCGCGTTGCTTTGTTAGACTAAATTTCTTCACAGTTAGTACTTTGGCTGATCTTGAGGAACCTCTTTGTGAGACCCATCTGAGGCCTGTTGGTTTCTGGTAGTGTCCAAGACTGGATCAGTGCATGTAAACATGTGGTTGGCTAAAAAATGTAAATCGCTTTTAAGATGAAGTAGAAGGCCTGCAAGTGGACCATATTTGCCTAGAACTATATAAGGGCAAACCACTGAGGGCCGGTATGACACATAAATACTTAGACAAAACCAAACATGAAAATAAACTTTGGTTTCCAACATATCTTCATCCAGAAGAAATAGAGAAAAGACTTGAACAGTGGTTTTCATCCTACTTATGTTGTTGTTTTCCAAGGTGTTATTCTATTATATGAGAATTATGTGCATAGCATAGCTGTCAAAACATCAAGGAACCATATCCAGGCAGTTGCTGAACACCTGCAAATCCCACTCAAGTTGGTGGAAGCTACAGCTGCCAAGCTGTAGCTCAGCTCCTTGAGGGGACTGACTACAGTGAGTAATAACAAAAGCAATAACAAAAGCAATTAAAAGTCACAATTACCTTGTAACGTCTATTTTAGGGAGGTAGGTTATGTGTTGTACAAAATCAAGTTCTATTTCTTTACTGGCAGTAACATGAGACTAGTTAACTCTTGCACATCAGTGACTATTCTGGTTCCTATCTGAAGCCTATGTAAGTTTTCTGGGGTTTTTTGATTCATGGAACTTTTGGTGGTGTTGCCCCAACAGCAGTTATGCCGAGTTTTAAGAGCTTGACAGAAACTCTAATGAACACTTTTTATTAAAGGATTCAGAAGGATTGTACACAATTGTTATATAAAAAGCAGGATCACTGAAAGAAATTAAATCGCCATACCTGATACGAACAGGAGACTGTAGTCAATGTTGACTCTGAAAGCGTGGGTCCTAAATTTAGACCACTGCATCTGCAGGAGGTTAGCAAGTAAGCACCAAATTGAGATAAAGAGTTTATGATTAAAAAAAGTAAAAATGAGCTTTCCCTCGAGAAGGAGTTGCATGAGGGTCTTGAGGAACCCAATGAAAGGCAGGCTGTGTGTAACTTCTTAAGGTCTCACTGATATTGTCTACCACTATTTGCCTTGGTGCATTACAGACAGGTATGTATTTGCAATATTTTGCAGTCTGTCTGCAGTGGGCTGCTTTTCTCCAAGAAGAAGTTGAGAAAATTACTCTGCAGGCTTCCAGTTTTTATTCGTTAAAATTTTTTACTTACAGAGGAAGAGGGTGCTTGATTCTTCCATAATTGCTTTATGTATAGATATATTGACCAGTTGATAGATTACATTCACTTCAGATCTCATTCATCTGCACTTTAAGTAAACCCCATGTTGGTTTAGCCATTTTTCAGGCTTTTCGAAATATGTAAGTGGTGATTTTGAAGAAAGCGGATGTTTGTGCCTTTGGTCATTTTGCAAGACTTTCAGTGGGACTTTTACTTTTCATTCACACAGAAAGTCTTGGTTGTGAAATACCTGTGTGGGATACTTTTTTGGAGTTCTGTGGGGTAAAGGAGGACTGCTTGAGTCATATTTTAACTTCATTCATTAAGTTCTCCAAAGAATTTCAGTTTTACAATGGCTTTGCATGACCCTTCAAGTGATTTCTCATAATGCTTTATTCTACTAGTTTTAAGACCAAAACATAGAAATAATAGAACGAAAAATAATGCATCAGTTATTTTATTGATGGATGTTGTGGACCTGCTAGGAACTTGGAGAATAGAATTGATCTTCTGACTAACTTTCCCTTTGTATATGTCTTCAAGACCGACCTCATAAAGTAAGCAACTTCAGTGCCAGCGCATGAGCTTCAAACAGATGGAATAATCTTTGTGTTATATTTTCTTTAAACTGTCATCATGTCCTTGTCTCCTTTGTGATTTTTGTTAGTTTGTTTGTTTTTCTTTTTTTTCTTGAATCTCTTTTCTGTCTTGGGCCTTTCATATCCTTCCACTTTGAGTCAAAATGACCTGTGCGCAGCTTGCAGTGTGAACACAGAATTTAATTTCTATTTGGCACTTAATCAACGTGGAGCAAAACCCAGTGTCAAATTAGCACTATTTTTTTGTAGAACAGCACAGGAAAAAACTAAGCGCGTTTTCTTTAAATTTGTGTGTGATTCTTCTGCCCAGATGTGCCTGAAGCTCTGTGTGTGTGTGCTTGGAGGGCAGGTTGCCAAGGCAAATATGCATATGCCTTTTTTTTTTTCTTTTTTTTTTAAAGTAACATAAAGTCTAGGAGCATCACCCTCAGAACAAATAAAATAGTCAAACAGCCGGTGTTTGGTTGTTGGTTTAACATCCTCTTTCCCTTATGGCCTGAGCCTATTCTACACAAGATACTTGATCTAAGTGTTGCCTTGTATTGAGGATAGACATGACACTACTAGAGCTGCTGCTGTTAGTGGATTGCAGTCTGGCTGCTTTCTCTTGTCTTTAACTGGCTCTGGACCCCAGACTAAAGGTTGGAAGCATATGTTACATCTTTGCGTTCAAAATACAGCATATGTGCATGCACACACAAAAACACAGCATGAGTTTGTGTGACAATTATGCTGTTCTGATCGTTACCATGGGGATACAGAAGTTTCCCACGGCTTCTCTATATGGAGCATTTGGATGCAATAGTCTGGCATCTCAGTAGCTCTGTAAAAGTAGAGTTTTTTGCCATGTCGGGTATTTTGTCACACTTCTCTGGAGGAGAGCTTTGGGTTTGGTCTTGTAAAATACGTGGAAGTCAGCATCATCTCTGTAGCTATCTATGCCTACCTGTTGACTCCCCTGGAGCAGTCAGGCCCATGAGTAAGGTCTGTGTGCAAGAAAACACTTTACTGCAAACCTGAGTGCTCGCCACAGAGGAAGGCTGAGGGAAGCTTGCGTTATGTCCTAGACACTTACACTGTAAGAAAACAAGGAAAAACTCTGTAGGAGGCAACAGAATGCATTCAGTTAATAAAAACCTATGGGCATCGTGGGTGGTGATTTTGACTTTTAAAAAGAAGTGGAGTTATGCAACTAAATTTCATATATATTTTGGGAAAATATGAATGTTGATATTCATAAGAGATTGTTTATTTGGTGAGGCGGATCTTGCTGTTCTTTTTCCAGTTCCTTTCCCAGAGCTATGGTATATCACAAAATTGAAGCATTGATTAAACAAGATATTTAGCATTTAAAGACTGAAACTGTTCTTTTCCTAAAGACAAACTATTCAGAGCCAGTAAGATACTTAAAAGGACTTGTCTAGAAATAATAATTTCAAGAAAATAATGTTATTTTCAATTACTTTCAAGGTTGAAGGAGAAACTTTATTACTGCCTAATTAGATCTGTGGCTTAATGCGTTCTGTGTATTTTTACCCTATAACTTCTATTTGAGTTATGCCATATATTTTAGACAGCTTTTAGCCTTGATTCAACAGTCACAGATAATGAAGACTTTACCACATCTATTAGTACTTTCTCCTAATGGCTCATCACTTTGCTGTTAACAGTGTGTTTTGTAACTTTACTGTGATTATTTTATTTTTCTTTTTTAGGTCTGTTTTACATTTCCAGCCATGGGTTCTCATTATCTTAAAAACTTGACCTGTCAGTTGTGGGCAAGTTGCTTTATAACACTATATTGGTTAAATGATATTGAGAGGATTTCTTTGTTTCTGCTGCTTTACACAAGTGTTGCCTGGTCTTTTAATAGCTCTCACAGCTCTTCTGTGATTCTATTCCAGCCTTGAGACCCGGCATGATTCCACAACAGCCCTAGGCAGGACCCTTCTTCTGCTCCCCAGCGTACTTGTCATGCTATCATGACAACCCATTTATCTCTAGCATCATGCTGTGGGGTTGTTTTTTGTTTGTTTGTTTTTTTTTTTTTTTTCTCACCAAACCTTACTCCAATAACTAGTTGCCTCTGGGATTCTGATAAAAGTGTTGTGCTGTTTTGGGGTTCACCCAGGTGCAGTAATAGGTCATGTGAAAATGCATGTTTGAAGAAGCAAAACAAATTGTGATGAGACTCGCCTTCTCCCTAAATGTAAAATGAGGATTAGTGAAATCGGTGAAACACTCAGACTTCTGCATAAGTACTATGTTATCCCAAGGCTTTCTAACTCTTTTCTTCTCTTTTTAGCCTCCCACCACAAGTAACTTTTTTCAGATACGATTCTTTAAAAATATAATTATCCAAACACTCACCTTAGGGTACGCTGACCCAGTGGTTCTGTGCATTTAAACCTATTAAATCTCTGCTAACATATCCATTAGAAACGAATGAAATAATGATGTGGATGAAGCTAAACCAAAGCACACAATTAATTAGATTTCATTTTCTGTTGTGATGGATTCCTGGAGCTCTGTGGGCACTGACCAAAGATACATTTGCTTTTCACATGTAGGGTAATTGGATTACTAGGTAGTATGAGTCTTTAATCTTTGCTGATAGAGTGAGATAAATGTCTGCTAAATACACTGAGCAAACGAGTAGCTTAAGAAAAGAAGTGACAAAAAAGGTGTCATGAATATAGAGGCTTAAGCAATATTTCTTCTGGTGATGGAGAGAAAAAAGCTGTTCTGTTGTCAGTTGGCTGGTTAAACATCCTGTGACAATGGTGGTAGCTGCTTCTCTGCACACCTTAATGTCTCCCTCCATGCACTGAATTTTGAAGTGGGGTGTCTCCTTTACGTGTCTGCATAAGTGTCTTTGCTTTTCAGGGATTGGGTGTCTGAAAACACTTGGAAATTTTTCTCTCTGAGGAACTCTCAAATATAGTTTAGAAAAATTGAGGTGTCACTAGTCATTTCTGGGGTTGAAAATTGACATCAATTTTTCATCCTGTGATCAGGAGTGAAAATACAGTGTGTGCTTTGGTATTTTGGGAGTCGGGTAGGGGTATGTTTTTGTGTTAAGTTTTTAAGGTATTGGAAAATAAAAAGAAATACGACAAAAATAAAATGACTTTACAATTCTGATTATTCATCCTACCAGTCACCACCATAAAAAAAAAAAGCCACTGTGACTCATCATAGACCTGCATTCAAGCAAAATCAGAGTACAAAAGCAGAGAAAAGATTATGGGGTGTGCTGTTTGGTGGGGGGGAAATAAATAAATTGGGGTTGTGCCAGTTTGAGATTGGAAGCAATTTCCTGCGGAAGACCTTTCCTGAGGCAGAACCTGATCTCTTTTGAATAGAGGAAATACAGATATAATTCACAGCTGTGGGAAATAGAGACTGAGATTTGAGTGCCTTTGCAGAGCTCTAGGGCCATCCTACGTAGCCAGAGAGGGGGACTTTCAAAGAAATAGCATGTAGCCACATTCTGTCCACCTTCCCTTAAAATCCATCTAGCTGAGTGTTTAACTCATCCATGGTGCTTGGAAAACCTGACCCTTCAAGGAACAGGTCTGGAGGACTAAACAAACAGCTTGAACTCCAGTAAGTGGGCAGACCACCTCCAGGGTTTCAGTGTCCTGATATCCAGTCATGAAGTCATCTGTGAGCTGTGAATGAGCTCAAGGGGTGGCTCATGTTCTGGAGGGTCAGATCAGTGCCAATTATAAATTCAACAGGGATTGTCAAATTCACTTGTTAAAGCTTGTTTAAACTTGTTTGAATAGATTTCCTGAATTTGCTTCATTTTAGGAAAGCCAGCAATAAAGAACTAACACCCAGACCAGACTCTAGAGACCAACTGCCCCTCTTTCTGGGTCATTTTGTGGCTGTAGGATTCTGGGAAACATGCAAATAAGTCCTGAACTGTTTCATAAATGCCGGAGAGGTCAATCTTCTTTCGCTGCTATTTCATAAGGAAGTGATTGATGCTTGGCACTTCTGTATAATAATAAAACATTTCCAAAGTTTATGGTCAATAAATTTGTGTAATAAAAAATGCATCCCAATGCTATTATAGTTCATACTTCCAATTCAACAACTTTGCAGGCTAAGATAATGTAAGTTTTGGTCATGCTTTTTTCCTTTTCAAAGAACAAAGACTTTGAAACTTCTTTTAAGTTAGTTCATGTTAAGGTTAGAGTCTCCTTCAACTAGTGGTTTCTGCTGGAGTCAAAACTGTGATTTTAATTTGAATTTTCTATGATTCTGTACAAAATAGTGTGGTCTGGGACTTTAAGTGGGTGGAAAATATTCTCATGTTGGTTTGTTGGTTTTTGTTTTGTTTTTTTCTGGACGCTTCTTAATACATCTCTGGTTTTTTTTAGTGAAGTACCCTGCAAAACTGACTTTCTGATCAGGTTATCTTTTCATGAACTGTTTTGACGTCTATAATCTACCCCAAAGTCCAGTGCAATCACTGGGTAAGTCTTCACTGCCTCTACCAATATTTGAACAGAAGCTTCAGGTAAAGAGACACTATAAAAGCACTCATCTTTATTCAAGGCATAGAGTTTATAAGGTCTTTGTTTTTCATTGTTCTTTTGTTTTCTTTTTTGTTGTGTTTTTGCTGGCAGTCTCTTTTTTCTGATTTTGGATTCATACAGCAACAGTAAAATGAGGCTGATAGAGGAGATTTCAACTGAAATGATGATGTGGTTTTTGTTAAGAACTGTACAGGCTCCCAATTGTTCATGTGAGGGATGTAAATAGAGGTCGGAGACCAGGTTAATGTGATCTTCAGACACAGAAATACCTAACTGTTCAAGAACCACATTTCATCTAGCTTTAGAAATTATCTTTAAAAGTTTTACGAGACTTTGTTTTTCTTTTAAAACCTCCTTTTAGTTTTTTTGAGACTCTTGTTTGTGTTAGGCAACATTTTCTCTTTGCTGTTTTCCATGCAACCGTGATAATTAGTCATCAATTCAGTTGCTAGAGCATAAATACAGAGATAGTGGCATAACCAGACTCCAGCCAACACTGCAGAACAGAGGCAGTTATTCTATAGGTCCTTTGCCACACCTGCTAGTATCACCTAGCAGCTATCAGGGATATATACTATTCTGGGGTATTTGCCTGTTTGGGAATGCTTGGTCTCTTATGATGGTGGGAACACACAGGAAAAAAATAGAAAAACTAGAAATGAGGAAGATGCCAGTAGTCAGGATCTCAGACTTGACTTGACAGGGGATTCGTCTTGCCAGGCTGAGTTTAACCTAATGGTCCAGGGTCCACCTGAAGGAGAAGAACAACCTCCAGAAAACAACTTCTCCTATCATCCTAAGAAAGGTGTCTACAAAACTGGAGGCCTTGTGAAACTGATCCTAATGGATCCTCTTTGCCTTCTTCTCGAGTTGACTTTGTGAGGCGAAAATTATGACTTAACACCTTTGCTTTCTGTTTTTGATAAAACTTTAAACATTTTTCTTCAAACAGTCTTGTCAGGAGATGATGTGTGACCTCTGCTTTGGCCTCATGCCTTCTGTCTCATTTCTGCTGTCCTCGTGCATGCTGGTGGCATGTGATGTCGCTTTTTCTACCCTAAAAACGTAGAATCACCTTTCTAGACCTGTCCAGTCCTGCGCAATAGCTCATAACTCTGACTTCTGGCTTTTTCTTCTCACTCCATAAAGGCCAGGGCAATATTTTGTGCATTTAGGCAGTCCTTCAGGCTCACTGCAGCTCTGGCACCCCAATTTATAATGTACTACCAGCTGCTGTCCCCCTTCTGAACTGCCACACAACAGCCCCCTACAGGGATAATCGATGCCTTCAAATTAATCCATGAATGCCAGGGTTTCATATAGGCACAGAAAACCAGTTCATAAGGAGTCCACAGTGTTCATGTGTAAAAATACTCCAGTAGATTTGCAGCTTTTAGGGAGTGACTTTAAAAGAAGAAAACATGGCAATTGATGACCAAGAGGAGGCTGCATGGGGGAGAAAATACACGGTCACTTGTAAGCCGCAATCTGCTGAAACCCAGAGGGTTCTTTTAAATTTGTCTTTTCTCTGATCTGTGTTTGTTTATTCCAGCAGAACATGTTTTTTCCGGAAGATATTTTGTGCCTCGAATAAAACATACAGCTCTGCACAAAGAGCGCTCTATTTTAATCTGGTATCAACCATTTATGAAGTCATTGTGGAAACTGCAAAAGTAGAAATGTGAAGATTCCAGCTTTTAAGGACAGGCTTTTCTCTTTGACTGGCAAGGTCATTGTGTCTATCTCTTTTGCTTGTAAAACTTGCATATATCCAATAAAAGAATTTGGAACCCCTTTCTAGCAGATAGCAAAGATAGGACAATTTTTACATCCCTGGACTTAAAGCTACTCATGACCTTGTTTCGTGAACTGTTACTGGTAGGGAAAGAACTTGGGCTTAAATTAGAACTATTTTTCTTTGTATGGGTCCTCTCTTTCCTTCATTTATTCTATTATAGTCGAACTGAATATCGCTACAGAAACAGAAGCACACTGTGCGTGACACTATAAACACACAATAAGCTACACTTTCTGTGCTGAAGAATCAAGCAGGCCAAATAGATGAGAGGACAAAGAGGAGGAGTAAAGAAAAATCAGCCCCTTTGTAAGTGCTGGAAACCTGAAGTTAGGAGCTTGTTCAAGGTCACTCAGGAGCTGTGCACCAGAGACGAGATTTAACCAGGCTCTCTTAATCTGAGGCCAGCATTGCAATCACTAAAATATCTCTTCATCCAGAAGTTTGCAGTCACTTGACATTTGTGTTAACGTCTCACACTTGACTTCAGTGTTTCAGCTTTGATAAGGCCACGCTGGCATCACTTTAAGATGAAAAGAATCTAAAAAAAAAAAAAAAAAGAAACAAAAAAAACCCAACCACACAAAACACACCAGGGGACTATTTGTTGTGAAGGCTTCTCCATGGTATATGAAAAGAGCTCTGCCAACTCACTTTTGCTGATTTTGTACCAGAAATGACCTGAGTAAAACCTTACTATAAGTGTAGAGCCTCAACTGATTAGTGATTGTTGGTGGCTTGCGCTGCTAGTTGAGGCAAGGAAAGCATCTTGTCTTTTCAGCATGCATAGCTTAGGGAAATATTTGCTAACACAAATCATGAGTGTTTCTATACTTTTGCTACATTTATTTGTTTATAGTAGAAATCAAATGGCCTTATGCCAATACCTGGCATGTGATAATTCTGGAGAATCAGTCTGTAGAGCATGGGACTTTGCAGATGTTAAGAGACAGTAACAGACAAGGTGGGCTCATCTAACCTGAAGGTGCGGGCTATTATTATTGTTAAAATTATTACCACCAGTAGGGTCTGACCATTTTCAGGTAATCTGGGGATTGGCTTCTATGGGTTTGAGCTGTGGGATATGTCGTCACAGTTTTTAGAGGGGCACTTTCTTTTCGTTATGTGAATGTCTTTCTCATGTGCTGCCCAGTCCTTTAGGAGTGGGGGGAAAAGCAGAATTAAGGCTGCGCCTACAAGACATACAGCTTGTGCAGAGGTATCACTGCTGGGTAAAGTAACTGGAAGAGGCCACCTTGTGGAAGCCAGTAACACAACTGCACATTTCTGCAAACCACTCGCTCACGAGGAGAGGAATTTCTTGTTTTTTAGACTGATAATTAGCTATTACTGACCAGGAGGGAGAAAAATAGCCCCTTTTTTGAAACTTATGTCAGTGCAGCTTCATGGATTGACATAGAGAGTGCTTAAATTGTAGCATTTAACCTAATGGAGGCAAACAGCTTTGCAATTTTTGTATTTTCAAGAATATCTCCTCTCTTTCTCTCCTTTCCCTTTTCTTGCATCCAACTGCCAATTCCCCAATAACTGCTGGGAATCTGTTTACTTATAATAGGTTTTAGAGAGGCAGCTTGTCATAATATGAGCGATGACTCGCCAGGTTTCTAATTTGTTACTTGTTTTTCTAATAGTGCTTGCCTCTGCTTCTGCACTTTTCAAATGCTCTCATTGCTGGTAATGATTTGGATTATGTTCAGAAAATTATTATTATCATTTTTAACTATATACTCAAAATTACTTCCCTGTTTTTATAGAAGGAAGGAAAAAGGTTGGGACAAGCATCTATAAGCAAAGAACAGCTGATACGTACAAAAAATAACATGAAAGAGGAAGTCAACAGCAGGTCCTGTGAACAGATGGTTCCTGGCAAGGTACATATGTGCACAACTTAGGGCCAAAGCCACAACATGGAGGCAGGATATGGGGTACACTGACAGTCTGGGATGTAGAATGCTCCCATGTGTTTCAGAGGGGGATGTGTTTCATGTACCTCTTGTTTTCCCGTGGAATTTTCCTTGTGTTATCATTTTGACACACCATGTGTGTGAGTGTGGCTGGTGGTCAGGGTTTGGCTTGAATAGGCCGAAGCCAGAGAAGGCAAATGGTTTACAGGAAAACATTTTAAGAGGTGGGTTAAGGAATAAATTGCAGTGTTTGTGTTTGTTGTCTTTGTTAAAGTAGAAATGTAAAACACCCATAACCCTACAATGGGATTATTGCCAGACTGTTTTCAGAACCTAAAAAAATAGAAACATATGGCACAAAACATATTAGTAATGTTGGTGTATGTTTTTCTACCTGAAAGGAAAGATTAAAAAGAGAAGTCTTGTTAAAAATACATGATCCCATGCAAAACAGTTAAAATAATTTTTTAAGCATGTTTGAAGTCATCAAATACAATAGAAGAGAGGTACCTGGTTTTTACCTAAGAGGAAACATGTCAAATGAACGGTGCATAAGCTTGGTGATTTTTTCCATTTGGGGATGCAGAGACAAGTTTTTTTTAAAGTACCTAAATGAAGGTTGAGTGGTAATATGACATTCACTAAATTAAAGGCGTGACAGTGTGTCTCCAGAGTGATTCCTTGCAATCACCCCTGTTGGGATCCTAGGGAGGAAAAAAATCCAAGTCTTTCTGCTGCCTGGCATAGTAGCAAAGTATTAAAGCAGAATCTGGAAAAGCAGAGCAGTAATGTGGAAGAGACTCCAAAAAAAGAGAAGTTAAATAGAAGATGCGCTTAGTCAAGGAATCTAATGGCTAATGGCAAAATGATGCCTCATCACTGTGTCGAGAGGACTAAGAGCTGTCAGTCTGAAAACATCCTATGTTAACACAGCTTGTAAAGCAGAGTGTTCGCCATGAAAGGAGTGGCGGGTAGGCTAGTGTTAATGTCAGATTTATGTTAACATGCACGGAGGAAATCAATACAAGGTAACACTGTTTGCATAGGGTAAACAGATTTCTGGCATGCCTGCTGCTTTTGATTATCCAAAATCCTGTACGCAGAGCTGTGAGTTTGCACTGCATTGTACAAACCAGAGGGTAGTTCTCCTGTGTGGAGAAACCAACACATTTCAGTAAAGCATCAGAAAGAGTTTAGAGCCAATTTTCCCTGTTGCTTGGCACAGGGGTAGGGGCTGCCCTTTGCAACAGCTTGTTTCTTTGCTTTGAATCTTACTCGCTTGCACGTCAGCTCGTTCCTGGGGCAGTCTCTTTAACTCTGCCAGGAAAGTGTAAACTGAATTCTTTGTATGGAGGAGGGAGTGTGTGGGAAATCTTAGACACAACCGAAATAAAGGACTTACAAGAACCTGTTCTCAAGGAAAAAGGCACATATAAGGATTCTTAAAATGTTCCTTTCTTTGCCATGCAGTTAAATCTGAAAAGCCGTATGCAAATCTAGTCAGAAATAATATTTGATCCCAACTGGACTGATTTTAAATGCTTTCCTAATCTGTTCTCTCATCAGTGGCTGAAATTTTCATCAGCTGCAAGCTATAGCATATTCAATAAAAAGTTAGGAGAATCTGCATCTCTGCAGCTCTGATTTTTCCCTCCCATACTGTGGTACTACCTGTTTTATACCTTTAATATCCAGTTGTTTGTTTAGTGTAACTTTTTCCTAGGAGAGTTGTTAGCGTGCTTGGTCTCTCACCCCTTAATGAAACATGGATTGTTTACAGCTAATGAAGCTCACAGTAGCCCACTTTAATTTGAGGCTAATTTTCCTGGGCCCAACCAAAACCTATAAACCATAAAGAGTACAAGTGGGGCCTGACTGAAAGCCTGAGGTTGTTCAGTCCTCAATTCCCTCTCCTGCCCTCAATGCTGCTAGAAGTTATTTCTTTTCATAATGAACCGAGGATGCGACGTTCCCAGCAGGATGGGGCCGTGGGGAAGCAGAGAGGTTTTGCCAGCCTTTGGCTGCGGCGGCTGCACCAGGTGTGATGGGTTGGGGCTTCGGGCTCTGAGCAACGTCTTTTTACCCCAGAGGCAGGGCACGCCAAGTTTCGTATACCAGTTCTCATTTTCCAAGAGTGCAGGCTTATTTTCTCACATTCCCAGGTGTGGAGATGTCTGGGAACTGCTATGTTGCATCCAATGCTTTTGACCTGTTTGGGACCAGTTTCATTAGAGCGAAACCTTTCTAAGTGAGAAAAACACAGAAGCGCTTCACCAAAGAGTGTATTTCTTTCTATCCCTTTCCTACCTTGAAAGAGGAGGTTAGTAATTCCCCTTAGAAGGATCCATCTTCCAGATCCTGAAGGTGCACAATGTCTTTTTGTGGCAGAAAACTTCTACACAGATTCCTTTTTAGGTAAGAAAAGTAAAGGAAAAAATGAAAATGTTGTTCTTTGCAACAACTTCACTACAGACGCACCACCATCTGTGACGTTTATTTCTAGACCATGTGATATTTGGTTTCTGCACCACAGGATGGAAGACTGTTTTTCTCACTGCTTCTCCCAAATCCATCAGTATTAATAATCCAAATAATAAATCTAAAAAGGACTCCTTCACTCCCGCCCTTACAAGAATAGCCTGTGTGTGTTGTGTTTTGGTTGATATAATATTTCTGCTTTGTTTAATTCAGGAGCATTTATTTTTCCTTCCATCATTCATTTTAGTGCATTAAGTTAGTGGTTCTGTGGGGATTCAGTTGATTAATGACTAATTTCCATCCTATGCATGCTCAAGAGGAACCTACTCTCACAGTACTTCCCTTCAAAATAATATAATCTTAAAAGAGGGGGGAGTTTAGGGGAGCAAAATTTGTGTGAAAACAAAAACCTGGTAGAACTGCAATGGAAAAATGGGATGTGCTGAAAATATTTTTATTTCAGTAGTTTCCTGGGTGTGAGAGCACTTCTCCTGAACTGGATGCCTATATTCATGCATGCCCTTTTGACTGCCCCGGCAGCTGACGATGTTACTGTCACCAACTGGTTGGTGTCATTACCCACTTGGAGGTTAAGCCTCTACTGGCTTAACTGGCTGTTTGAATTCCTGCCAGCTTATTTCAGTTTGCTTCTTAGAGAGCTGGAAAAGGATAGGTAAACACAGAATCATGATCTTTACTGCCCTGAGAGGGAATAGAATCAGGGGCAGCGAGTGCATTGCTCTGGTTCGTGCTACAGATTGGTGGCAGAGTCAAGAATTGGTCCCAAATCCAAAAGTCTGCTTAGTTCTTCATATTCACACTTGTGGTAGGTACATGCCTCCCACTCCTGGTCTGAGCTTCTCCAAAAAAGTCCACAAATGCCCCCTGAACTGCTAAATGTATGCTCTGAGACATCAAAAACCAAGAAATGAACAATCAGCTCTCAGCGATGACTGAAGACCTCCAAAACCCCACCCAATGCTTGGAAGTGTGCAACGTTTCCGAGTGCCTCTGTCTTTTCAGGAAGGAAGATGTGGCCTTTGTAAATGAAGTGAATCTGAAAGTTTGCAGTAAAATTCAGTCACGTCCTGGTAATGGCTGTTCTGTGAGGAGAGCCAAGACTTCCTTCCCAAGATCACCACATTGCTTTTACTTGCAGTATTCTAAGCATTTGAATGATGTTAATGTACCCTTAATAATAACACAAAATTCAACAAAATACCTGAAGCATTTTGGCAACTGTTTTTTTTCAAGGAATTAACCATTTAAATTAGCGTGGCAGCAAGTAAATTGAAATGCAGGCAGATATTGCAGACACCGGGTCTGAATTTCATTGTTTCACGTATCACAAAGGCCATAGGCATCTGGCAAAGGACACCAACAAACTGACCTTCTCCAGTTACTTCCTTATGCTTCCTCTGAGGATGCCAAAATCTTTTAATAGGTATTTCAATGTAATCATAGATTATTCTTTTCTTTTTTTTTTCTTGTTGGAAATGAACCAGAGGCAGAATTCCATTGCTAAATTAATTAGAAAGAAAACTACAGGTGCTCTTGTAATGCTGCTTGCAGGAAGACAGATTTCCTGATAAATCAGTTCCTCTGACACGCTGTTAATGAGAAATTAAGAACCATGTTGTATCCTCTGCCTGGGCCTGACTGACTTAAATTTCTTTTCTTTCCTCTTTGAGTGCAAAATATATTGGGGGGGGGGGGGGAGGGTTAGTAATTTTGACTGCAAAGTAGAATTTTCTTTACAATATACACATTTACGTATCGGTCTAAACATAGTGATATTGTTAATACGCTGATAGGATTTTCCTTTGCCAACTTCAAGGATGCACAAAAAAAAATGTTCTGTATTTACTAGCAGCTAAAGCATCTTGTCAAAATGTTCTGAAGTAACTTGTGAAGTAAGATGTCAGAAATGAGTATATAGCTAGAATCTCCCTCAGCAGAAGATGGACTCCATACTGGAGTATGGAGTCTTGTATGATGATACTTGTATGTCATGATTTTATGACAGCAGCTGAAATTTGTTAGCTCTTCATAGGCAGACTAGTCTCACAAGATCATTTTTCTTCTACAGATAATTACTTTTCCCCATGAGATTTCACAAAGGCAGTGCATATGCAAGCACACACACACACATATTTTTAAAATCGAGTGGCTGTTTCATTAGGATATGGATAGGTTATCTGCATGTATCCAGTGATACATTCTGGCTTTGTGTTCAAAGTAGGCTGATCTCATGTTTTACTAGGTGAATTGCTTGTTGTCAGTCCTTCCCTTTTGTGGTATGTCTCTGTGAAAAGATATTTTTTGTGTTTGACACAGAGTGGAACTGGAATCTTTTTCAATGCAGCAGGTATCAAAGGCATGGCCCCTAACACAGCGGGTAGGTCAGTATTTAAAAGTCTTCATCTTTTAGTAACGTAGATTAGAAGAGCTCTGCTGAAACCAACAGAACTGAATCAGTTTGTATCAGATGGGGATGTGGTCAATATTATTAAGGATGGAGTGGATGCTTTTAAAAAGTAAGTTAGTTGTGTTTTTTTCTGGTGACTATTTCAGTTGGTTACACCTCATGCAGTTAATATTATTTATTCTGGACTAAACCATACTCCATTCAGATCTACATGGACCTTACTTCATGGGAATGCCAAGATTATGAATATTAAGATTATTTTGTTTCTATTTCTGAGGTAAAAGTTAGGAGCTGGCTTGTTAGATGAATAGGCTAATTTTTAAGTGGCTAACCATGGCCTGCCAACACAAAGTAATTGACCAGTCAACACAAGTTGGACCCCATCAGAAATTGTGTTCTTTGCTTCATGATTAATTTATGTAAATTCAAGATAATCTGTCTGAACTTTACTAATTAGTTATGAGGCAAAATCACAGATAAGTGGAACTCTACATCTGCATAAATTGTTGGAAGCCGCTATCGCTCATCTGTGGGCAGTGGTTTGTGTGCTGCTAAGGAAATTCTCGCCGTGTCCTTCGTGGCTTGAGAGAGGATGCAGAGTTTTCTCTCCATAAAAAGCGCTATAAAAAATGGAAAATGAAAACAAATGAAGAAAAATCATTCCAGGATGATATTTTAATCTGAATGGATGTATTAATAAAAGCAGTGTGAATAAATGTGTGGGTCAGCCCTTCTCGCCACCGGATGCACGAGTTGCTAAGATCAGTCTTTTTGCTCAGACACCTGAGGTGGTATCACACCATTCCTGTCGAGCTGATAATGCCCATTTTATCTTCTGCCACTCTCCCTGTGCCCCTGAATATATATAATTTTCAGTATTTGCCTGGCTATCACTTCACTGAGCTCACTAGTGAAATCTCCACTAATGTCAACGGTATCAAGTAAAACCCTAAATAATTCCATATTTTACAATTTACAAACCATCCAAGCCCTGTTCTGAAGGGCCGCTTGACGAAGCCATTCCCTAGCACCAAAACAATAAGGTCCTACCAATCCTCATATACCCAATTAAAAGCACTTTGGGTCTTGATTCTTATAAAGTGTCTGCTCACCACATTCACTTGCACCCAGTGATGGTGAAAATTCAGTGTTTTGCAGGAAAACCTGCTTCCTTTTCCACCACAGGGCAGGTTAGATGGTGATCTCTTGTATCTTTTCTCATTTTTATCAGCTGGCATACATCTTCCCTCACCAATGAACAACTTTGTATAATAGCAAAGCACTGCTTACAATAAAGCAATTTACTTGCAAGCCATTGGAAATGGTGTATGGTCACAAAAAGCACAGTGTTATACAAAGCAAAACACCAGAGAAAAAAAAGTCTTATCAAAGAAAAGGCAAAGTAAAGAAAATGAGAATGTGTGTTAAAGATAAATCTTATGTCACGACCTTAAAAAAATCCAGCTGGGATTCTGCTTTTCAGAATAGCCCTTGGAAATTATTTTCAAAGGTTAGCTGCATGTGAAAAAGGAACAAAATAAAGTTTGATCACCCAGGGATTTGCAAACATGTTTGTGGGAGCCACCAGAAGGCCCTGTACAGATGACCTGAATGGAGGAAGGAATAGTTCAGCTTTCCAACCAAGCAATCGGGAGTGAATATTCTGTAAACATTTGAATATCAAAGGAGGCCTTTTAAAACCAAAGCGCTACTTCACAGGAAGCCAATTTAATGAACACACATCAGAAAAAATAAATTACAGAAAAAAAAATGCTGGAATACATTACTTGGTGTGATCACACCATTTTGAGGCCTGTCATTTTCCAAAGACTTTTCTGTGCAGGTCAAGGAGCAAGCTTCTGATCTGAAGTTTGTGGTATGATTAGTAGGGCAAGAGAAAGAAGCTTAGGTTCAGAAAGGACCTGGATTAATGTGTAACATTTGAGAATGCACCTGGAGCCAGCTGCTGCTAGAAAAACAGTAGACGCTTGGCATGCAGTAGTACTTTCAGGAGGTTTAGTGAAGCTTTGTCTCACAGATAGTCCTTTCTGGCTTATAATTTCTTATTACTCTATATCCTTGCTGAATTGCTTATTGGTGATGAAACAGAACTATTACAATACTGGACACTGGAACAGGTTGCCCAGAGAAGCTGTGGCTGCCCCATCCCTGGAAGTGTTCAAGGCCAGGCTGGATGGGGCTTTGAGCAACCTGGTCTAGTGGGAGGTGTCCCTGCCCAGGGCAGGGGGTTGGAACTGGGTGATCTTTAAGGTCCCTTCCAACCCAAATCACTGTATGATTCTATAATAGCTAAAAGGTGTGTTGAAGTCTGGGCTTGGTTTTTGATGCATCTTTTCAGGTGGACAAAGGTATAGAGAAGCCTTAAAAAGCAGCCTTATGGATGGGCACCTTGAGTGCAACAGTTCCAGTTTGGTGAAGGGGAAATTACATTTTCATCAGTTCTGCACATAGTAATATGCACCAACAACTTCCATTTATCTCCAATAAATTAAATGCAAAAGCATGAGGGAAAACCAGACCTTATTAATTTCACCTTTTTTCTTTTCTTTCTGGAATTCCTATCAAAGTAGTAGGACTATTTTCAGTCTCTCGGAGCTTCACTTTGTAAAAGTGAACTTTAAGTACATCCATTTTTGAGCAAACAGTGAAACACTGGTGCCCATGCCTACCCTATGCAAGGTTTCTGCAGACACAAGCAAAACATTTTTTTATTTTTATTTTTTTATGTCAAAAGTACAAATGGGTTCACCAAAGGGTTAGACAAATTCATGTCTCTTAATAGTAGCCTGGTCATTACTTCCAACTCCAGATGTCTCTGTGCCACTAATTACAATAAATCAGGAAACTGTACTGAGGGAAAAATTGCTCTCAATATGTCCTCATTATTATATTCCTCAATTAGCTCTAGACCCCTGCTGGAGCTAGGAGGCTAAACTCTCTGGGCTCAGCTCCACACCAGTGCAATGTTTATGTCTACCCTACATCTGAAACCTTTGCGAGAAAAAATGTGGTTTTGAGATAGAGAGCAGGAACAATGTAACTAAGCAGGAAATACAGGAGCAGAATCACAAGTTTGATGGGAGATAAAGATGAAAAAGAATTATGTCGGTATAGATCCACTGACGACAATGAAAATGTGCTGATTTACGCCAACTGTAGTCTTTACTAAGGTAACAGTATAAAAGTATCACTGTGAACATAACAAATCCTTCTTTCAAGGCACAATGGATTACAGCCAGCAGTGGTTGAGTGTTGCATGTGCTTACACCAGGGTCTAATTTGGCACAATAGCTATAAGCATGATACGATTTAGCAAATGATTTATGTTGGCTTTGTAGGCAGCTGACAGCATAGATGTCCCAATAAAACCGTATCAGTGAGGTACAGGAAGAGAAGTGAGTGGCATCTCAGATGGCATGACCACCTGAATCTGTACAATGTGTTGTCTCGGTCTACCTGCGTGAGCAAAGGACACAGAAGAAATGCATGACTGGAGCCAAAAAGATCGTCAGATAGGGTTCGGCATATTACTTTGTCTTGTGATGATCTTTTCCACCCTGGAGGACGTTGGAAGGGATAACTCTCCAAGGGTCATGAGGTGGAGGATGTTGTCCCTTCACAGGCCACTGGATTTGGCAGAGGGGTCAGTGGGTTTCCAGTCTGGCTCCTCTTTTACTGCAACTGTGATAGGAATGGGTTTATCCTTAGGCTAGCCTCTTGAGAAGAGAGGTGGGGAAAATCCACTGCTCTAAGAAAAACTGGTGCAAACAGGCATTGCTATGGTTTCCCTTGGGATGTTTGGAAATGAACCAGCAGAGCTGAGCTATTTAGTCATATCATCTAACCTGACATCATGTAGGTGTGTAACAAGTTGGGCAAATCCAGAGAAGCAGGTCTGGCCCAGCAGAAAGTAATGAAAAGAGAGTGGGCCAGAGATATTGTGAAGGAGCGAGCAAACCGTGCATCCCTGAAAAATAGTGAGTATGCACAAAATAACAGTAGTTCATATTGATCACTTATCTGAAAAAACGTGGTAAAGATTACCCGGGTGGCTGCTACATGTCTTGTGACCTGTCTCTTCTACACAGAATTTCTCTGTTTGCAATCAACAGCATTGACTTGGAAAACAGGCTGCTTTTCATATTTTAAATTAACCAAATATGAAAATATTTTTAAAGACAATTATTCAGAAAGAATCATATTTCAAAGTTATTGAAGCTTTCAAATAATACTTTTTAAAAAAGAGAATCTGGCATGTGTCCATGGACAGACACGGGACTATGGTTTAGATGATCTGTGTGTTCCTGGATTAGTAACTCTCGCTGTGTTGCTTTGCCTTTGAGTGTAGCAACCAGGGCAAGACTGATGGCTGAACTGGCCCACAGAAGCACAGAGAAAACATAAATATGATCTGGAAAACTGAAGCTGGAGTGTGAGCTTGTATGAACTGGGCACACAGGGAATTGCGGGCAATTTCATTTAGGGACAAAGCACACATATAGTGATAGATATGTAGATATAATTATTATTAATCCAAAAAGGTGGGGAAGAATATATGTTGAGAATTTTTCCAGTCATTAAAACATGCACTGGAATAGACAGTAGTGCGGCGGTTGGCACACTGTGAACTTCCCACGTTTCACCTCTGAAATGATTTGAGATCACCCATCTGCTTCTGTTCTTCAAGTTGGTGGCTCCTTTTGAAAGAAATTGCTTTGTGCATGCCATCAGGACATACGTCTCTCTTCTGCATGTGGAGTTTGTCTAAATGTCTCAACAGTGATGTTTGCTAAAGAGTTTCTCATATATGATTCTATTCTCCCTATCTACTCTATAAAACATGACCTTTTCCATGCTAAACGATGTCCGCCTTAGGCTGAATTGTTAAAAGTTTTTTTGGGGGACGAAGGGGGAGAAATATAACTGTTATTATATGTAAAAGGGAAAAAAGTGGTTGGTTGTTTTTTTTTTTTCTAGCAGTGAGAGACCGAAAATGTCCTCACCATGTTGAGGAAGGTAGCAAGACCAGCATCTTCTGCATAAACTCACCTTCTTGTAATTCTGCTGGATTACAGCACTGTGTCATTCCAGTCTCTCCATTTTTAGGCAGAAAAATAATAAAACCTGGGCCAATCTATAATGATCTTACAAGTACTGTTTGTACATCATTTATTTTATAAGAAGTTGCCTGCAAATACTGAAAAGATTGCATGTACGAGATGTTCAGTGCTCACAAGTTGTGCAGATGTTGAGCATGACTTCTGTCATGCTGTGAACCTGGAGAGCTTGGCCCTTCTGGTTGTTCAAGAGGATGTCGATTGGTACTGAAGCAACACGCCAAAAGGGGCAGGCGAAATTTATAGGGCAGATTAGAGATGTTAGGTCCCCAGGGCAGACTGTTATATCGCATGGCGGGGCTGCATGCCCACCTGATAAAGGAAGTAGCTGAAAGAAACGAGCCCAGGGGTTATTTCTCCTAAGAATTCTTGTTGTTCTGGTTACACAGGGGTAGGTCAAAACCAAAATGCAAACGGGAAGTCACAAATTCAAGGGCAGTTACAAAGCATCTAAGGAATCAGCAGGCTAAACATGTTTTGGTGGATGCAATTTGTAATCAGTTTTCTCATGTGAAGGATTATTTTGTCATTGTGGGTGTGAGAAATATTGCGTGAACAGAAGATGACGGGAGGGGGAAGGGCAGAGGGAGAATTATGCAATAAGAGGAATTACTCCCTGAAAAGAAGCTTCCAAATCTCTTTTTAATCTTAGGCTCTCCCCTGTGTCCCCTGCTACGGCAACACCTCCCCTCCTCTGCCTCCTTTCCCATCTCACTGATCTACTGTGCTGAGATGAACAAGTTCAGAAGAAAGGCCAGGACTCTGCAGACCCAGCTAAACTCTTTGACAGTACTTACATTAATTGCCTTAATGTTTCTGGTATCACTGCAGCAGATGTTCCTGTAACATTGGTGAGGAAGCCTGCAGTTGAGGGCAGGGGGTGGGAATCATTCTTCCACATTTCTGATTAAAAATGGGAACTGAAGCAAGGACTGCCCTGTCTGCGCAGTCATTTTTGGCTTGGGTAGCTATCGACTGAGGGTTTGTAGTTTCAAATACAGACCTCAGGGTGTTTTTAGGGTTCTGTGCAAATGTTATTGTGTGAGCGGGCATCTGTCAGCAGCCTGTGTGATGCAGGTCAAAAACTAGAGTGTGTCATAAAGGTCAAGAGTGAAGGTGTGGTGTGTCCCTTATGGGTGTGGGAAGAGGTTATGTTCCTCTGTACAAAGTTTTAAGTTAGTGCGTCTGGACTGTAACTGGTGTCTAAATAAACAGTTTCACTGAACCTGGGACCAGTGGCCTTGCCGTAGGACTGTCCCTGTGAGGTCCCTTGGGATTCTGGTATGGGAGCATAGGGAAAACAGGGTTCCCTGTATGAAGCTGCAGTACAGGTGATGAAGCAAATTTGAAGTAAAGCAAAATGAGCAAGTCTATTTAAAATGCAGTTGGTCAGGAGACAGCAAAAAGCTTGAAAAACATATATAATTCTGTGTCCTTGTTTTATTCTTTTAAAGAAGAATAATTCCCCCCGCCTTTTTTTTTTTTTAACACACCACAGGCAAAACTGCCTAAGGTTGATTTTGTGTTTGCACTTTTTCATTCTGATGTGGTTATTATTCTACTCTGTTTGCTTCCAGGACTTTAACTTCATTTAAATTTTATCTGATTTACAAGTCAAGATTTTCTTGAAATCAGTGATATTTGGAAATGTGCGGTATCTTTAAAGACCTGAGCCCAGTTAATTTTTCCAGAGTGACAGGAGGGGTTTGGGTTACATCAGGGAACTGAATGCAAGTCTTCTTGCTCTTGCTCTTAAAAGGTACCCTAACTTCCATATCCCACAAAAAAACCAACATAGCAACCAGGCTGAACAAAGAAAATCTCTCCATGATGCTTGGTCTAACTTTTCAGCTTTCCTCCTTTCTGCTTTTACGTTGTCTTCTAGTATCAGCACAGACTAGATTCTTTTTGCATCAGCAGTCTCCTACAAATATCTTCCCATCTAAAGCCATCACTATTCATATTAAAACAGAGGTTTTAATTTCTGTTTGCTAGTATTTCTGTTTGCTTGCTTTTCTGCTGTATTTTCCATCTTATCAACCTTATTTATATTCATTCTCCTTCCCATTTCATCAAACTCCTGTTGTACTCTGCTAACGGTGTGTTCGTTAGTTGTAAAGACTTTAAAAATAAAGTAAAAAAAACACACTTTAAAAAAAAATGGGGAGAGTGAGAAGGAGGCACAGAGTTGATAATACCAAATGTAATGCAGAGTGCAAATATCCTTCACTTTGATTTGTGATGTAGCAGCTCTTGGAAGTGCTTGGTGGGAGAGGTGCTGCGCATAGGTTTAATTAAGGCCCTAAATTGCAAACACTCTCAACAAGACAGAGTCAGGAGGGAAATGAGTCTCTAAAGATGTGAATAAAACCAGATGGTACCGTGCGCTTGGTCAGCAGTCAGGAAAGACTACAATGAAGCCTGCAAACTGCCCAACCAGCTAACTGGCAGCTGAAGTTTGGCCCTGTCTTGCCCGAGTTGCACGACTGTGGCCATCCTCAGCCTCCTTTGAAAAACCCATCATGGAACAAACTGGAATTAAATAAGTACCATAACTCTTGTCCTGTATCTCTTGCGCTAGAGGAGAAAAGTATGCTTATACAAGAGCAGTTTTTACTGTTCTTACACTTTCCCACTCTCAGCTAAAGATATTAATGTTATTCTCACAGTATTTATTTATAAAGAAAATTTATTCTGGTTGGGGGGTGACATTTATGCTGATTTTACCACAGCCTTTTCACTGCCTGTGTCTTTTATTATAGCTGTATTTCTTTCATTGCCTGCTGTTCATCCCCTCTTAGAAGTAAAATATTTTACCAAGCTGACCATCTGATGAAACGTTTTTTCTGCTAGGTTCAGAATATATTTACGAAGTAGCATTGGAGGAGTGAAGGCATATAACAATTTTAGACAGTGTGTCACAGGATAAGGGTGATAGAGTTTTATGGGAGATATAAGAGAAAGGAGGGAATCACTTCCTTAGGGTGATTAAGCAGATTTTATTTACAGCACAAACTGGACACATGCAAATTGTGTATCCATTAAACACAACACTGCTTTAGATTTCAGGCAGCTGGAGGTGAATGCTTTGGTATTAATTTTCACCTAGCATATAAATGTTAGGTCAAGTTAAGGTTTAGGATATATCAAGTATTCTAATTAAAAAAAAAAAAAAAGGATGAAAAGCATGTTGCAATTAACCCTAGAGAAACCATTGCAAGAACAATAAAATGAAAATGCAAAGTTGAATTTCCAAGACAAATAAACTGTGTAAGAGAAGGTAGCACAAAGCTGAACCATACAGGCTATTTAAACTCTGCCATCTAGTTTTTCTTCATAGTTCTTTCGCACCATTACAGGAACTGGTGAGAACTGGGAGAAGTTACATTCTTTGCCTGTGTCTTGCTTCTCCCTTCATGCTCAATCTTGCATCCCAGCGGAGTCATCTGTGCTCCCCACTGCTGCCACTCTGTGCAGGAGAAGGGGAACAATTGGGGTTCACCTTCCCCATGGGGGAGGCATCCGACGATGTGCGCAGTGCAGCCTTGGAAGGAGGAAGGCACGCCAAAGGGTCTGGTGGAAGGAGGCTGAGACCAATCCCGGATCTGGCCCAGAAACTGCTAATTAAAGTAAGTGGGACAAATGAATAAGAGTGGAAAAATGAATAAAAGCCAGTCAGGACCAGACCCGGTGATCAGTGAACAGACACGGTGACATTTGCGCTCCCAGGCATATTGCAAAACTGCTTTTTATCCACTTCAAACTAAATACAGAAAACCCAGCATGTGGTTGTGGTTTTACAGGGAATTTTCTTGCCTGATGGTAGAACAGGGACTAACAAAACCCATTCTTTGGTGGGTCTCAGAGCTGCTCCCAACTCACAGCATTTCCTATGCAACATCCCATTGTCATCACCCTGAGCTGCTGCTTTCCATAAGGTTCAGATCCTGTGAGCGACCGCAATGGGATATCTTTTACTCAACACCATTTGCTTTGCACATATTCCTCCTTACACTCTTCCTAGTCGTTTTCACAGGAACAAAAAAAATGCTAAAGTGTAGGAGATAAAAATCTCACCAGCTTTACGGGTTTCAATTAAACACATCTATTAATGTTATCCTCATGTGCATATTTATAAACACAATTTATTCTTTTCTGCAAGTCATTCATGCAGCTGCTGCTGCTGCTATGAAGGTGCTTTCCTTGACTGCGTATTTTATTATCAGTATATTTCTTTAGCTACTTTCCGTTTGTCCTACCTTAGAAATAAAATATTTCATTGAAATGTCCATCTGATAAAATATTCCCCTTTAGACATATATTTACTCAAAGACTATTTGAAAAGTAAATTTGTATAATATTTAAGGTAGAAAGTGTTGCCAGCAGCAATAAATTAGTGGCAGGGTAACCTGCAGGTTTGTAGGCATTCCCTTCCTGCAATAATATACAGTATGTCATTGTTAGTGGCGATGTACGTACTCCTGTAGATCCCAATTCGAAAAAGTCTTATGCCCATGATTTGAACAGAGTCAAGTGCTCCTGCATTCTGCATTCAGAGTTCAGGCGCATCCCATACCCCTCAGTAGAATTTCCCACCGACCCATGGGGTTTCCACTAAGGGCCATGGTGGAAATTGCCTACGTTTCAGCTAAAGGTGTTGCCGGTGAGTTATCCTTCCCTTTCGGCTGTATTACATAGCCTGAAGCCTGTCTTGTTCCCCACTCGCTGCTCAAGTATGAAAGAGCCAACACACACCTGCAGCTGAGGCCCGAGGGGTTGCTGGCAGTTCACTTCACACAGCTGTGCAGGGCACAGATTCCTGATCTAATTCATTCATCCGCTCAAGCTTCTTTCTGTCGCCCCAGCTACGTGTGCACCTGGTACAAACTTCTGTAGCCCCGTGGCTTAAGTGGTGAAAGTTGTGCTCCCTGAAATGCTGTAATGAGACTTCTGCGTGACTGAACTCAAAATTCACAAACGCTCAAATGTCCTGAATGTGGTGTACGTCATGAATTATACGGGTGAGAATACAATGCAAGGATTTACCTCAATATACTTGAGCCCATTTCCACGATCCCCTGCTTAACACATTACATTTGCTGACCAAGGAAGCCTGAAAACACGAGGGGACTGAGTGCAGAGAAGAGCCCCCATCGCCGTGCTCCTTGCTCTCAGGGTTGCTCTTGTGGGTATTTTGGCAACTGGGGACAGTATGTGTATTAACCGCAGACAAGGAACTCTTCAATGTCCGAGTAGAGTTTGTAAAAGGCCTTGCAAAAGGTAAGCTGTGTGTATTATTTTAGCCCCTTAGTTGACTTGTTACACGGTAAATAAAAGCTCTAGAAGCTGGGGGAGAAAAATACAGACGGATTTGAAGGTAAATAACTCACATGCACTTCACTTTTCTAAAATCCTTGTTACACTGGCAGAGCATGGAAGGAGGCTTTTCTCTTTATACAGAAATCCTTTTTTCTACAATGATTTTTTCCCCCCCTCTTCCTAATGTGATCTGAGTAAGGCTTTCCCAGAGTGTGCGAAGAAGGAACAGAGAGGTTTCCTTGAGAGGCAGGTGCCACCTGTTATCTCTTTAAAGCTCTGTTGTCCTTACCAGAAGCAGCAGCTGCCAGTCCCTTTACATTTGGGAACTGCTGCCTTTCATGGGCATTTCACTTGGGGTCCCATGGATCTCACCTCCTTTGCTCCTCTCTGTGTCCGACTACTAGGATTTCTCTCCCTCTCCATACAATTAAGGAATTGTGCGATGTCACTCCTTAGCAAGAGTTGACGGTGCTGAGGGATGGGGAATTTAAATACCATATTTGTGTGGTACCGCTCAGTGTGGACGTCGTAGCTGAGGGCTGCATTAGCTCAGAGATCCCGCTTTCCCAAATCACTTCTCTTTTCTCCATAGTAACCTCAATGCATGCTTTTAAAACTAAATGATACTGCGGTGCTTAACATTATCTCTGTTGGTATTTTTTTTTCTTTACACTGGTTATCCCAACTCTTCTCTCGTATAGTCTCAGTGAATGAGGAGCTGGTGGGTTAGATCTGCACGCCAGTGGAGCTCCCTTCCCAGGGGTATGCCCTGTTCACCTGTCTGTGCCCTTGTTAAATGTATAATCCTCTGTTTCTGACAAATGAATCTTTTCTGTGCGCAAGCACCGACTGTGACATTATAAACCGAGGATTATGCTTGCATGCAATGAAGAGGTAGCAGAGGAACGTGCACTTTAAACACTCCTTGAAATTCCTGTTTCTTGTGTATCTTAGTAATAAAGACCTATGGATGGGTGAAAAATTAAAATTTCTAAGATTAATGTAAGTTAGTACTCACAAGGTGCTATCTGAAGGCTCCATATAGTCTTGTTGTTGCCATGAGAAGCCATCAAGTAAATGAATTCTCTTTCTTTGAAAATCTGGTCAGGAATGTCTCACTGAAACAGATTTTGAACTTTGAAGAAAGTTTTATATATGAAGCACAAGTGTGAGGCTAGAATGAGAAAATGGATGTAAAATTTATTGAGGTTTTTCAGTGCCTGTTTTCTAGTGGTCAGCTAGATTGAGCCGGCCACCCCACCAGCTGGCGGGGCACCTGCTTCCTTGTCACTGGACTTAGGTGGCATATGACCTGGTGTGGATGGGACCGTTGGCCAGATTCAGACCACTTCCTCACATTTTCACTCCTTTTCATCACTTTGACTACCAATCGTGCCTGTCAGCACGCACCTAGCGTTAAACTTAGCTCAAGCATGGCTCCCTTCGGGGTTCAGGCCATGGTTTGTGACACAGGTGCAGGTGAGAAGCCTCAGATGTCCACTCTGGTTTGCGCTGGTGAAGGGAGCTTAAGCATCTCTCCAACCAGTGTTTCTTCTCCTCCTCCTCTCCCCTGGGCTTTTTGAACACAAGAGGATTAGCAGGATTTGCTGCAAGATGCCCGCTGCTCTTATTAGGATTTCTGTAGTTCTCATTAATTTCATGAAAGCCCTGATTTGCCTTGCAGCCACAGGCAGCAGTTCATGGAGGGTGGAACCAGGAGTCCCCTGAAGTGAAACTTACTGTCTTAGAAAGAAGTTTTATAGCGCTGGAGTGTTCAGGCCACAAATGTCTTTAGCTATTTCCTTTAAGTGTATTGGTGTGCTGCTTGTGCACTTGATACTGTGGTACCCAGAGTTCAGACTGTAATGTGGAGCAGTATGACGCAGATATTACTAATTTTTCACCTTTGGCCTTTTCTTTCTAGCTCTCTTGTTAAAACCCAACTGAATTATCCCAGTCCAGAAAAAAAAAAATCATTGATTTAGAACCTAGCTAATAATTTATATTGGGGGAAAAAAGAAAAGAGGGGGTTTTACTTCATTTTATAGTAAGACACCCATATCCTATTTTCCCTCTATTGCTATGCCAATCAGCATTTGTCTTTTGTGAGGTAGGATGAAAGAAAGACTAAATATTGAGTAGGCATAGGCAGCATCTAATTAGTAAAAATATTTTTCCTTGGATATAGCTGGACACACTAGTGGGTAAGGCTGGGGATCTTTAAACTGAGGGAGAGAATTCCTGCTGGTGATCCCAGCTATACAGAACACAGTGCAGTGTGTGTAATGACTGATATAGGCAGTGCGGACAGTGGAAAAAGATTTCTAGTTCAACTGCCTGTTTGTATTCCTTTCTAAAATTTTCTGAAACATCCATTACTCAGGATGGCGCATTTCTACAAAACTTTGGAAAAATTCCTTGTACTAAATTTTAAGGTGCATTTGAATTCATATCTGCTTTTGAAATGAAACCCTTTGTCTTCAAGCAATGAAAAAGAGAAAAAGAAAAGCCAGAGACTGTAAATATTTTTACAATGCTACGGTGCATTAATATATTCAGGATTTTCCTAATAGAGATTTTGATTATTAAAAATACAAATTGTCTGATTAATTATAAATTATAATTTGATTTATAAGATGGTGTTACATATTAAATAATGCCAGATGGTGCCATGAGGGCATTAGCTACCCGTAATAGATTCTAGATGACAAGGGAATTAAAAGGGGACAGAGTCCGGGAACCAAATTAAACAAGCAGTGAAAACTCTGCCAGAATAAAAATAGTTCCCAAAGCATTTCTCTCTCGCTTTTTATTTTAAAGTAAAATATTAAAAAAACACCCAAAAACTACTTTTTTTTTTTTTTATGCTTTCAACATTTATGATTACAGCAGGACTCCAAAGGCAATATGGCATGGATTAAATTTTCAATAACTTCATGTGCCTCATAAGCTTTCTTCATTATGTTTCCATTGGTTAGTTATGTACCACCATTAGAAAAATATTTCTGGATGTTAGAGCAGCCAGGTTTGTTACTTGCACCACTCCTAGGTAAGACAGATCCCTTTCCCCACCTTAGCACTAGTGGCTGAGGTACATCGTTGCCCTAAAGTGGCATTCTCTTCCTATGCAGAATTAAACGAGGTGCTACATTGGCTTTACTTCTAAATATGAGTTACGAGGACCAAGGCCTATGTTTATCCATGGAATGGTCCAAGTACTACTAAAATGGTCAAAACAACTTCCTCTCCCAAAGGTGTGAGTGGGGAAAAAAAATAGAGTATGCAAATACATAGATTGAAGTTCCAGTTATATAGACATTGTTGGCACTAAATTATAAGGGGGTTAAAAATACTTTTTGATGTTGACTTTTTTAAAAGAAGTTGCCTGTGTTAAACTCATGTGAGGGAGGGAATTCTGATTCAACACTGACCAGAATCTCTCTTTTCTCCTTGCCCTCAGTTCAGATTTAGTGTCAGTTCAGTGTTTTTAAATACCTACCAATTTAAATATCTACCAATCTCTAAATGCCTATGCTTTTTTTTTGCCATGGTTATCTCCATTATGTCTTGTATCTTAAAGGGATATTCTGGGGTCAACTAAAATATGCATCTTATAATTGCAAGCTTTATTTTGAGTGGTATTCATTAAGACGTTGCTTATTCTTTGTCTGGTGATCTATTATCATTATGTGAGCAACGTGTGCTGAGGTAGTAATAGAGCATCCTATTTGCAGCTGTCCCACCAAGTATGTTCTCATGCACTTCTAGTTTTAAGTTTGGTGTCCTTATTTGGTGTCATTTGTTAAATATCTACAGAGACTTCCCTTTTCCAACTTAATTGTACGTGGATTCTTCTGTACCAGAAATCCAGGGATGGTGTATAAGAGTGTCATGGTTTAACCTCAGCCAGCAACCAGGACCACGCAGCCGCTCACCACCACCCACCCTCCTCCCCACAGGGGAGGGAGAAGAGGGAGAAAAGAAGGGGACGGGAAAAACCCTCCTGGGTTGAGATAAAGACAGTTTAGTAGAAGAGTAATGGAAGAGGAAAATAATAATGATAATAATTATAATGGTAAAAGACTATACAAAATGAAGTGATACATGAGAAGTTGCTCTCACCACACGATGATCAGTTTCCCAGCCCGTCCCAAGCAGCGAGCGCAGTTTCCTGCCCCTGCCCAACCCCCATTTATATACCGAGCATGGCATCTATGGTAAGGAATATTTATTTGCTCAGTTTGTCCTGTCTGTGCTCTCTCTCAGCTTCCATGGGAAGTGGAAAAAGTCCTTGACTAATGTAAACATTACTTAGCAACAACTAAAACAATACACGTTATTAACATTATTCTCAAACTAAATCGAAAACACAACAGCTATTAGGAAGAAAATTTACCCTATCCCAGCTGAAACCAGGACAAAGAGCCTGAAAGTTTTGTAAAGTAATTGTTGCTATGATCTGTAATAAGCATCTGAGGAGCCTGAGAAGGTCTTTAGACTTAGCAAGCGTCTCTTTCCCCTGGGAGCGGTACGTTTTCTATTTGTAACATTTTGTTTTTGTGAAGAGAACAGTAAAATAGTGTGTCTATCTATCTTGAACTCAACCTCATGTATTTTATTTTGAAGTGTCTCATTCAAGAGCACCATTTTTTTTCTTGTACTCTTGATGTTCTTGTTTTGATTTATCATCTTTCTATTGAACAATGACTGATGACTTCAGGCCCTGCCTAATATGCAATGTTTATAAATGAATCGGAAAAGCAACGTTGCACGTATTTGCATGAGAAGATAATGTAATGAAGTGGAACCAATTCTACCTCTGAAATTCCCTATTTAGAGTGCACTGGTCTTCAATGTAAGATGATGTGAAAAGTGCTGACCCTGGACTTTTTGTCTTAAACTTGGAATTTCTACTGTAGGTGATTCCAGTATTTCCAAATTTCTTTTGGTGCTGAATAAAACAGAAGTTACTTTATCATACAATTTATGAAGGAAGGGAAGAAATTTTATTTTATTTTGAAAATACCTTATTAAGCTGTCTCTTCCTGATAAGGTTAAAACACTTTATCTCAGTGTTGCATTTGGACTTTCATATTATGGTATATTTTTAATGTAATAGATAGTTCATTTAAAGATGAAATGAAGAATTTCAGTCACTAAGAAAATTCCAGTAGTTCAGGTACAAACATAGAAAAAAATGATCCTCGTTTCAGTTGCAATATTACACTATTTCAGAAGTATTTACTGATGAAACTCACTTTTTTTCACTCATTTTTAAGAAGTATGTGTTTGCAAGTTCAAGTTTTAGTGATAGTTTTAATTTAGTATGCAAAATTCATAGAACTTCTGTATTTCTACTCAGGCTCTGTGTACCAAAGACAGTAGCAAGAATCTGTCTGAATCTCATGAATTTCACACAACACAGTTTTTAGCACCTTTAAAAAAAATAAAATTATTATACTTCACAAATTAGTTCTGATAATGTTAAGCTTCAAGTAAAGACAAATAATTTAAATTTTGCCATGCTTAGAAGGTGTTTCCTGGAACTGTCTAACCTCAGATTCTTATCTTGTCACATCTGATAACAATCTTATAAGATCTTATTTGATCTAATCTGGAGACACAAGTTGCACTCAGGAGACCTCAGAAGCATATGTGTATGTACTTGTATAAAAATTTTAATACATATAACTCAGGTAATCGGTACTTTAAAACATTCCTCTCACCAGAAAAAACATGCCATGTTTCAACAGCAAAGAATGATGGTGTCTATTATGCAATAGGAAGTTCAACCCAGAGTTTCCTTCCCTCTTGGAGCTTCATCTCTGTGATTCCTGTGTGGACTATTCTCTTTCCTTCTGCAACTTTCTGCCTCTAATTTCATGAGGTCTAGGGTTTCTGTGACTTATTTTCACATATCTACATATTTAAAGGACTCTGAGTCAGCTGGAAAAAAAAAAAAAAAAGAAAGGAATATAAGCAGGAAAATAAAACACTGTTGGTGACCCATAATTTGATATTCTGATCCTGGCCTCTATTACCAAACAAATGCTCCTGCCTGATGGAAGCTGGACTGCTCCAGGCAGGCACAGTAGGGAATAGGTTAACATCTGCAGTGCAGTTCACAGGGACTTGATTCTTTGATTTGCCTCCTCCTGGGTGTGTGGTTACGTCTCTGGAGAAGAGGCAGCCCATATAGCATAGGCTGACATAGGTCAGCAAGATAAAATGGACTGGGAACGGCCTCTGCTTGGTATACTGCCGGTGCATTTCCAGTTGCTCTCCTAAGTATATTGCAGAGGTAAGGGCTATGAGTGGAGAAATAAAAAGGATAGGAAGTATGGT
This sequence comes from Dromas ardeola, assembly GCA_013398915.1. Lineage (NCBI taxonomy): Eukaryota > Metazoa > Chordata > Aves > Charadriiformes > Dromadidae > Dromas > Dromas ardeola. The sequence goes on from VYZM01014150.1 coordinate 177,157, forward strand.
AAGGATTCAATACAGGAGGAGACTGAAAGCGTTGAAGAAGTGAAGATAAAACGATGAACTGAGGGAGAATGGTAGATTTCTGAAGGAAGTTTGCCCAGCTGCTCATGTTTCTGTTTCCTTGTATGGCATAATCAAGGAATAATTAAGCTCTCCAGAAGCATATTAAAACAGACCAAAGGAAATGTGTGTCTTCTGTTTTGCTTTATTATATTAAACATTGTATAACAAACCTATGGAATGCCATCCTGAAGGAAGGGAGGGAGGGAGAGAGGGAAGGAAGCTTTTACCCGAATCATTTGAACCTGTTTCATTGTACACAAATCTCTCTTAAAATGATCAAATTTTTAGTTTGCAGGTCTAATCTTTTTAATCTTTTAGTCAGATGAGATTAGAAAGATTGTTTTGTTTAGTCCACAGAGGCACTTTTTACAGAAGTGTCAATGAAGTACTTGAGTCTGGCTACCAGATGAGGAAGACTACCGATCCCATCTGCAGCTGCTGTTTGTATATCACAACTAATAACGTCCACAAGGATTTTTCCACCCTCCCCAATGAGTTTCAAGACCTCTTTCTGAAAGTGTTCTTTATGAAAGGACAATTTAAAAGAATTTCCTTTACCAAAAAAAAAAAAAAA
>VYZM01014150.1:177805-240317 GCA_013398915.1 Dromas ardeola
AAAAAAAAAAAAGAAAAAATATGGAAATTAATTAAACTTTTCATATTTAGCATAAATTAATTGCGATGTAAAATATTAATCAGTTATACTGAAAGCAACCCAGCATTGTTATTCTTACTCTGGTCTTTTTTGTTCATGAATATTTTTGACACTGTCAGTCATCTCATACATGAAATCAGGAGCATGTTTCGTATTGCCAGTTCTTTAAACAACAAGAAAATCTATTGGTGTCTGCTTCCGAAGGCATGCATTTGAGAGGCAGTTAATCTGCAAGCTAGTAAGAAGTTGGGAGAACAGGGAATTTACTCTGATTTAAAGTTTAATTACCTGTTTTTTCCCTGCACGCATACCAACCATAGAGGTGAAGCACCTCTGAATAGGTTTGCTCAGGTATGTAACTCCATTAAGAGCATTGTTCTTACACAAAGATTGATCTAGACTGGGGCTTTAAAAACAGAAATTTGACAAAACATGGAAGATTGTTGAAATAAATGTGCAATTAATTTAACTTGTATTTCTAACACACACACAATACCAGGCATAATTTTTTTAACCTCTCTTGCTTTCCCTCTCTAGTCATTGCACATTTAAATTCATTATGGAAAAAAAAATTAGGAAAAAAAATCCCTGGTAGTTATTTTTATGATCAAACACCTTTTCCAATTAATCTTGGCACCTCACTATAATCACGATGAATGTTATTAATTCAGCAGTCTACATCCTATTAAGGGTTTCATCATAGCAGTGTGTTCAGGAACTTAATGGCTTTTGCATATTAATGCTGCAGCCTGTGGTCTTGTGTCCGTTAGTACTGTGTAATAGCATGGGTTTGCACTCATACGTGTGTATACAAACATATAAACATATGATTACATACAAATCTGGATCAGGTGAATGCCAGGCTATGAAACAGTATTTTGAATTTACTTAATTATTTTAAGTAAGGTTATTGTACATTCAAAATGTTCTCCACATAACAAAAATGTAACGCCATTGTAAATCAGTAGGATACCTGTTCAGCAACACACAAGAGAAGACAACAGTAGTGGTGGTTGCCAGGCATGGTGCACAGGCATTGGTGATCTTTGAGGTCATGGTAAAAGTGCACCTTACATACACAGTATTACTGTGTGGGTGTTTTAAATAAAAGAGTGATTTAAAAACATGGAAAAGGTGCTTTGTGAGAAATTTTGAAGGTTGTCAATGGTCGTATTTTGTGGGGCAAAATATGCGGTAACTACTGAGTTATTACAACCAGTCTGACAGTCTGCCTTGTTTTCTGTTGACAGCGAAATAACTAAGAAAAAGTTTGAGCTATCCAGCCTTCAGAGGAGTTCAAATTTTGGCATAAACTACATTTTTTTCCTTCTTATTATGGAGGACTTAATCTAAGATTAGTTTCTGTGCTCTGAATTTCTAAGGGTGCAACCGTAAGGAAGGACCTCTTTTAACATTTAGTCTCACCCCACCTCTGTATACTGATGGTAGTCCTTATTTCACATTCCTCCAGTAAACCTATAGCTTCTCTTCAATCTTTTTGGAAGAAAATCTAGACATATTTAAAATTTAAAGGATGATCAGTCAACCAATCACAATTCAAATTGTCCCATTAACAACGCCTGGTATTTAAAATTCTATGTCTTAGAATTTTCTCCATTTTTTCCTCCCTACTATCCTGCATTTTTTTAAATTTAGTCAAACTTTCTTCTGTCTTCGGATTTTAAATATCTGGAACATCTGCAAACTGTTGCACCACCAAAGCTCTTGAATGTTCCTGGCACTTTGGCACTCCTCAAGAGCACTCCTTTTTGCACATCTTGCTAAGCATCCATTAGCACACACCAAAATCTTGACCTAGATGTGCAATTTCTTCTGAATTCTTCAGAGCGTCCAGCTTATGTGACACTGAAGCTTTTGTAGAGGCAGATGCAGCCATATCACACCCTTTTCTCATGTTTTCTTAACCAAAAAAAAACCCAAAACACCCAGACAAACCAGCGTGCCCTGATAATGCTACTGCTGCAAGTCATCTAGTCTTGGGCAGGCCTTTGACTTGGAGGGAACGGTCCTCTTGCTTCAAACCTGAGCTCTTCCCCTGTCTTCCAAAAGGAACGTGATTGAGGGATTGGAGCACCTCCCTTATGAGGAAAGGCTGAGAGAGCTGGGACTCTTTAGCCTGGAGAAGAGAAGGCTGAGGGGAGACCTTATGAATGTTTACAAGTATCTAAAGGGTGGGTTTAAGGAGGATGGAGACAGACTCTTTTCAGTGGTTCCCAGTGACAGGACGAGGAGCAATGGACACAAGTTAGAACATAGGAAGTTCCGTTCAAATACACGGAAGAACTTCTTTATGGTGAGGGTGACAGAGCACTGGAACGGGCTGCCCAGGGAGGGTGTGGAGTCCCCTTCTCTGGAGACTTTCAAGACCCGCCTGGATGCAGTCCTGAGTAATGTGCTCTGGGCAATCCTGCTTTAGCGGGGGAGTTGGACTAGATGATCTCTAGAGGTCCCTTTCAACTCTGAAGATTCCGTGATTACACAAGATCTATTTAGATATTATGCCCTCATCAGAAAGCACGTTTAGAGCTGAGCAATGAAATAGTCCTTGTATCACTAATTAAAATTCAGTGGTGAGGTTGTTTAATTACTCCCTCCACTGAAAATTCTTGCTTTACTTTTCACATTTATCCTGGTAATAATGTGTTGAAGAGCTCATCAGCCTCTGAAGGAAGGCAACAATTTTTCTCGTGTACATAATCATTAAACTGACAAATAGGCCCGGCACTATACAGTTATCAATATTAGCACCGCAGCCCCATCACTATTAAAACTCTTTGCAGCAGGGGATTAAAGTGCATAAAGGGGGGAAAAAACGGTAGGAAACAACTAAGTTTGAGATCCTTCCCTTTTGCTCTCGTAGCAGCAGCCTCAAATCAATTCATAGTGAAATTCCTCCTTCCTGTAGGAAAGCAAGATAATTGAGTGCATTTGATTCTGTAAAAAATTAATGGCCTTATTTGCTTTTTCTTTGTGGGTTAGACTAAAATGCTTTTCTTTCTTTTTCTTTCATTTTCTTTTCATTCATGATCATAAGATCTTAAAGCTGATAGATGAGTATAACTGCCTGCTGCAGGCTTCTTTGAAATCCAGTCGCCAGCTCTGCCGGCTGAAGTAAATGGGGTGGAGGGGAGGATTCCCAAATTACCTTGTTGAATCTTGACTTGAGTGAAATAACTGGTTTGCAGCTCCTCAGCTGTCTTCCCTGACTTCAGAGAATCAGAGTGCACAGGAGAGACCACCCAATTTCACAAGAATAGACTTGCCAGCCATAGACTGCCTCTGTGATCTATATAAATGGGTCCATGTAATCAGGAGTTTTCAGGAGTATCTAGCCTTGCTGTATCGGGGAGAAACGGAACTGCAGCAACCAGAAATAAAAAATACCTGCAGCCCTGTTGATTGCTGGTGAATGCAATGTCTCATGGTGGGTTTAGGGAGCAGGGGTAGGATAATGTGCATTTTGAAAGCCAGGTTTAGTCATTTTGAAGAAAACTGGTGGAAGTCAATAATAAGGTAAAAATTGCATTTCGTAGCAAGGTTATAACATGAAATAAAAGGGGAAAATACTCTGTTTCTTCGCTGCCTGTGCTGGGGATCTGAAAGGCTTGCTAAGCTGCCATTACAAAAAATAGTGTGTCTTGGAGTTGAAGATCAGTTATCGTGATTAACACTGAAGGAAATCCAGGTTCTGTTTCTCATTTTGGTCATGGCATTTTTAGCTCTAGCTTTTAATTTTCATTCTGAAAAGCATGAATTAACACCAAGGGTGTTTTTTGATGCTCTCTGTAACACCCTTTGGGTCTGCTTCCCCAAAAGACAGTTAGAGCTTTAGCTCTGACTTTGTAAGGCCAGGGTAGCAACAGCATAAAAGATGACCACAGTTCAGAAAAAAAATTTCTCCCATTATGACCAAGCAGCTTCACTATATTCCAGACTGTAGTGATCAGCTCATAGTTACGTACTTCAAAATGAGAAAAGGGCAGTGCCCAGGATGGCAATTTTACACTAGTGTTTTTGAGTTTGCATATGAGGTTGCAATCTGGGAAGATGTTTGAAGTACCATCTGCTACAGGCAGCTATATCCTATCCCATCATTTGGCAGATGAGGTATGGTATGGTTGGGTGCTCTCTTGGGAGAGATTGTGTCCCTGATGGATAATGCACCATTATTGTCAGCTTACCTAAAAAAGAAAACATGTCAAGAGATCTCGTTGCTGCTGCAGCGGCCTGCAAGGGGACTGGAAAGAAATCATGCATCAAAATTTACATACGAGGGGTGCATCGTGGGGACAATCTCCCTGCACTTTGTTCACTCTCTGTCGGAGGGAGGCTGACTGACAACTCCCACAATTTCCTGCCACCAGGATAACTTGTTAGGAAATGGAAGACCCAAAAGATCCCCTTAGTTGTCATGTCCATTCCCCCAGGGCACCAGACAATCAGGTACTCTGTGTGGGGCTGAAGGGATGTGTGGTGTATGTGTGGTGTGATGCTGCCTCCAGCTCTTCCACACATCTTCTAGTGCGGCGCTCTGGATCCAGAGATCTCTAGACACTACTAAATAGCCAGCACTACCAAGCTGGGTGGTTTACTGGCACTAAAAATCACTTTGAATAAAGAAGGAAATGATAGCAAATTTAGCCGCTCAAGAAAATAGCAGCACAATAAATAATGTATGGAAATGGGGTGTTTCTTTAAGAGATGAAGGAAGGAATGCTGATGCTTTTATTGAGCAGTTAATGCCCTCTCTACTTATTATCTTTGGAATTTTTAACTTCTGGCAGTCAGGCATGTTCAAATGGAAGAATTTAATCTCTTCTTCCCTGGAAGAGAGGGACCAGAGGTTTGATTTAACCTGAAGTTCCAGGATGTTAGATTCCTTTTGCAGAGTTTGATGTTTTCTGTTGTTTTGTTTTCTTGATATAATTTTACTATGGGTCCCCAAACAGGGAGGTAAAATTCAAGACATGTACCTGGAGTCTGATACCTTCCACTGTCATTTTTGCCTCAGAAAGGCGAGTATTTCCTGTGGTATAAAAATTGCTCCATTTCCAAGTTTTCTGGTGATAGGGCAGGTGAAGCAAAGTTCACCACTTCTAGGAATCACATCTGGGGCTTGTGTTTTGAACTGGAGACATTTGCTTGCTGTGATGACCTTGAGCTGTTATTTACTCAACTTTATTTTCCAAGCCTTTGAGGCAAGTAAAGGAATGATTAAGAGGTAGAAAGCACACATGGCCTGTATATTTTTGGCAGCATTGCCAAATTTTTTGATGCAGTCTTACAGATGAATGTGCAGTTTTTGTCCTGAATCTGTTCTGTATCAAATTTCCCCATTGTACCATGACATTTTGATGCAAACTGTTCAAAGACTGTGCTAAACCTGTAGATTTGGATCAAACCTTTGAAAAGCTTAGAGGAAATGGTATGGTCTTTATTTTGTATGCATAACTAGAAAAAACACACGTAATGGATTGTGGAAGGATTAGATTTCAGGTAATGGAAGATATGCTTTGTTTTGGTACCTCCAATTACTCTTCATTACATTGAAGCCTGTCAGATTCCCTGTTAGATGAACTTTCTGAGAGGGGGTGGTGGTATCCTCACCAATTTGAATTATTTAAAAAAAATCCCATTCTTCAAGCAAAAGTCGTTTGGTCTAATGAGGTAATGAAGCAACATATTATGGGTGCAGAAGACCAGACTTAACTGATCACTCTCATCTCTCTCTGTCTCTTACTCTGAGTTCCAAAAGTAACATCAAATGGAGTTGAGGAAAGCAGCATACCTGAAGGCATGGCTTCAGATGAGTGCTTGGATAACTTGTACCCAGCAGAACACACAATTCAGATTTATGTTTTCATCTCGAGAGATGATTTATCCAAAAATCAATATTGTGCTGGATATGTCACATGGAAATTATACAGTGTTTTATGTTTTCAAATCAAGAGATGACTGTTTGCTATTCCTAACCTTTATGAATTTTTTTTTTGGGGGAGGTTAATCAAGTGAAAGCTTCTTTCCCCAAATTATAAACTGGTACAGCAAGCTAAACAAGTATAGGAATCATTCAATGAATGTCACAATGTAATTGGCTATGTCTGAAATGCTTTTATTCAAAAATTATATAGCAGCTCCCCTCCCCAAACCTGACTGGGGTTAAAGAGCTTTCAGAGGTTCCAAACTCTAATTTGTTGTGCTGGGTAACCAAGGATCTTGAGAATGATTATACTCCATGGGATTTGCTACAGTGTAATCTTCTTGCTAAGAGATGTTTTCTCTTTTTATGTCTCTCACCAAGTAATATTCAGAATGAAATAAGGTTTTGTATGTTCTTGCTCATTATCTTTAAAAAAAAAAGAAAAACACCTCCCCCCCCCACACACACATACAAAAAGCCAAAATAACCCCGTGCTGAATGGTAGCCTATTTACACTGACAAAGTACAGCTTATTTATAAGGATGTGATTATCTTTCCCATTTCCCACCTACAGGTGTCAATGATTGCATGCAAAGCTTCTTCCACCTGGGAAGAGCCCAGCCTCTGAAAGCGTATTGAGATATTTAATTTGGAAGGGTGGTGCTGTAATCAGTGACCTCTCAAAATGGAATAAATGGAAGTGATATTGTAGCTGTGCTCTGATATCTGTCTAACGAAAAAAATATTGATGGCTGTGTTTCCAGAATTACACCATTTGTAAAAGCCCCATTTGGGAAATCATTTGTTGAAAGGATACTGAAAATTCAAGGTGTAAAGGGACAAGAAAATCACAACTCATGTGCAATAAGTAATGTGGCTTGTTGTCTATTTTTATTTTTTGTAACACTGGAATATTATTATCATTTCTGTGTCATTTTTGGACCAAGAAATATGTCACTGCAAAATATTTAGCTATTGAATTAGCTCTGTGACAAGCCATGTTACTGAAGCGGGGGGAGGAATTACCAGCTCTGCTGGTGAAGTCGTAAGTGTCCTAATCAGCAGTCCCAGAAGCTGGAGATGTGATGCATCCTCTCCCATGTCAACTTCTTTCCTTCAGGGTTGGACATATCATCAGCTCTCATAAAGAAAAGATGAGAGAAATTTCCTCAGTAGAGTACAGCTTACATCACAAGTCCAAGAAAGAAAGGTATAGCTCAGAGAAGTCCACGAGCTGATTAGGAAAACATCGTGCTTGATCAGTAAGGAGTTACTGAAAAATTAATGCCTACAGAAGATCTGAGGGCTCCAGTGTAATAAACATCTGTAGCAGTAATGTGTAAAGACCTCTTCTAAGTTAGTTAAGTGCTAAGCCTAATACTGTTGCAAGAAAAATCTATAGGACCTGAGCTATATACTTGTCCACATTTTAGAGCACAGCAGAAATATTCTTAAAAACAACTGCTCAAGATACCTTTTTTCTTGAGAACATGTGAGGCAAAATGCTGTGTATCTATTTTTAATGGGAAGTAATGAGCTTTTCAACTGATGAAACTTGAACAGTGACTTCTGTGCTGCTCCAGCAGAGCTGATGACCACAAACAAGCTCTATCTGAATGCAGATCTCAAAAGAGCCAAGTATGCCAAGCAAGGGACAGCGCTACTAATGGCAGGTTTCCATGGGTTTGGTAATAGTGTCTGACTTCTCCAGTCCCTAATAAGCCTTGAGCTCTAATTAAATATTTTTCAGCACATAGGCTATTTGCAACACCCCTTTTCCTCTCTCTTGTGGATTTGCTGCCATCTAATAACGTTTGAATTCATAGTGCAGTTTTCTGGGTTTTGGGGTTGGGTTTTGTTTAGTTTTTTTCTTGTGAAATAATTGGAGTTCTTTTTCCTCTAGCTGGTTACTGTTTATTTTCATATGAGAACTCATTCAGCCTAATCTCCTGCTGTCAAATCTGATCGATGGTTGCCAAAAAGCTAAAAAAATTGCTAGAGAAGCACAGTCACATGCACAGACAGTATTGGTAACATCTCCTGAAGAAACCAGGCTGAATAATTGGTTCTGGTTCCTGGATCCCTTGGCCACAAAGTGCCTGAGAATGGTTGAGCTGTTAGAGCAGCATGTCAGAACAGAGACTGAAGAATGGGGTTGGGGTCAAATCACCAGCCTGTGAAATTAATTTTCTCCTTTTATTTCATTTCAAGAAAAGAAAATAGTGGGGTTAGGATGCAGGATGGGGATGTTCAAAACTGTAGCTTTGGAGTTCAAAATGGGGAAAATACTGTGAAAAAATTATTGAAAATGTTCCCATCTCTTCTCCCAATCTTTCCATTGCACGCTTCTTTCCCTTAAAAAGAAGAAAAAGTCTGTACAGTATTCTTGTGTGTGCGCGCGTGTGTTTTAACATGCCTTCTCTTGTGATTGTAGTTTATTGACTTAAAGCTTATACAGATTCCCAGGCACCAAATGTTTTACTGGGTCACCAACTGGGTCTGTAGTTTTATAAGCTGTCTTGTTGCCAGGCTGTTCTCAGTAGATATAACCCTGTCAGGTGTGAGGTTGTAAGGATGAAATAGAGAAAAGAAATAAATAGAAGAGGAGTAAAGAAAGGGAGAAGGCACAGTGAAATGGGGCAGGTGGAAGAGGCTGCTGGTCTTCATGGAGGGCATTTGTACAATACCCTGCACCGTGAGGTTTCCCTGAACCCCAACAAGATACCAATATAGGGCTACGGGTTCAGCGGGATGGCAGTGCTAATTAAATCAAGTATTTTTTTCTCCTTTGCTTCTGTGTCAAAAGTACAACTGGCATTGCTTTTGTCACCCTCCTGTAGCGTTGAAATTTCTTATTGCAGTTACTTCCTTCTGTCTTTTTACCTGGTGGATAACTTTCCTCTGTATTATTAGCCTGTGACATTTTTTCTTGAGCTGAATCTCTTTGTATTTTCTTTTGCTCTTCTTCACAATCACTTTAGAGTCCTTTGTAATTTCTGTCTTGAGTGGTGTTTGCAGTTTCTCCTAAATTTAAATCATCTGTGAATTTCAATAACATGCAGTTTGTTCCTTCTTCTGGAATGTTAATTATTACATTAAACAATCCAGATAGACCCTTTCCATTTTCTGCATTACATTATATTAAAGCACAATAGTAATTAGTTAATGAACCCTTTATTTTTTTCATTCTTAGACCAGATCTGAAAATTAACATCCTCACAGAGCACTACACATTAGCATGGCTCAGCCTCTGCTTAGTTAGGGAGGGCAAAAAGCCAGCACTGAATCACTGGAGGCTGCTGAATCTATGTGAAGGGAGAACTTAACCTGGATTGCTAAAAGAAAATAACCTTCCTGATACAGCCAGATACCTATCTCACCACAGATAAAAGAAGAAAGCATCATTTTCTTTAGTGGGGATTTTACCAGGCTTAGTCACAAATTAGACTCCTACAAAGCAGGGAGGATGATTGGCAAGACTTTATTCTATTTGTTTTCTCCTTTTTCCTTTGAAACTCCTTTTGATTTCAGCAATATAAAGAACAGGCAGCCACATCAAATTAAAGGTTGGATTGGGGGGACCAAACAAATCTTACCAGGCTGCAGGACAGATGAGAAATTATTTGAAAAGTCAAGATGTTCATGTCATCGTCTCTCCTGCTCTTCCCCAAGGCAATGGTAAAGGCTTTGCTAAAGTCACTAGAATAATTTGGAGGTCTGCTCTAGCAAACAAGTAGGATTTCAGGTTTTTAAGAGTTTCAGCCTTACAGCAGTCTTGTGCCAGTGAGAAACTGAGGCACAAAGAGACAAAGTGATTTGGCTGTGGTTACAACAGGTAGAAGATTCCCCACCACTGGTTCTCTGCATCCCCTTTTTTCATGAACTAATCCCATACAAGGTTGTGGAACTCAAATATGTCCCATTTTCTTCATAGAAAAGGAAATTCACTCAGATTTTTCTGAATGAGGTGGCTTTGTTTATAGGTGTGTGACAACTTCGTTTCTCCTAGCTTGAGCTAAGAGGAAGTCTTTTCCAAGCTTTCATACTTAAGTCTTGAAAAAAGACTAGGGGTTACACTGTTATCTCTTCCGAAGCATCTGGTATTATCCATTTTTAGAGAAAAAACCTAGGTTGTTGATTCACTTCCATCTATAAAGAGTCTTTTATGTTTGTATTTTAACATAAATATTACAAAAATGTAACGTGCAGACTGACAAATGCTATAGTTTTTCTATGATATATTTTGATCTTCTGTCTACAACTTCAAAGCATTCACTCGTTGAGTTATTTGTGAAGATAGAAATGTATGGTAACAGCCCATAATCTGTTTGCATAACTCCCTCATGGTCTGTTGTATTGCTGCACAGGATGTGTTGTGTATGAAATATTGCTTTTGTCACGCTGGCAAGGAGATCTGAAACGGACCAGGTCTGTCTGAGAAGGGCATTTCATTCTGTGGCCTGTGCAAGAATAGTCTCTTTAGCTTTGTTCAAAATGATTTTAAAAAATCCTGGGGGAACGTTGACAATGACTTTTAAAAATGATGCTATCTATGAAGCTTGGCTTTCTAGTTACGTTTTATGAAATAAAAGAGAACAATTTGGGAAAATTACCTAGACACTTCAGTGCCTCTTTCCAGATGAAGTGTGGATGGTTTTGTTTTTATTGAAAATCCCATAAGATCTTGTCAAATTTCTCTTTAAAAATCAACAAGACACAACAAATGACATTACTGGTCATGCAGAATGACACTGGAATGACTCCGTTTTCTCAGTGCTCAAGTCCTGGACACATCTTGTCTCTGCTTTCTAGTTGTTGTTTTCTCCAATGGTTTCTGGTGGGCACCCAGTTGATTGCACACTGAGACTCTCATGGCAATAAGCAAACCCTTATGGACATGCTGGAAGCATTTTCCCTTTGGTGTCATATTCTTTTTCCTTCCTCTTTTTTTTGTTTTTTTTTTCCTTACACCAGCTGGGATAACTGTGGCAGTCCAAAACTGAATCTGTTTGTTGCCAAAAGAAGTCCAAGTAGAATACTTTACCTGCAGATCAATTATGTTAAAAGGTCTGTTGCTCACTAGGGGATCTCAGAGTCCCAAGGTACAATGAAATTTGTTGATTGAACTTCAGAAGTGTTTCCCCTCAATGTACCTTTTTATTTTTTCTTTTCTTTTTTTTGCTTGCTTAATTGCTTCCTGTGTATTTCTGCTCTGTGGGAGAGTTACAGAGTGATTCTGAAACAGGAGGATGTCATATTTATTCTGTAGACATTAAGAGTTCTAATTACTCCCTGACGATTCTCATTCACAAAGCATTTTATTTATGATGCTTTTTCTTAAATGATTAAACATTTATTGGTTAAATGTTTGCTAAATGTAAGGGCATCACATCCTTGATGCTGGTTCCCAGTAGGAAAATAAGAGTAAGAAAATAGTAGGTAGCTGTTACAGGAAAATCTTTCCCAATAGACAGTAGCTATTTTTCAGAAAGATACAAGCTGGCCTGTTTTTATAAAAATATATATATAATTATACCACATATTTTTTTAATATGTGGTTCCGTCTAAATGGCTTTGGTTTTGTTGTTGTTGTTTATCATTGTTCCTGTTTCACAGCTGTTCTGTCTGCTCTTCCTCATGTAAATAAAACCTTTTGAGGTTTGACTTTGTAAAAATGTATCTCAGGTAGCTCGTTAGAGTCACTGCTTTGTTTCCAAATTGGCAACAGCATCTTTTTAAAGTTCTCACCTTCAGCCTGCTGGAGATCAAATGAAGTGTGTGCAAAGAAAGCCAAACTGAAGGACACAGAGTGGAAGTTAACCAGGGAAAAGCACTCAGCAGCTGCCCTAGAGATGTGGGTTGCATAGATGTTACCTCTGCATTTTCAATTTGTTTTGGAACCCTTCCTTGCCTGCTGCTTTTTCTCCCTTCTTCCCTCGTTTCATATTGACTCTTGGGACCCCAGTCTTCTAATTTGTTCTTCTCTTAATTGACAAAATCTCCCTTATCTAATCCCTTAACAGCTCTGCTTTCTCACCAGCTCCCCCTTCTCCTTTTCACACACAGGCAGCATGTTGAGATTACTAGTCTTGTCCTGTTTCACAGCATTTTCAGCTAATTATTTCCTGTTTGCAAACCGCCATCAGTGGGAGGGGTGACACTGGCATCTGATGCAAAATTCCTGAACGATGGTGGCACCTGCACATCAGCTCCCATTTTCTGTCCATGTTGTGGTTGCCGTGAGCCTTGAATGACACTGTCTGTGTGTGTGTGTGTGTGTGTGTGTGTGTGTGTCCATCCACATGAGAAACGCATGGTGTGGTTGCCATGAGCCTTGACTCACACTGTGTGTGTGTGTGCGTGTGTGTGTGTGTGTGTGTGTGTGTCCGTACACATGAGAAACGCACTGGGAAGAGCTGGTGGGAAAGCACACTAGAGGCTGGCATTGTTGGGGGGAGATGGGTGCTGACTACTCAGGCGAGCCCTTATTCCAGCTCTCAAGTTGTCTGCTGAATGTCCCCCTCCACCCTTGGCAGGTTTGTCATATTCTGAATTTTTGGTAACTTGTTCTGTGCTCTCGATGTGAAACACATGCACATCCTAAAATGATATTACTTTAATCTTGATGGAAATAAGGAAGAAATGATGGATCCTGCTGTCATCATTATATCTTTTTTCATGAAACCAATAGCTTTTAAGAAAAAAAATGCGAATACAGAGGCAGCAAGGTAAATCGCTCTTTGTAGTGAATAAACTATGTGAGCTAAAATAACCGTGATCATCACAGATATTTTATTGTTCCAATAGAACATGCCAAAACAAGAAAGAGAAAGCACTTATGCTGTATCCATGTAATAAGGATTAAATGAAGCATCGAGCCCCACATGGTCATGGGACTTGAGGTCATGCAGGTTCTATATTGAGGCCAAGCAAAAAGTCCTTTGAAAAGTGCCATCCTTCCCAGCATAATGTAGACAGGCACTCAGAAGAGCTGCAGCAGCAGTGATGTATATCAGTGGAGGAACAAAACGAAGTACAGTGGGCAGGCAGTACAGCTTCACCATGGCATTGAAGGCTGAGGGGGTAACTGCTGGTCTAGGGAGACAGGGGCAGTTCAGAGAGATGTGGCTGGCCAGGCTACTAGCTTTACTCCTTGCAGAAAGGACTGGGTAAATCACGTTACTCTGGGGTATGATGTCTCAGTCCTCCAGTGGTTGACCAGCTCTTGAGAGCTGAACATCACCTGAAACGCATTTTTTCAGTACTGAGTGATCGGAAAGTTTGGAAAGCCTTAAACGTGCAACTCTTTGTATGTCAGGAGCAGGCTGTGTGTGGGGCTGCAGATAAAAAGACATGATGGAATTGATTTCTTCAAAGCATTTCTATTTCCTGTGCCTACTGTACTGCATAACGTGTAAATTCAGAACAGCTCCACCAAATCCAGAGATGGATGGCATTTACTCCACTGCGGGCGAGATCAGAGTGAGGCAGGAAGATGTATGCATTTTAGTGCCTGTAACATTATGTATTATGCACACAACCCGACAATTTCTGAGCTCAGTTCCTGCTGTTAAGTGCCTTCCTCACAACCTGCAAAGGCAGATTCTTTAATTAACCTTTAAATGATAATTATTTCACTGGCAGTGCACCAAGCCAGAATCAAAGTAACTCAGTTCATACTGTATTAGGCTTGTCTCCTGAAGATATGTTAGGCTACCTGGAGTAACTTAGTGAAGCTGAAGGCTGCTTCACCTACTTGTTTGTGCTGTATCCTAGCAGATCTGAGGGCAGATAGGATAGGGATGGGGGGATATATGGGGCAGGGCAGATGATTTGCTTTCCTGAGAAACCTGTAGAGTGGAAAAGGCAGATAATGCAGTCAGGAGTCATTGGGGAAACAGAACAAAAATGTACTGGGAAGTGCAGAGGAAAACCGTGGCCAGCTGCTGTGACTTTGGAAATGACCTAAACGGACCCTACTGTGATAAGCACTGCTGTGCAGATAGGGAAAGACTTGCTGTGATACTTGGGAGACATACATCTAGATAGTATTAAATGAGTGATATCACTTGCTGTCATTTTTATGAGCTGAGAATGGAGTAGTTTGGTTGCATAAGTGGCTAGTTGACATGCTTGGCCTTTTGGAGCTGCAAGGAGACATAGGGCAAGTCCTCTCAAAATGAGGGAGGTGAACTGGTGTCTCAGGCATTTAACATGTTTAATTTCTAGACCATGCCCTCACTCCTCACTGAATTTTATGCAGTGAGTCTATGTTACATCCTGAAAGTTCAGTACCATCACCTGAACCAAACACATGAAGAAGTGCTAAATAAGCAAGGAGATAGAGGCAGATTTTTACTCCTTCAGGAGTCTCATAGTGTTGTGTCTGTGAAAACTATGGTAGAATTGACTCACTCAGCCTGAGATAGAGATGTCAGAGAGGTGAATGTATGTGTCTAAATACATTGATTATTCCCTGCAGATCCATCATTTTAGGGAAGGCAATGATGTCAGGATGAGTAGCTTACCTTTTCCCTACATACTTACGCGGTTCCTTCAAGTCTACAGGAACCAACTACCATGGGATAAAGGAAGGAAAATGATGCATAAACCACCATCTGCTTTCAGGACATTTTCCATAATCTGACTGGAAATGTCCTTGAGAGTGATGGTGCCGCCCTTTGTTATTTAAGTCCAAACTGTCCCAAGAATCTGGATGCTGCCACCTTCTCTGCCTTTTTGATTCTCTCAGCAGCACGTCTCTGTAGAGGTATGCTTTACCCTTCACTATAGCCACATTGTGGTTTTGCACACAATTCGCTTGTTCCCATTTATTCCCACATGCTCATCAGCAAGTCTCTCATCTAAATGACTAGAATATATTGCTGTCTCCAGGCTAGTAAAGTAAGAATAAATGGATGCGACCACATTCCTTATCTCCAGACTGCAGAAACTTTTGTCAATCCCTGAGATAGACTGGGCAGAAGCTGAATGCATAACAAGATCATTTGGGGTCATGGTACAATGATTAGATTCCTACAGCCTGTGTTACTGTAGATTAGTACTCTGGCTCCCTGGAGGAAAAACAAATTTGAAATTCTACGCTACAGCCAGATGCCAGGCAGGCCATCATAAACAGTGTGTGAACCTGAGAAAAATATGCGTCCTTTTAAGGTACTGAGATCCTTTCCCAGCAAACCCTAATCTCAATCCTAAAAGGAAAGCTCAGTTCATCTTGCAGTGCTGTGCTGCAAATGGCACATCTCTGGCTACTTGCTGAGGTCGCAGCTGTGGATTGGTAAGCTTTAGGAAGTGGTGCTTTTTCTTGAAAGAGGGAGAAAGGTCAGAAATGCACAAAAGCTCTAACTCAGTGACAGAAAGTTTTCAAAAGCTTTGTGGAAAGGCCCAGACAAGGCTGTCAAGGGATTGCCTTTGTGTCACGGAATCAGTTATGTTATCCCCTGAATACGCGTGTGAGGGACCACGATGTACTGCCTAGAAATGAATGAGTGCAGGACATGAGATAGTCCAGGGAGATGATCTTTATTCACCACTGGCAAAGTTTTTCAGTTTTTGAACATCTGGCTGTAGTTTCATAGCTTTCTGATTACATAGTAAAATGCATTCTGCGGGTCAAAACTAATACTCATTTCTAGTCTGTATATTTGCTCCTGGGACAGGGGTTTATCAGTGTTCTTCTACCGTGTAGTTTTTGCAGCGTGGTATCTGCTCTGGATATGGTTTGGCTTATAGAGAAAACAGGCTTAGCCCGATTTACAGGCAGCCCCTTAGAGTGCTTGAGAGCAAGTGGTTTTGTCCGAAGTCTTGGCATCATGTAACGGGAGAAGTTCAGATTTCTCTAGACACGCCGCATGCCTTCCATGGAGAAATACAGTTGTGGGAAGCTGAATTTCTAATACAAGCATCAAACAGGGAAGTATAATTAAGCCCCATATCATAAGAAGAACAAAATCATTCTCCTAACAGGGCACAAACCCAAACAACTCCCTGTTCCTTCCTTTTTATGTGGCAAAAGAAAGAAAAACATTTCATCCTGCCAAAAAAACAAAAACAACAACAAAAAAGGTGTTAGCAAATGTGATCTTATTCCAGCAATGCCCAACCTAAGAGAACAATTTGTGCTTCTGCCAGTAGATACTGCAATTGGATGCTATTTTGTAGCAGCAGAATTGTTGTAACTGCTGTGGAGGCACAGCATGCTGCTAAAAACCTGGCAACTTTTATGAAAGCCGTTTATATTACTGTAGGCTTTCTATAAACAGTGGCAATAAAAAGCTAAACTGTTTTAGGAATAAGATGCAGATATTAGAGAAGGGTTTTTCTGCAACAGTAATGCCTTTTGGCAAGTGTGCTGGCATTTAAAGAAAAAATAAAAATAAAAAAAAAAAAAAGTATCTCTTAGAGATAGAAACTATCTCGCTGCAGCCTCAACAGCGAGCAGAACCATTTCCCCAAGAGAGAGCACCGGCTGCAGAAATTACACGGAATTGGTTTTCTTACTAATCTTATGTGAGAATGGGAGCAGAGCACTCTTCCCAGGTAGCGAAGGCATCTTTTTTATGGAAGAATAGTCAGAGGGGAAGGAGCAAGTTTCTTGGCTGCCCTCTGATGTATCGCTCCACTAGGTACAGCACAGCTTTCCAGATATTTTTGTCAACGTGTTTGAACTCATATATTAGGCGTTTAAGACTGATTTGTTCATTCGGTTGGTTGGTTTGTTGTTGGAGTTTTTTTCTGGAGCTGTCGCATGCTGGAGTTTTCCTTTGGGTTCCAGTGGATTTTCTAATGGAGACCTTGGGAACCAGACCACTCTTTTTGGGCCTCACTGTAACAGGTCACATCTGATGTTAAGGATGTATATTTGAAAGCTTTGAACTACATTAGTTTTGTTAGTTTTCATTCTAGGCATAGTTTCTATTGGTTTCTAGAGTTAGAGAGGTTTTCTTTCAGAGTCAGCTTCAAAACAAACTGTCTCTAGATAAACCCTGAGATGAAAATGGCTGGAGGCTGAGAAATGTGCTTGGTCTAGTTTTATATTCTTCAATAGGCATCTTTTTTTGGTCACCACTGGAAACTGGTTACTAGGCTTTGGTCTGAGCTATTGAAGCGGTTCCCTTATCCTTGTTTTCTTGTGTACTGGTGATGCGTGCCAGCCAAACAGCTGCTGGGCAAAAAGAAGGGGAACATACTGGGAACTCTCTTGCTATTTTTAAGCTCCAAAATCTTTTCATTCAAAAGCAGCTGTATGCAGGCAAATCAGTCATGTAGACAGACACTGCTACGTGCGGTGAGAATGATTCCTCTATGCCAAAAGTCCTCTGTTTTAAAGGAGGTATGTATGTCTGCTTTATGCTTTTCCTGTGTGATTTGAAATATTAATACAATCCCACACATGCCCAACAGCAAGGAATTTGGAAAATTTGAGATATTGCAAATTTATGGGAAACTTACAGTCATTTACACTTAATCATGGGCTAATGGAGAAGTGTGGGAACTGCCTGTGAAGTGTATGGACGTTTTCCCAACAGAATGCTGCTGCAAATACATTGGGCACCTGCTCCCCAGCATGGCAGTACGGCCGGGGTTCGCAGAATTGTGCCTAAGATTAGGTTGGAGTTCATTGTCTGCAGCACTAAAATTATGCCTACCTAAGCTGTGTTCTATGCCTACTATTTATCCTACCTGGAGCAAGATAACAAGAGACTATGATGTCTGCGCCCACTCTCTTGATCTTAAGTGATTATTTCTCCCACTTTGTTGGAAGCTGTGAATATAAATATGATTATATATAGTTTTCCCCCTATTTCCTTATTGTTCCACAGAAGCTTGAATTCTATTTGCTGCATTTAGTGTTAGCTGTCTTGCAGAGCTGGATACAATGTATAACACTTTTTTTTTTTGAAAATGGGACCTTTTTTCCCCTTCTGTTTGTGGACTGCTGGTGAACAGATCGCTGTTTTCTTAAAGTTATTCAGTGTGAGAATAATTAGGGACATTGAAGCATGGAGATTGAGGGGAAGGACGGTTTGCTGGCTGTATATAGCTTCTTTAGGGATGGTGTTTACTGAGCACTGAGATTCAACATTCAAGCTGTTTGCATTGGATTCTCTAACTTCAAGGCTTTGTTTCTCGTGTTTGAACAGTAAGCAATCAGGAATCAACATAACAGAGCTTTTTTTTTTTTTCAAAAATAATTGCTCTCTCTACATTAAATCTGAAATATTCACTTACAATTGAATTTTTGCATAGAAGTTTAAGCCCATACATAAATTTTTGAGAATTGGGTGATGTGACTTCTAGGGGTTTATGAATATATCCTAAGGAACTTATTTAAATGTTTGCTGAAAAATGTGCAGAACATATTTTTTTCCAGGCTAATCCCCAGTTTATTCATTAAATAAATGTTTCTGCAGTTTTTCAGTTGCTGAGGAAACAAATCCAAAAAGTAACCGGTCTGCTATTAGTAGTTATCAGTAATTGGATTTGCCAAATCTATTTGAGAAGAGGTGCGGAGCTGGAAGAGACGGTCTGTGCTGCCTCCATAACCCTCACCTCCTTTCCCAAGTGAGGACTTAAACATGGAGCTCTAGCGTATGCCCATGGGCTTCTTTTGAAAGTTGATTTCAAAACCACCTGGGGGAGGCTGAAGCAACGCGAGACAACTCTCAGCACGTAGGGGTGTGCTGCCATTTGGGCTGCCTTAAGATACCTGAGCGACTCTGAACAGTGAGCCAAGGGGAAAGAAAAAGGACCTTCAGGGTAACAGAACCTCTCTAAAGGTGCAGCCGGGCGTCAGTCAGCATACCCTGCAGCTCTGGAATGGCATTAAGCATATTTTTTATAGAATCACAGCATTGCTGAGGTTGGAAGGCACCTCTGGGTATCATCGAGTTCAAACCTACTGCTCAAAGTAGGGACAACTAGGGCAGGTTGCCCACAGCCATGTGCAGTTGTTTTTCAAGCACCTCCAGGGACAGAGGCTCCACAACCTCTCTTTGCAACCTGTTCCAGTCCTTCATCACCCTCACAGTAAAAAATTTTTTCCTTATATTTTGAAGTATTTGGACAACAGGGCAGCTGGGATATAAGTCCTGTTATGGCTAACTTGAGTGCTGGGGATGCCAGCCATGGTTCAGTGACGTGTCCAGGTCCTTCTTTGCATGTGAAGGATCTTGACAGTGGGAAGTGCAAGCAGCTTTGTGCAGGGCTGGGCATAACCTGCCAAGGACAAGAGAGGTCTCAAATCAGTGTCCCCGTAGTTGCTAAAAGCAGAGTATGTTGCATTAAATTCCTGGTGGTCCGATTCATGTGATTGGTAAGGTGATGTGATTTTCATTTACCTGATGCTCAGATTTCCTTGTGTCCCACCAAGACACATTATGTTTCCCAGTATATGCTGTTACATTTAGAAATAGATGCCACCTGTCCCATGCGGCACACTGTTTCAGGGGGCAAGGAATTGTACCTGTCACTTCCCTGCCTCTACTAGGAGCGCAGGAGATGGGAAATCTCACCCAACTTCTATCCAAGGGAAAGAACAGCAGCGTCTTACACATAGTTTCTAAAATTTGCTAGTGGCATAAACATGTGGGAGCAATTCACAAAGCAGGTAGGGATCAGTTATGCTATAGGCAGACACCCTAGGCAAGAACATGTTGATGGGGCCTTTTACAAGGAGACAGAAAAAAAGCAAATAGCTTTCATATTCAGTGCAGCAGCCCAAGGATGTGGCTGCTTGAACTGGTTAATGTGAGGCAGACAGGGGTGTGAATGTAGAGCAAGTAATCCTGCGGTCACTGCCTGAGAGCTCGCTGTTCCCGGCAGTAAACGCAAAGCAGCTCATTCATTTTCTCCCTGCGTGTGGAGCGGGCTCACGGCCAGCTAATGTGCTATACATCCGCACCCGGGCTCGCCTCTGGTCCTCACAGCCTGCATGATATATAAGTAAATCAGTATGTCCATCTGACAAGCTTGTTTCAGGGTGGGAAATTTCTCAATAGAAGATCCATATTTTGCCAAGGAAATGGGAAAGGTCCCAGGCTTTAATAAGGTAATAGCATCAGAATTGATCTGCTGGGACCAAGGGTCCGTCCTGTCTGGGACTGTCACTGAAGGGGTCAGGGGGACTGTGTGAGCCTGAGTGTTGTCTGCAGGTGGTTCTCCTCATGCTTGCCCGCGTCTGCTGTCACTGGGTTAGCAATGTGAGAGGGCGCATCCTTGCCTGTTCCGTTCGGTATCTGTTGGGGCGTGTTGACCATGATTTACTTTATCTGTTTTGAAGCTGCTGATGCTTTCTGCCCCCAGTCTCCTGAGGCAGCAAATTTTGTGGGTTTTTTGTTTGTTTGTTTGTTTTTTTCTTTTTTCTTTTTTTTTTTTATTTACACACAGCAGTGAAGCTTTGGCCTCCCCTGAAGATCAACACTCTAGCCAATACTCACCTCATGGAATAGCCCTCAGTACCTTTTCCAGTGAAGGAAGCCAGCCACCAGCTCCCTTCCAGCCATTCTCTGACTTTCATCTTTCATTTTTCCACAACAAAAGCAGCAACAAAACCACAGTTCACCCAATGGCAGGCTAAGGAGGGCTGCAGCATCTCTTTCTGCTCCAAGATGGAGCTGCATGCCTGCTCAACAGAAGTAATTAAAAGAGGCACTGTCACTGTGCTCTGAGAGTTGTGTTCTTTTACCTTATGACCACTGGATACTCAGGAATTTACTGACTGTCACAGCTAGAACAAAGCTATGAGAAAAAAAATAAATCTACACACATTCATTATTTGAGTCAAAACCTTACCAGCTCTATACCAATTGCTATGTATATATTTGTGTATACCGAGGATATGGCTGTGCCTGACATAAGCTCAGTGTAGGACAAAATGTGATTCCATGATTCTGAACCCTTTAGGAAAGGGAACATGTATCTTTCTTCTACAAACAAAATGTGCCTTAAGTGCTTAAGGACTAAAATGATGCAGCGGCCTGCTACAATCAGCAGGAACTTCATCTTCTATTAGCGTCACACCAATCAAGTTTCATTAGCATGAACAATCACAGAAAGGGAATTTCAAAGCCATGCATGTAGTGGTGGAAACAAGATTTCAAGCTAGTGCTTCATCAGAGAGACTGCGGAAGCAGTGCCATGTGATTCCTCTGACCCTTTGAACAAAATGATAGCTCAAATAACTCATAATAATCCGTAGGTTTAATATCTGAAGCAAAGAAATCAATGTAGAATTCTGAATAATGAATATGTTTGAGGAACTCTACCCTCCCCAGAGATGAGCAAAAATAAAAGGTTAAATTTATCAGACACACTATTGGGAATTCACTGAATTCTGTTCTTTGGGAAGTGATGTGGGTAGATATCTTCCCATTGCAGATCTGCATAGCAACTTTAGTAGAAATAATTTAAACCTGCCAATTCCATTGCTGTTGTAAGAACTTTGCCATTTTGTACCAGCTGGAGTTGGTGAAATTTTGCTGCTTGCTAGTGCAAGCACTTGATCAGTCCCTTTGATTATAATTTTTACAGCATGGGTTCTTCAGAACAGGAATAAAAGGATTCCAACTTGCCATTAAAACTAGATGATTATGTTTTCTTGCCTTGAGAGGAACACAGGAAAATGAGAATTTGGGTTTTGTTGACATTTCTCTGATTTTTTTCATCATTTTTCTTTACAGAAAGCTTAGGAAAGGAAAAGTGTTCCATGAAAGTGTATCTCTTATTTAGAAAAAGTTCTGTAGAAGCAAAAAGATTCAAAAGACTATTTGTCCTCAAACAACCTGATTCTCAGATGTAGTCCATCCCCCTGAGAAAATTTCATTTTGATTTATTTGGCTGTGAGGGAAAGCAGGCTCTACAACTCCCTTGTTGGCTCTTTCCACTTGGGATGTTGCTAATAGGGTTCCCGTGAGATTTGCTGGCCTCTTCTGCAGATATCTGAAGTGTAGATTTGTTCTGAAAAAAAGCAGATCTAGAGAATAAATTATGTTGCTCTGGTGTACCTCTTACTCTTTCTTTGCTTGGAGAAAGGTCCCTTTGACAAGGCTGAAAATAGTGGGTGTTTTGTGTCGGCTGGCACCAAACACAGTGTGATTTGTGACTTGAGGTTGTTAGGATGCTTCTCTGCAGTCTCTTGGCCTGGGAGCCAGCTTGGAAATAGGGCTGGCAATCACAAGAATTTCAGTCCCATTTTTGCGCTCCACATGGCTGATACTCTTTCTTCCTGCCCTAGAGAAATCTCACTGCCCGTATGTAAAACACATAATTGATTTCTTTGACTTCATCTATTTACATTGTGACAAATCCTTTTTAATCAGGCTATTTACTAAATTTGTTTTCTCCAGAAATAGCGTAGCATTAACTTGTGACAAATGACATTTCAGCTTGTGACATCTCTCACTTAAATTAGTTTCAAGTGATTCGGAGTAAATTTGTGATTACATTAAGCATGAATTTAAAAAAAATATTTTGTCATTCAGTATTTCACACAGTAATGAGAATGACTTCCTTCCCATCTTACCTTTCTTTGGCAGTGTGCAATGAGCTCAGTGACTTCAAGGGCTAAACCATTAAGGTTTTGTAAAGAAGAACGAAGAGTTAAATCTCAGAGCATTAAGAAGAAAAGATGATAGAAGCATGTCACAATAAATCCAGGTTCTTAAGGACCTGTTAAGGGGAGTGGGTGGGAAGATCCTTAGTAATCTTTATATATCTGACAGGTATCAAAGAGTAGCGTGTATCAGTCTATCACTCAAGTGCACTCTAATCCTGCTTTGAAGTCTTAATAATCTGTAGGGTTTTATGCATTAAGTTGTTTCATCTGTATGCTAGTAAATAATGTTTAAAAAGCATAAAAATTCAGCAGCTTAAGAAGGAAACATTAAAAAAAGAGGAAGCAATTGGTTAAGACTAAGTAGGGGGTTACCAAATAAAAATATTCACTTTCAAAAGACTGAAGAGAATAAGACATCAGCATGTCTCCATTTCTCACCAGGTAGGCAGAAAGACAGACTCGACCCAGGAGAAGGTCACCTCTGGTTTAGGTGTTGCTTATGATGCTCGTTTGGCCTCTGCCTGAGCCAGGATTAATCCATACCCTGAGGTCCAGAGAGGAGATTTTTTGCTCTGCTTTCGGCAGTGGACATTGGTCTCTTCCCACCATATGCAGAAACCCTGGTGGAGGGCCGGCCCCTGCGGCTTCTTTCCATGAACAGTGTGGACAAGACCTCTGCAAAAACACTTGCAACAAAAGAGTTGAGGCCAGCGCTTGATGTACAGTTTGTGCTGGATGTCTCCCAGATAGAAAGACTGCCTATGCATGTCATGACAGCAATGGGTTGGCAGCTTCTCCCGTCCCTCCAGGATGGGCTTGGTGGGCAATTTGAAAGGGTTATTCTCTATCCGCAACTTACATACCCTCCTACCACCGGCAGAAAGCCCTCAAACTGCCTACTATATAAAGAGGGAGCTTTATTTAGTGCAGTCACATGGAAATGACAGGTCTTTCCCATTCCCACGGTGATGCAGCTCTTCTGCTGACTAAAAACTCAGCTAAGCTAAATATTATTTAAGATGTTGATATTATATTATACCAGGTTTCAGCTGTGTGCTACTACATATATTGAGGCTTCTTAAAAAAAAAAATGTATTAAGGAGCAGCTGTACTGTCTACCTCAAAATGTTGTAAAAGTTATCAGATCCCAAGAGATTATGAGAAACCAGAGAAGTGTTAGGGTTCTTTTAATAGCAATAAAAGCCTAGTTTGATTTTTATGGATTTTTTTTATCATTTCAAAGTATTCAATTTACACCTAAGTCAGATCTTCTCTATTTTCTCCAAAATCACGAGGAGTAAAATCTACTTAAAAACAGTGAAAAAGCAAAAAAAAGGAAAACGAGGGCAGAAGTCTCAACTATTTCAATGTTGTTAGGCTTAAAACATCAAATATTTTGATGTATGAGTTATGAAAGCCAGAAATCCTGTGCAGGTCTCTCTGTTTGGAAAAAACAGATCTCATTGAGTGATAGATATCTCCCATTTTAGTTAAAAAACCAAAACAGTAGCATTCCTTCAAGAAAGAAAGAATGAATATCAATTAATCATTATTATTCCAGTTGCATGTGATTATTACTTTGCTTTTATTGGAGAAATTTGTTTTTTCATATATACTGTTTTTATGAAATGATTGTGTTTAGCCAGAAAGCATCTTAAAAGTTAGTCACTTTGACAAATAACCACTTACAAGTACCAGGGAAAAATTAGGCTGTGGCAAAAAATGTAAGTTTTTGTTTTACTATGACTTCTGACTTTAGTCACTAGAAACCCTTTTTGGTGCCTTCAGCTTTTGTTCTGATGATCCCATCTCTTTCTTTCAACAACATAACAAAAAGGCACATAATTTTAGACTTCAAAACTCTTTCTATACATTTCATTTTATTTTGGTTTGCTTTTGTCTTTGTTTCTAAGTCACTGCCTTTGACAAGCAGTCAATCTTCAATACAAGCATTATGATTTATAGCTCATACAACTGGATCAAAAAAGCTTGTGAGGTTCAGGTTGTTATATCTTTCTTCTCCAGGACTACAGGATATAAATAAACATAGAAATTTTAGGCCGAATATGGTAATAAAAAGTCACATATCTTGACTTCTGTATTTAGCTACTAAAAAGCGGGAAAGAACATTTAATATGTATGGAAATTTCAAGTCTAAATTGGAAACTTTATTTATTGATCCCGA
The DNA here is from genome assembly GCA_013398915.1 of Dromas ardeola. Classification (NCBI taxonomy): domain Eukaryota; kingdom Metazoa; phylum Chordata; class Aves; order Charadriiformes; family Dromadidae; genus Dromas; species Dromas ardeola. Next base: position 202,547 of record VYZM01014150.1, read on the forward strand.
TAGGCTTCTTAAGACTATTACAAATGTGAACAAACAGAAATAATACTGAACTCAAATGTTATTCTGAAACTCATTTCAGTGGTGAGACATCACTGATAAAAATGAAAATACTCTGGGTAGATGGAGGACTTTACATGTTGCAAGAAGCCATTGCATCCATTAGCTTTAAGTCTTGATCCGCTCTACTCTGTTTTCCACATGAAACAGTTTTATATGAAACTTACGGCAGCAGTTCTGCTGCCTTCTTGGGATTCATTTGTTATAGAAAGGCTGGATTCTGCCCTATTCCCCATCCTGGCTAGCTGTGTAACTGCTGCATGGTGCCCCGATAGTAAATAGGATGGTACTGGTGGGTGATGAGGGATAATTTTACAACTGGAATGCCACATGTTTACATGCATTTGTTTTAAGCAAAATAAATAAGCTGATAAGAAAAATTCAATATAAAAGGGTAATACCTGAAGCACATCTACAGTTATTTGTTTGGGAAATATCTACTATGGCCATAAGTACCATAATTGTGACATATCTTCCAAATACAGTTAGCCCTTGAGAGCGATAACAATACAGCTGTTCCTCTTGCATAAGCAAATTCCAGATTAATTTCCACAGAGTTATAGAAGAGCCAAGAAATAAAAATACATTAAAAATGTTGGAATTTTTTGGCAGTGAGAACAGAGAAAAAGTCTGAAATTTTAGTAACATCAAAAAAAAAAAATGTATCTTTCATAGAGGAGTCAAAGATTCCTCTGTGACAAAATTTAGATTCGTTTCCAGCTTGCTCCCCGCCAGTTACATCTTTTGACCTCCTCAGCTGTAGACCTCCCTAGGCTAGAAAATATTGGCTGGGTCCAGCAAACTGCTCTTTGGGGAGGCAATGAAGCTCACATGCTAGGAATAAAGTTAGCATAAGAAGGCAGCTGAACGAATGGCAGGAAACTAGCCAAGCAGTCAATCAGCTTTTTGTAAGTCTCATCTAAACTTCTGACAAACCTGATAGGTCTTGGCTGGCCATTCCCAGTCAGTCAGTGGAAACTATTCCATGTTTGTCAAAATTTTCAATCGCTTGCAATGACTTTTAGATGGCTCCTGTTGTAGTAGGAACCTTCAGGAAGGAGTGTTGGAAGGGGAAAAGTAAAGAGGAGGAGGCCATAATCTTGCATTAGTTGAATTTTCTATGCTATTTGCATCTCAATTAAATCCCATTTACTGGTACTTTCTGCTGTAAAATTCCTTATCACAAATTGTCTGGAGAGTGCCAATGTGGTGGGAAATATGGGTCTTCATAAACCAGGAAGAACTGAGGTTGTTGGTTGGATTCTGTCTTCAAGGTGTCCGAATTGCAGATGAACAGAGTTGTTTCCACTAAAAATTTTTTAATTGTCTGAGTAGAGACTAAAAAAATGTTAGAAATAACAGATAAAGGAACAAAGGAGTCAGTGAGTGAAATACTAAAGAACGCAAATACTGATGAAAAAGCTATGATTAAGCATTTTTCTGAAAAAATGTCTCTGTGGACAGAGTAGCTTTTTTACAGAACATCCGTGTTTGTCCAACACATTTAGATTTTTTAAGAACTGACAGAAGTAGTTAAAAAATTCTTAGCTAGGAGGAAAAAAGCTAATCCCCAATCAAACAATATCCTAGAGGTCTCTGAGTGCAGAGGAAATTTCTAAAGTATAGCAAAAAAAAAATTAATATAAATTGAGGATTTTAAAACAAAATATTATTTTCCATTAGTAAAAGTGTTTTCAACTTTGTGACCTAAACCGAGGAGCTGTCAAGAAGAAACACTTTTAGCTAATCCATTGCATTTATATCTCTCTAAAAGAGGTTGAATTCGGAGTATTGATTTGCTTTAAAAAAAAAAAAAGAGGCCCTTACAGTCTCTCTAAACCTTTTACATTTTAAACTTTCTAACTTCAAGGGTTTATTGTACAGCAGATTTAACTCTGACATTTGGAGTAAATTTCAAGAGATCTCAGAAGAACCTGAGCTCTACAAGCCTGTGATACCCTTTAAAAACTAACAGCTGAGTCACTCTAGTCCAGATCTGCATTAAAGAAAGCAGAGCTGGGTAATTTGATGTTCTCTGACTTCAGATTTGTGGACTGTTATATCCAATCAGTATAATCATTACAGTGACATGCACAAAAAAATGCTGTTGCTTATTCTGCAACACCATCTCTGCCACATTAACATAATAACAAGTGTGGGGCTCCAACGATGTCGTGCAATTTGAATTACTTAGTATGGTACAAGTATACATAAACAAATACACCAAACTTTTTCCTACTTGAAAAAGATTACATTAAAATAGCAGCATGCCAACCCATGTGATCTGTAAACCCACTAAACAAGCCATCAGTGTGTTTTATCAGTCCTGCCTTTTCCTATGAGCCATACAATATTTCGTACCCTTTTCAAAAACCTCCACAGGCTTCGTCTATTTATCCAGTGAGACCTCAGTGACTGACCACACTCCCTCTTATGCCAATTCTGTGCTCACATTTGACTGCAGTCAGCATTTAACACAGGAGCCACAGAGACACTTCCACAGCAGCAAATCTATGCCATTATTGTTTTTATTTAATGGTCTGCCTTATCCATTCCCACCTCTCATGCACTTAGTGTTGGACTTATCCCAGTGCATGTCATGCATTTTCTTTGGTATGACAGTAGTCTCCTGGTTTTCCATAATTACTAAGCCACTAGTTACTAAGCCAGCATATATACCTGCACGTATAACTGCAGGTATATATGCTTCTAGGTACACAGTCGTTCTTTAATTCCTTTTCATTCAGCTGATTTGTGACTCTGCAAAATGAAAAGAATGATGCCTTGTTTGTCGACTTGTTTGTGCTTTAGAGAGGAAAAATGCTATAAGAGAACTATGTTTGTTTGTGACTATTATCCTGACCTCTCTCCCATTATTTTGACTGCATTATGCTTTGGAGAAATTGTTTCTATTTGTTTATCTGGGTAACTATCCACCTATCTGAAAACTGGCATTTAAGCAGAGGAAATATCGAACAAAAAGGTGCTTGATTTTTTTTTTTTTTTGTTGTTTTGATTTTTTTATTCAGCATCTCACTAGCTTTCTAACAAAAAGAGTATAGATTTTTGAGTTTGCTTGTTTGTGAGCAAAGGTGATTATTTTTCCACACTGCTATAATTCAGCTGAAAAGAATATTCCTGTGTAATAAGAACAACAATGTGCGTGCAATTTGGGAGACAGCAGAATAAAATATGTCAGAGCAAACTGGAAGAACATCCCAATGACTTCTTGCCAAACACTGTGTTCCTGCATACCTCAGTTTCCCTAGCTACCCAATTGTAGCGTGTTGGTTTTCCCTCTTTGCAAATACTGCTAATAGCAAGGCTAAAAAACTTATAAATCCATGGTTTGGAAAGCGTTGTGCCAGAGTTGTATATTTTCTTGAACCTGAACCTTTCAAAAGCTGAATATTTCATCCTTCTTGGTTACAAATTGCAGAAATAAAAGGAATGCTACTTTTTTATTATTTTTAAATCATTTGTTTCAGCTCAGAAAACATGTCTCTTGTTCACATTTGACCATCACATTGTCTGCCCTTCACCTGCAGATTTTTCTTTTTGTTCCCATGGTAATTGCAATATCCTGGCTACGTGTGCATCTTTGATCACTGTTCAGCTGATATCTCAGCGGGTAGCGGAGAGGGAAGGGGCTTCCCTGTGCAGAAGATTGATCTTTTGTTGATTTGTTTGGTTATTATATTGGAATGGTTTACAAAAGCATGAAAAGCTTTCAAAGATGACCAAAATCAAAATCAATTATTCCATTTAGAAGCAGTGTCATGGGAGTGACTAGCTGTGACTTCAAAAAAACACCCCAAAACAAACAAGCCAGTGCTCGAGGTGAGATAAGAAAGACTTGCTTTTAGCCTTTCGTAATCATCTGTGGCTGGAAGCCTGTGTGTCTAATGGCAGAATATATGAGCATCAGGATGCTCATTCCAGCTGCTATTTGAGGTTGCGTTTTCTTCCACCAAGACAGGTCAAACACAGATTACCAGATGTCTGACACTCCCATCACAAACAAAGAACTGGATCCCCCAGCAATTACTTTTACTGTGACTTCTATGAGCCCCTTGGCAGGCCCAAAATTTGGATTAGAGTCGCATTTATAAGAGCTAAAGGGCTTACCTGATATGTAGGACTTATGCTGGATGTGTTCATGGGGATTAACGGTGAAATGAAAATCCAGGTCCCATAGAAGCAAGTCGAAAAACCGCCACTAATGTCATTAGAAGTTGGATTGGACTGTTAAAAAATTTTCCAAGTAAAAATAGGACATTTCTAGTCATACCTACAAGGAAAAAAGCCCCTGGAAGTTTTCTCCCTGAAAAATGGTGATGGAATGATCGGAGCATTTGTTTTTCCTCTTTTCACATCCTGTATCTGATCTGTTGTTATCATGCACGGCCAGATATGAACGAGTTTTGGATATGTGCGCTCCAAATCACTATGTTATTTAGAAAGATACATGACTCTGTATTTATATTTAGGTCAAAGAGTTTTCTTACAGTTTTGCAGTGAGTGTAACACATAAAAGGATAATGCAGATGTGATAAACAGTGCAGTTTGAGGTGATGACAATGGGAAGAGGGGTTTGTATAAATAGCCAATATAATTCAAAAAGTCTTCATCTTTTGAAAATGTAAAGATGACTAATTCCTTCACTTAGAATGAAAGAACTCTAGAAATAGAAAAGTTTCATTAGTACTTCTTCCCTAATCACTCACAACAACCATCAGCTGCCTACTGAGTGAGTGGGTGAAGGAAGTGTTCCGAAAACCCCGCAAAATCAATTAAAATATTTTAATAAATTCAGTGGATGTTGAATCATCTGAAGTGAGCACTGAAAGGGGAATGGCAAATTCTCTGCAAAACTTAAACTCGCTTAAGGAAAGTCCTAAAACAATCACTGCTCTCCAAAAGTGCTCAGATCTCTTTCAGATTCAAATTTGCCTTGTTCCCGCCTCAAAACTCTTACAAGCAAAGCTTTATATATCTCAATACAACAGTAATAGGGATGATACCTTTTTCCCTAATCCGAGCCATCCATCTTCAACTAGGTGTGCAGTGAGGAAAGTACAGGAGAGGACAAGAATGTCCAAAGCCATAAAATGAGGAAAGATGAAAGAAATTTGAGATTTTCAGTTCAGCAAAAGAAAATGCAAAGGAAGTTGCTGCGGTGGTCCTCAAATAAGAAAAAGGTCACTGAAAGGGCAAAGTGAATAAACTGATTTGGGGGTGTTGGTTTATGAAAATTCAACATGACCCAGCAAAGTGTGCTTGCAGCCTGGGCTGCATCAAAAGCAGCTTGGCCAGCAGGTCAAGGGAAGTGATTCTCCCCCTCTACTCTGCTCTGATGAGACCCCACCTGGAATACTACATCCAGCTCTGGGGCCCCCAACATAAGAAGGACATGCACCCGTTGGAGCGAGAGCAGAGGAGGGCCACAAAAGTGATCAGAGGGCTGGAGCACCTATGCTGTGAGGACAGGCTGCGAGAGCTGGGGTTGTTCAGCCTGCAGAAAAGATGACTCCGGGGAGACCTTATTGCAATCTTCCAGTACCTAAGGGGGGCCTACAGGAAAGATGGGGAGCAACTGTTCATCAGGGAGTGTAGTGATAGGATGAGGGGTAATGGTTTTAAACTGAAAGATGGTAGATTTTGCTGAGATACTAGGAAGAATTCTTTACTGTGAGAGTGGTGAGACACTGGAACCGGTCTTTGAGCAACCTGGTCTGGTGGAAGGTGTCCCTCCCCATGGCAGAGGGGTTGGAACCAGATAATCTTTAAGGTCCCTTCCAGCTCAAACCATTCCATGATTCCATGATTCTATGATGATTTCTGAGGATAGATAGGTTGGGAAGCCATGGACTTGTACTGAATCAAGGTACATGCAAGACAGACACTCAGAAAAGCTTTCTAGTAGTGGGAATGAGGAAGAAGTGATGGATTGCCAAAGGACAGATAGGATCCAAGAATAAGTTAGACAAGCGTCTATCAGGGAAGAGCTGGGTTAGAGCCAGTCCTTGTCTTATGTTACCTCTCATCCTCAAAACAAAACTAGTTATATCTGTTGACTTGCAGAATAGTGTTCTTCTGAGCATTAATTACCTACCACGTACCAATACCCTTGAATTTTAAACGGCTTTCATTTATTATTCTCATGATCATCCACTCAGTTCCATGACTGCCTGTGTACTGCAGGTGATCTGAATCCTCATTAGCTCAAAGTAATCTTTACCTGTTTTCCTTTTTTTTTTTCCTTAATCCATGCACAAATCCCAAATCACCTTTTTATTAGCTATTCACCCTGCAGATTTGGAAAAGTAGTGATTTTGTAAAAGCAGTTTCATGATCATTGTCTTGCTGAGCTTGCGTGTCGGTTCTGGATTTGGTCTCATTGCTGTTCAGTGCAGGCAGTTGACCTTATTTTTATAACTTTATTCCCAAACCAATTTTTCTTTTAAAATTCATAAGTAATTCTCGTTTAATTTCATACACATTATTGTTTTTGGCTACTAAGTACCAGACAAAGTAAGATTAATCCTCTTTAAGGAGAAAAAAAAAAAAGGAGAAAAAATGTGCTCTTGAAGCTATTATCAGCCAACATGCATATTTTCCCTAACTCTTGCATTATGCAAGCTCAAAAAATATTATAGTATCTAATGTTTCCTAACAAGAATGGGCTGTGTTTAATGCATAAAATTATCACAGTAACAGGATAGCAGAATTAATTTTTTTCTTCGGTATCTTACACATTGCTAGGTATTTTAAATCTATCACACATATGATTTATTCTGAATTGATGTTTTTAATGCTTTATGCAGACGATTGTTGTCTCAGATCTTCCAAAGCACAAATTCAAAACCAATAGTAAGTTAGGTAAAGTCAGGATCTTTATTGACTTGAAACTATACTGTAATTGACAAGTCAGTTAAGCATGTGTTCAAATCCATCCCTTTTCAGCAAACCATTTCAACTTAACTTTTGGCAAAAATTCAAAGTTAAACATAACGTAGGTAATGAGTCTTCAAGCATATTATCTTGTGCTTCTCTAAGTAGGTTAATTAAGCCCGGGTGATGAACAAGACCATCCTGATAGTAAATACTGAATTTCAAATCAAGCATTCCTATGGTTTGGACACCTGTTTTTTTTTTCTTTTTGTTGTTTCCTTTTGCATGTGTACATTTGATTACAGTATGAAAACCTAAGGCTGGAGAAAAATTTACATCTTACACTTCTTCTGCTTGGGATTTTTTTTTTCCTCATAGAAGGTAATTCCCAGAGGCTTCACAGGCTCTCAGCCGAGATCACAATGTGATGCTGCCTTGAAAATGAGGGCCCTGGTCTCAGAGTCCCCAGTACTGGCTCATTGCTGAGTGAAGCCTCAGAAGCTGTGATTGGAAATAGGACTACATTTACACATCTGTTACTAGGTCTAAATTCAGTATAGGGGTCAAAGAACTTACTAAACATAACGTGAATAGGAGCAAGTATTTGTCATAAAAAAAAATGAAAAAGGAATACCAAAGGGAGAAAGATGAAGAAGCAGCCATTTTTCCATTTCAATTTATTAATGTTACAACTCTTCAGAGGGCAGTATACATATCACCAAGCACTCGTTCAGAAATGTAATTCTGCCTGCTAGGAAACAAGCTCTCCATGTGGGTGGGATCTGATATCTAACCAATGTGTTTGTAGTTTCAAAGTCTGACAGGGTCTATCTGACTAAAATGTTTTTGGTTCATGCTTCATTTTTGTTGAGGAGGGACAGGAATTTTGGGGGATGTAGGGGTGTGTAGGGTGTAGGTGGGTAATACTGTAAATGTTCAAAAATTACCTACACACCAGTTTCTCTGTACAGCAGACCTGATATGAGCAGGAGAATCAGCTGCTTTGTGGTTTTAGACGTGGAAGGGATTAGGAGATAATTTGAATAAGGTCAACAAATACTGAGAAAGTGAGGAGATTTCTGAAAATAGACTGCTGTTTTGTATCAGAAAACAGTACTTGATGGAAGGAAGCTGAAGACTACCTTATACCAAGGACAGGATGCCCATTTCAGACACAGGGTAGTTTAATTTGTGGAGCAATTCATCTAGGGATGTGATGAATTCTCAATCCCTGGAAATCAAAGTCTGGGAAGCTTTTGACATCTAGATCAAATCAAAATCATAGCCTTGATGTAGAAATGTAGGCAATAATTGTCTCAGATCCTCCAAAGCACAAATTCCAAACCAACAGTAAGTAAACTAGTCAAAGTTATTTTTCCTGTGCTATGGAGGATGCTGGAGGAAATAATCAGCTGACATCTCAGTCTTTAAAAATGGTTGATTTGAATTGCTACTTTACATTTACTTTGGCTTTATTAACGTATAAACTATCAGACTATCATCTAGAATTATATTTTGTTAGCCTTTTTTTATGGTACAACTTCTCTCTTCCTTCCCCCTCCCCCAACATCATGTTCTGGTCACGTTCATTTTTGCTTAATAATCATAAATAAATAAGAAATGTGGTTTTAACTCATTTTTTTTTATTTAAGTAAAAACATCTTCTCACCGTTTATGGGAGTTAGGTCTCTAAAAAAGAATGTTCTGATTCCTGATATGACATTTCAGAGGCTGAAATCCGATTTACACCTCCTAGGAATCCAGCCCAGTAGTGACATGCTCTCACATCAGATTTCCTAAACCTGGCAACTCAACAGCTGAGAACCACCATAGACAAATGACCAAAATATGGTCAGGCAGGTCATTTCCCTTGAGAAGCGGTGCACTGCAACTTTATACTTCCTTCACTCTACATATTTTTTAATAATAAGATACCACTTGTACTCTTTTGACATAGACTGACAAAATTGCTGTCTGTGCTAAGTATAATAAATTCTATCCAACTCATAGTGCTTTGGGACCTGTCACTAAGTCACTAAAAAAATCCTTAGGAGAGCATTTTGTACGTGAGAGAAGTTTGGATCTATCACAGACTAAGCAACCAAATGAAAATAAAATGTGTGACTTAAGCAAAGTAATAACATAAGGATTTCAAAATACCATAGTTATCTCCTTTATTGACTCCAGGCATGGGAAACAGAAATACTGACCTTGCAGGATGATCCTTTCAATGCTACTGGAAGCCAAATTCCAGTGTAAAATATATCCCAATTTTAGCAGTGAGTTTTTAAATCCATTTTCTTAGGAACTGTAACTGACCTTGAAATCTTTGCCTCTTTATAAACTTACTCTGAAACATCCTGCCACTTCTTTTTTTTCCAGTCCCTGGAGCTGAGATGTATTGTTGTTAGTTTTCAGCGTTATTATTTGTTCTGCAGAGTGAACTTATTGTGTAATTATATCTACCAGTACCTACCAGTACCAGTAACTACCACCAGCTACAACCCAAGCAGGACTACTGGGTAAGACAGTCCTTCAGTTATTCTTGTGTTAAATCACACTGTGTTGCTTCCAAAAATACCTGACAACAAATTGTGCTCTGCATCCTAAGGGAAAGGGAACTCAAAATCACAATGGTTTCTAGATAAAACAGAAATGCTGGCACTATCATCTTTCCTTCAGACTCTTTCCAGGCTCCTGTGATCCTTGCAAAGATGCGACGCGTTTGGATGGTCTCTAGCAAGTGCTGATAACACCTTGCTTATGGTATAAAGATACCACTGGGAAATCTCAGCGATAAGCAGCCATTAAACTCGGGCTGCTTGTTTAAGGGACACGTGTTAGGTGTATTATCCACTGACATTTGGGCATAAGCCTTGCCTGTGATTACGGCATGAATCTGCAGTACATAAAAGGTAGGATTCCCAAGTTTGTCTATATTACCAACCAGTGCAGTGCTAAAAAAAATGAAAGATTTAGGGTTTGAATTGACAGTTCATTATAGCTCTCAAGTCACCTGTCTGCATCACACGTGTGCCAGCAAAGAGGCTCATGCAGGTTGCCGATCCTGGCCGCACACCCTGTTTCTCTGCCCGGCAGAGGATGGTGAACCCACCTCACAAGTGGGGCTCTCTTGATGGCAACCTGGCATGTGGCTTTGGCCAACGGGGAAACTGAGCACATGCCGATGCCCTTGAGGAGGTACTCTGTGCCTTCTAGTACAAATGTGAGGCAAATTTACCCTTGGACAGGACCGCTTGAGCACATTGAAATGCACAGATACTCCAGCATACTGTAGCTGCTAGCTGTACTCATTCACAATCTCATACCGGCACTGCATTTTGTTAATGTAAAGCATTCAGCAAGTAAAATGCTAACGTGAGAAGAAGAGTTCTCTATGAATTTTTCTAGAGCTGCTTGAGCACTGATAACTCTGGAAGGCCCAGTGCATTCAGCACCTGAGTGCCATGTAAAGCATTAAAGAGATACTGAGCAAAACAATTACTATCCATAGTCACACACCAGCACATGTACTGACAGCATACATTCCCTGTGGCAAGGACCTTGTGTACCTTTAAGTTTTCCACCACACCAGATGCACACACGGTTCATGATAATATTTAAATAACAACACAAGCTGTAGTTCTGCTTTGATTTTATATAAGGCATGCTTGTTCCACTAGATATTTTCAGGGACGAGAAACTTATAAGAATGCTTGCTGTTCTGTGTGATAGCAGCGGGGTTTTGTTTGGTTATGTGTGCACGAATAGCCTGAGGAGTTCACAAATGTGTTTGATTTGCATTGAGTGAAGAACCTTAGAAACCGCTGTGATGAGCAATGAGGAGACGCACAAGTTAATGCAGCAAGCAATCAGTTGGTGTGTAGCTCTCATTAATACAAAGACATCTTGTCTTTGAGAACTAGATGGTATTATTTAGTTCTCATATGATGGTGAATCGATGAGCTGAGATCAGAGACAGACCAGAGATCAGAACATTTTGTTGATTGCAACCAAGATCTGCCAGGTCCACAGAATCATAGAATCATAGAATTGTTTTGGTTGGAAGACCTTTAAGATCATCAAGTCCAACCATTAACAGTACTGCCAAGTTATCACTAAACCATGTCCCTCAGCAACACATCTACGCATCTTTTAAATACCTACAGGGATGGTGACTCAACCACATCCCTGGGCAGCCTGTTCCCTTTCAGTGAAGAAATTTTTCTTAATATCCAATCTAAACCTCCCCTGATGCAACTTGAAGTCATTTCCTCATGTCCTATCACCTGTTACTTGGGGGAACGGATCGACCCCCACCTCTCTGCAACCTCCTTTCAGGTAGTTGTAGAGAGCGATAAGGTCTCCCCTCAGCCTCCTTTTCTCCAGGCTAAACAACCCCAGCTCCCTCAGCTGCTCCTCATAAGATGTGTTCTCTAGACCCCTCACCAGCTTTGTTGCCCTTCTCTGAACGTGCTCCAGCACCTCAGTGTCCCTCCTGTAGTGAGGTGCCCAAAACTGAACACAGCATTCGAGGTGTGGCCTCGCCAGTGCCGAGTACAGCAGGACAATCACTTCCCTAGTTCTGCTGACCACACTATTTCTGATACAAGCCAGGATGCTGTTGGCCTTCTTGGCCACCTGGACACACTGCTGGCTCATATTTAGGAAGCCATTGACCTCCAGGTCCTTTTCCACCGCTTGTGGCTTTCCAACCACATTTCCCACAGGCTGTAGCGTTGCATGCAGTTGTTGTGACCCAAGTGCAGGACCCAGTGGTTGGCCTTGTTGAACCTCATACCACTGGCCTTGGGCCATTGATCCAGCCTTTCCAGATCCCTCTGTAAAGCAATCCTACCCTCAAGCAGATCAACACACCCGCCTAACTTGGTGTCATCTGCAAACTTACTGAGGGTGCACTCAGTTCCCTCATCCAGGTTGTTGATAAAGGTACTAAAGGCAACAGGACCCAGTACTAAGCCCTGGGGAACACCACTTGTGCTGCCAACTGGATTTAACTCCATTCACCACCACCCCTCGGGCCCAGCCATCCAGGCAGTTTTTACCCCAACAAAGCGTATGCCCATCCAAGCCATGAGCAGCCAGCTTCTCCAGGAGAATGGTGTGGGAAACGGTGTCAAAAGCTTTACTAAAGTCAAGGTAAACAACATCCACAGCCTTTCCCTCATCCAGTAAGCAGGTCACCTTGTCATAGAAGGAGATCAGGTTAGTCAAGCAGGACCTGCCTTTTATAAACCCACACTGACTGTGCCAGATTGCCTGGTTATCCTGTATGTGCCACGTGATGGCACTCAAGATGATCTGCTCCATAACCTTCCCTAGCATCAAGGTCAGACTGACAGGCCTGTAATTCCCTAGATCCTCCTTCCTGTAGATGGACATCACATTTGCCAGCCTCCAGTCAAGTAGGACCTCCCCAGTTAGCCAGGACTGCTGATAAATGATGGGTAGTGCTTCGTGAGCACTTCTGCCAGCTTCCTCAGTACCCTTGGGTGGATCCCATCTGGCCCTACAGACTTGTATGTGTCTAAGTGGTGTAGCAGCTTGCTAACCATTTCCTCTTGGATTATGTGGGCTTCATTCTGCTGTCTGTCTTCCAGCTCAGGGGGTTTGGTACCCAGAGAACAACTGGTCTTACTATTAAAGGCTGAGGCAAATAAGGCATTAAGTACCTCAGCCTTTTCCTCATCCTTGGTCGCTATGTTTCCCTCTGCATCTAATAAAGGATGGAGATTCTCCTTAGTCCTCCTTTTGTTGTCTATGTATTTATAGAAACATTTTTAATTGTCTTTTATGACAGTAGCCAGATTAAGTTCAAGTTGGGCTTTGGCCCTTCTAATTTTCTTCCTGCATAGCGTCACAAAATCTTTGTGGTCTTCCTGAGTGGCCTGCCCCTTCTTCCATAGGCCATAAACTCTCCTTTTCTTACTGAGTTCCAGTCAAAGCTTTCAGTTTAGCCAGGCTGGTCTTTTTCCTGCCAGCTTATCTTCCAGCTCAGGGGGACGGCCAGCTCCTGCACCTTAAAGATTTCCTTTCTGAAGAATGTCCAGCTTTTCTGGACTCCTTTGCCCTTCAGGACTGCCTCCAAAGGGACTCTGTCAACCAATCTCCTAAACAGGCCAAAGTCTGCCCTCCGGAAGTCCAATATGGCAGTTCTACTAACCCCCCTCCTTGGTTCTCCAAGATTTGAAAACTATCATTTAATGATCACTATGTCCAAGATGGCCTCCAACCTTCACATCACCCATGAGTGATGGTCTTGTTTGTGAACAACTGGTCTAGGAGGGTGCCTTCCCTAGTTGGCTCGCTCACCAGCTGTGTCAGGAAGTTATCTTCCTCCAGGAACCTCCTAGACTGTTTCCTCTCTGCTGGATCGTATTTACAGCAGACATCTGGAAAGCTGAAGTCCCCCACAAGAACAAGTGGTAGTGATTGTGAGACCGCTCCCAGCTGCTTATAGAATATTTTGTCTGCCTCTTGATCCTGGTTGGGAAGTCTATGACAGACTCCCACCATAATATCTGCCTTGTTGGCTTTTCCTCTGATTCTTGCCCCCAAACACTCAACCCTCTCATCACCAGCACTAAGCTCTAGACAATCAAAACACTCCCTAACAAACAGGGCCACTCCACCACTTCTCCTTCCTGGTCTATCCCTTTTGAAGAGTTTATAGCCATCCAGTGAAGCACTGCGGTTGTGTGTATCATCCCACCATGTTTCTGTGATGGCAACTCTATCATAGTTATCCTGCTGCACAATGGCTTCCAACTCCTGCTGTTTGTTGCCCATGCTGCATGCATTGGTGTAGATGCACTTCAGTTGCGGTATTGATCCTGTCACGTTTTTGGAGGGAGAAGCCCTAATTCCTACCTGACCATTCCCAGGCACTTCTGTGATTTCTAGCCCATCAATATCCCTTGTGTCTTTGCTATTGCATGGCACTCCATCCCCTGCCTCCACTGGAGTGGCAGACCAAAGGACCTCACTAACACACCGTCCCACAAACACTGATGTGCTGCCCCCAGGCTTGTCTTTAGCGCGTGGTTTTATCCCGTTCCCCCTTCAAATATAGTTTAAAGCCCTTTTGCTGAGCCCTGATGACTTCTGTGCAAAAAATCTTTTTGCCCCTTTGAGACGCGTGTAACCCATCTGTTGCCTGCAGTGAATCCATCACTCATTCCAGGAAGGATTTTAACCATGGGGTTTTGCAGCCAGGACCACCTCCTGATGGTCTGAAGACATCTTCTGCATACAGTCTATGCTGCTTGGTTTATATACAAACATCTGGGGAGCCTACACCCTTTGCTCTGTCATTCCAGGACAAGGCATGGCCAATCAGTTCTCCCAGTGGGAAATGAAAGATAACTCTAGCCCAGCCTCCAGAGTATTTATTGACAAGTTATTGACCGTCCTCTTTGGCCTTTCTGAGTCTGACGAATGATTAAATAGGGACCTCTATCACATCCTTAGAAATGCTGATCGAAAATGGTGAATCAGTGATTATACTGAACATGGATAAAAAGTAGTCATATATCACTGGGGTTTAATCTCCTTTGCAGAAAGGAGAGCATATTGATTAGAATCAGAATGCTTAAAGTTAGGTACACCTTAAATGACAGTATTGGCACCTAGACATGCATCAGTAAGGCTATTTTAATGTGTCTTATATTATTCTGACTAAATTATTTCATTGTCTATCATCCTTCTAAAAACTTATCTATCTCTTGTTTTCAGGTTGGTTTTTTTTTTTTTTTTTACGCCAGGATGTTCCTTGTGGCATTTGCAATGATGTTGCAGTTTTCTGATTCTGTTGGAATCTCTCTGAGATGGTTATTTGTTAAGTTACAATCCCTGGGTGTAAATGTATTGTGAATCTAATGGACTTCTTGCTTTCAGTCTCTGTGTCTCTAGGTCTCTGGTGCAGTTGTCAAAGTAGTCTGAAGTAGTCTTACTTAGAAGTTCCAGAATTATACTTTAATTGAAAAAAAATGCTAAAAAAAAAAGTCAAGGACACTTTTTTCTAGTGTTAGAGCAATAAGAGAGGAAAAAAAGTAATTTCGTACTATTTTCTACATTCTTTTTTTTCTTTTTTTGCTACTTAACTTGGTTTCAAAGGTGAAGCCTTCACATTTTCTTTCTTACCACTCTTTGCTCTGATTAACATCAAGGAAATGGTGACAAAACATTGTTGTGCATAAGTTTCAAACAACCATGAATGTTAACTAAGTGTAACTGCAGAGGGGCTATTTCTGTAGATCTTCACCTGCAACAGAAGACAAAGCAACTATAAACTATTGAAAGGGACGTCACCCGATTTTGTACTGTGCTTGTTCCCTTTGGAGTAAAAGGGCATACAAACGTTATTAAAATTTCAGTCTCTGGAAAGTGTCTCTCAGGCTTCACACAGGAGCTGGAAAACTGCTGAAATTTTCTGCTCTTACTGTATTAGCAATATCTTCCTGTCCCCAAAGGTCATTCATTGTAGAAACAGGGGCTGGGTGAATAGACAGTTTATCTATTTATGAGCATATTTATAGATAATAGATCCAGCTGGCATGGAACACACCATTCATTTTGTAACATGTTGGTTGGAAGAGGAACAACAGAACAGTTTTCTCATTTGGCTTGTTTCCTTTGAAAGTCCCTTTGTAGATCAGTCTTCAAAGTAGTCATGTCCAGATCGTTAAACATATCCTGCAAATACCATTGTTAATTCAATAGCCTGCTTGATTCCACAAAAAAACACTTTTGCACGTAGGCTACACTCCTCATTTTGTATTTAAACGTGTGAAGGGACTACACATTACTGACATTACAAGAAAGGCTTGAAGAATGACTGCTCTGGATCTGAAGAAGAAGAAAAACTCAAATTTTTGGGGCAAAAGGGTGAGAAGGGTGGTTCACAATCCACCATGTAGTGCTCAAATAACTGTGATCTTGTGGTTATTCTTTTCATCACTGGGAAATTTACAGCTAGTTGTAGCTATACTCTGCTCTTTATTAGGCTGATAGCACAACTGACTTGCTAATTCTGCATCAGTTCAGACAGTAATCTGTACTGTGACAGAATGGCAAGGAGTTGATATGACATGTATGATGTTATATCTTTCAGTAAACTAGAACTCTTTGGATGTGAATTAAGTTCCAGTGTCACTTACAATCTGTTCCAGAGCTGCTTTCTTTGAAGAAAAAAAGAGTATTCACCCTTCTACCGTCTGTGCCGTGTAGCTGAATTCACACAGAACACTTCAGGTCATTTAAAACAAGCTTCTTGGCAATCAGGAACATATGCTCCTTAAATAGTCCATCAAAGTCAGAACGCTAACACGTTTTGCTGTTTGCTGCTGCTGTTGTTTTTTCCTGAAAACCACTCTTTCATGCAGACTCTGACAATTCTGATGAAATCAGAAGAAAGCACAGATCCTGTGTCAAGTTCCATTTTAAGCTATGTTTCTTCAATCTGTAAAAAAACTCATAACATACTCTGAAGTACTGTCTTTTAAATTAAACTTTTGCCAAGATGCTATACTAAGGTGCTCCATGATGGTAAATGGATGATATTAAATTCTCTGGGATTGCCTTTGTAATAGGATAAACGGACTTGCATGTCATCACAAAGACCTTATTTTATTACATTTTGTATTGGATTCAATCATGAACCATGAATTATTTGCACTGTAGGTTATTTTTCTTTTGTTCTTTGTTGCGTCTCAACTCATTGACTATTTCTTGCATACAATTTGTGACATTGTTGCAAATTTCTGGCCTTTTGCAAAAATCTAGTTGAATCAGCAGTTTCTGGTATGTGCTTTGAGGCTAGATCCTTCTCAGCACAGATGTGGCGTGGTGGTGTTTCATTTTGCCTGTTGCGCATCCTAAAGACTTCCTGTAACACAGCTGCACTAATTCCCCTCATCCAGCTGTGCTTTCAGATATTGTTACCTTTTCTCTTTGGATTTCTTTTATAAAGGCAGAAATTTTCTGGGGTCACCAGTGACTTCAAAGGCTCTGACACGGAGAAATTTTTATCATCTCATTGTTTATCTCCTAGTAGTTTGCACAGCAAGTTGTGCTTTGCTGTTTATAATATCCAGGAAGCAGCTACCTTTTCCTTACCACTGTCATCATTATCTGTTGTCTGCTAATTATAATCTCTTACCTCTTGTAATGGTTCCCAAGCAAACAAGGCCATAAGCTAATCAGGGGCAGTCATTTTGCAGACTCATTATTACTCATATACGCAGATTGTCACAGGCTGTATGCTGGGACCTGCATCCACAGCCAGACCTGGTCTCACACTGTCCTCACTGTGTGCTTTCTCTGGACGCGTCGGTAGTGGTAACTTTAGTATATATGGCTTCAACCCTCACTTGTTAGTGCGTCCTTATGCTGACATATCCCTGTGGCTGCCAGTCCCATGCAAAAATGCCTGGGAAAGCAAACAAAGGAGATTTATATTCAGCACTTTGATCTCCTTTGACCAGCTTTGTGTGGTGAATGTTCTGTACTCCTCAGCTGTGATCTGACTTGTGTCATCAGCTGTCCTTCTCCTCAAAATATTGTTATCAGTGTGGGAATACTACACCAGTGTAGCTATCACTGCTCCATACAACAACATCAGGGTCTGCAATCTATATATGCTTCTGCTTAGGCAGGTTTTGAAAGCCTCAGACTTTGAAAGTCTTACCAGAAGGTGTGGACCACAGACACTGGACTGTTTGCTATATACCCCAGCCATTGACTTGGCAAAGAAGTCAAGAGCAGTTTAGGATAATTCCTCTGATGTGGACACAACTGAACTCAAGAGAAAGAATCCCATTGCATTAACCTTTGGATCATATCCCTGCCTAAGTCCAGCTGAAGAAATAATCACCAAAGCTTTTCTGTTGGCAAAATATATTGGGGATCACTTGTTACGTTGCTATCCTCTTTAGATTTTGTTCAATAGGAACAAAACACAGGCCATTGAACTTGCCTTAGGGGAGAAGTCTGGGGATAGACTTCAGCTATTTAGTCAGGAAGTGGATGGAAAGACCCATATTATCTGGTTAGTTCAGAGTGTGTGATAGTCTCTATCACATTAAGATGTAGAATAAGTATCACAGATTTTAAGGCCTGAAGAAGTTGTTTTGATCCCACTATCTAATCCCTCTTACAATGCAGGTGACATTGTCATCCATGTGTTTATCATGAGAACTATTTCTTAAACTGCACAGATGTGGATTTGGCATAAGAGGAGTGTAACTCATTCTCACTTCCATAACTGTATTATGGTGGGTGTCTTCCTCTTCGCATGAGGACTTCACTTACTAATGAAGGTTTTGTCTGCCTGTGGCTACCTAGTGCTCTGTGTTTCACTTTATGTTCTTGTATATCTTTTCCATTTCTACAAATGGGGAGAAATCAAAATGCACAGTGACTGTATAAAATTTGCATACTATACATACAGTAATTTCTCCAAAGGTGACATATTGTCAGTATGTGTAAGTTATTTATTTGCAAAAGGTGTGAGATGAGTTCCAGAGGCATCTGCATTGCTAGGAAATAACTCCCTCTTCAAACACACACCAGCTGCTTCCCTTTTTCACCCGGGTGTTTGCATCATGTCACCACCTGACATCGTTTGCCCTGGAGGGTCCAGGAAGGAATAGAAAGGTTGCCATGTTAATTAGAGGAGAGCGATAAAACCTGATGTTTTATTTATTTTCTTGAAGAGGGATTTGTGTGTCTTATCCTGTTTTATGGCAATATTTTAATGATGATTTTTTTGAAGTTTTGTTCAGAATCACTTCCCCTGAGGAACAAGTGCTACAGCAAATTACAGAGGCCTCCAGTGCTTTAGATTTCTCATTAAAATTAACCCACCCCGACTGCAGTTAACAAACAGTCATCACATCCTCAAGGACCGTAACGTAGGTCCTGATGATGACATAGGTAGAATTTGACATATACACTGTTTAAGCATTTATCATTAATGACTGAGATGGAGTGCATAATGTGATTAAACCCACTAGTTTAGAAACACTGCAAATACCTGGAGCTTGCAGCAAGTTATGCCAGGAAGGGAACAGACTTACCTGGGTCAATCTGACAGAGGTTCAAGATCTGAACACCTTCATGGATCTTGGCCCATGGTGATTCTTTTGCCTGGCAAGCATTAACACTGATGCAAAACGGACTTTGGGGTAATTGGTTGTTGGCAGAACTCATGGAGTAGGTTGTTTCATTGCTGTAATTACAAGGACTCGTCACACTCAATGGGGTCAGGATAAGTCTGGGTGTAAGTGTAGTGTTCCCCATGGCAATTAAATGAACACAGCTCTCCTCTTGGAACAGAGCTGGACTTGGACCTGTGGGACCTAGAAAGCCAAGGAGTAAGGCAGAGAAGAAAAGTTTGGTCTCAGATTTGTCATCCAAGTTTAGGCTTCAGAGGGACGGACTAAGTTGTCACATATAATGAAACCTGTGTTGAAAATCAAAGTTTTCATTCCTTTCTTGTGATCCAGAGGAATTAAGTGGTTAAAGACCGAAAGGCAATGGCTTGACTTTTGTAGATATCTTGCTTTAAAGATGCATTTTGCATAAATATCTTGACTGAATCAATTCACACTCCAGCCTTGGTATTTGTAAAACAGTCCCTAAAAACTCCAACCATGCATGTGTATAATTCAATAAGAAAAGATAATTTCCAGAAGCATTTATAACCCAAAAGAAAGCTCAGATGGGTGGGGAAAAAAAAAAAAAGCCCCATAGGAGAAAGATCATTTAGTGCATACTAACTTGAAGCACAGATTAAAATCAATTGCCATTCAGCAAACCACTTAAGTATTTGTCCCACTGAATTTAGCTCATCATCTGTTTGGGGTAAACACAGTGTTTTACACATGGGTAAACAGTTTACCCATCAGAAACCAAGCAGGTTTCTGATTCTTGATTGTGGCTACTTGAAACAGTTGCCATATGAATGACAACAATAATACTAATGAGTCTCACTAATTAGAATCACATACTGCCAAAAATACCTCTGAAAAACCCTCTTCCCTGTTCCAGATTTTGTACAATTTATTGTGGTTTCTACTGAAAAAACTTCTGGGTTTGCTTTTGAGTTCTTTGCCCTGGCTGTGATTTTAATAAGAGGCTGTTTTTATGCAAATAGCATATTATTCACAATTTTTCAGTGTTTGTCTTATGCTGATTACATTAGCAGCTTGCCTTCTGTACTTGCAGTCTTGCTGTTAATAATGTTACAGATCATATAATGAAGTTAATAATGAAAGCAACTGTGTCACTTTCATTGTCTATACCACCAGTGTACATGGATGAATAAGAGGCTGCTGCGATAATTTTGGAAGGGCTCGATAACCCATCATGTGTGGGAGGCTTAACCCATCAGGTGTGGGAGCTTTTTGCCATGGTCTAGCACTCTTCTCCAAGTCCGTTGCTTACTTAGAAAAAAAGAAAGATTTTCATACTGTTTCCTCAGGGTCCACCTTTAGATTCTATTAAACCTATTATTTGGATAGAAGCAAATTATTCAGTCCAAAGAAAATGGTACAAAGACACAGTTTTTGCTCTGATTGTCACAGATTTGAACAACGTGTTCTTGCCAAAAATTTAAATGCATCACTTTACAAAGCTGTTTATGCAGCATGTGAATTATTTGGGATAAGTTTCATTATAGCTATTAATATGCATGACAGTGCATCACAATATGAAACCTATCAAGCCTGGATTGTTTATTTTATTGTTGTTGTTGTTCTTTTGATGGTATGCAATTTAAGAGCAAAACCACCCCCTCTCAATAAGATCTCAGTGTTTTTTCATAGGCTCAATCTCAGTTCATATTTCCAAGATGTGATCATGTTTTTGAAATGTTAATTTATATGCATAATACCTTTGTTACATACACTTCATAAAGAGCAGTTGGGTTTATAATATACATGGAAACTAATTTTCTCATAGTTAGGCTTTGAGCTTTGTAAAATCTCAACACTATAAAGTTTCCTTGGAAGACCTTCAGTTAACACTGGCTCAGGATACGCACCCACAGAGCTGTGACTTGGGTTTGCGTCTGAACATCCCTTACTCTAAATGAAAGGCAAATTGAAGTGGAACTGCCCGGGTTTGGTTCTTTTTATTTAAAGCCTTGTAGTGCTGTGGATTTTGTGAAAACCTTGGCCCTGGTGCATATTTGCACCCTTTTGAGAAACTAGCCAGAGTGTGTTATAAAGCATAAAAGCTAGGGATTTCTGATTGGTTTAGGTTTCATTTTAAATGTTCCTATGAGTTTTGATGAAGAGCACCTCAATAGCATTATACCATGAAAACCTCCCTGTAAGTCTAACTTCCATAGATCTAACCTAGCTAGACTTCTGTGCAGCTTGTCATCTTTTACGATAAGAGAAATCATTAATTAAGACAAAAAGGAACAGAATTAGGAGAAAGACTGTAAGGTGCATAAGAAACTGAAATACAACAAAAGAAAAGTATGAGGCTGAAGAGAACTTTGTAGCTGAGGTCCTCAAGCCTCCATCTTGTTTAATACTCTTTATCAAGCTAGTCACTATGACTAGTATGATAAACAATGCTTTTGAAACATGCTAATATTTCAAAGGGAGAAAGGATGCCAATAAAGAAAGAAGAAGGATCCAGGTACTATATAGAATCTACTGAGTGACCTTGAGGTCCTGGAGTAATAGAAACAGAAGGTCATGCATGTCAGAACTAATACAAAATATTGGGCCCTGTCAATATTTAACACAAAGAAAACAGCCTGCCTGTTTTGGTCAATCATGGTATGACTATATAACACCTGTGGGGGAGGAAAAAAAAAGATATTGCTCTACCGTGTCTCAGGCAGAATATTAACAGCTCTGTGTAAAGCCTGTGTAGTTCTTATTTTCATTCCCTATATATTTTTCTGCTCACCTGAGTTAAAGAATGAATTCAAACTGAAACAGGTGCAGAGAACAATCAAGGAACTGGAGACACCGTATAGGAGAATGAAAGATATTTTGCTTTTTTAAGTTAGTAAACTCAATGGTATGACTGCTTTCTGTAAATTCCTCAGGAGAGAGAACCCCAGGATCGATATGAGATGAAGGGCAAGGTAGAGAAAGAATAAAGTATGTATAAATGAATTTAGGTTGGAAATCAGAAAAAAACCCACCTCATTTTCAGAGCTATGATAGAGTATCCTATACCGAATGATGAGAAACCTGCCTATGTAAGCACAGATAACCACAGAGCTACATTAATGGAAGGAATTATATGAGGTGTCAACTGTTGACAGGACTTTGATAGCCTGTGATGGACCCAATGACTCAGCTGAATCCTGTCTAGCCTTACACATGCCTATCTCTCTAGCTGAGTGTCATGCTGTGAATATGACTTGCGCTTGCGAAATTTCGTATTAGCTATCTATTTTACCATCAAAATGAGATGTGAAAAGGGAGATTTCTATACGACAGACTGATGCCTTGTAAAATTTTATGTTTCCAAAGTAAGCAACAGAGATTTCTTTTGATGGAGAAAACTATAAGTTACAGAGAAATCGTAAGCATGCTTTTTGACTTTTCCTTAGGAAAACAGTCAAGTGAGTAGAGTTTGGCCAGAGGAAATTGAGGTTACTAAATACATGCATAGAAATGGGACAGCTGACACTTCCTTGTCTCTAAATGATGCCCCAGGTTTCAGGACTGCTCCTTAAGTCCCGGAGTGTCCAAATGGGGAAGATCACACTGCACAGCAGCAGGTATAAGAAGTGGTGATTTGTATTTCTTTTCCTCACTAGAACACTTAAACTCTGGCACACGTCCACCGATGTACAAGAAAGGTGAACTGTCAGGGTGTTGTGACTCAGTAGAAATATCTAGTGTCAAATCTTGTAAGACTAAATAACACAGAATGTATTAGAGGCTAATAAACAGCCATTAACCACCCAGCATTCAGATTTACCAATTACCACTCTGTTCTAGGCCATGGACCTGCTCGCTGTGGCTGACAACATCGCATTAATGAATCTCAAGTCTTAACCTCCTTGAATTCATGAATAACAATTTGACTCCATGTAACTTGATTACTATGAAATGGAAACTTTAGTTGAGTCTAAACATTGGTTATGAGGTTGAGATGAGAGAAAGACAACCCTACTCCATCACTGGTAATTTAAACTCATATAAAACAGAGCACCTGTCACAGTGATAAATGAGTTTTCTTGTTATCTCGCTGTCGGTATCATTTCCCAGTCAGATTCCTATCAAACAATCAGACAACACTCTGGAAACCAGGGTACAATTGTCTTCATTTTATTTCTCTTCCAGAGAAATGGGTAAAGGTCACAAGATGTGTATAAATGTGATTGATTTCATTTTCTTTGAGTCATTCCCAGAACACAGATTAATTTACTTGTATATGCAAACATAAGGCTTTTATAGTCATCACAGAAAAGAGCGCTGCTCATTGTTTACTGACTCCAAGCTTAAGCCACAAACACCTTGAATCAGGAGGTATCCCAATGGGTTACATTATTCAAAGTCCATTTCATAGTGTATGGTTAAGATAAATCAATTTTTTAATCTGTTTTAGTTTACATCAGTGCCTCAAGATTTTGAGGGTGTCCTCATCCAGAGGAATGAGGCTGAAAGTGTAATGTGAACAAGCTCCTTCCTAACAACTCTAGTGTATCTTGCTTCCAGTTGTGTCATGTTTTTCTCTAGACTTGAATTTTTTCTTAGTTCTTTTTTAGTTTAAATCATTTGGTTTCAGGCCCTGCTGTGTATCAGAAGCAGAAAAGATGTAGGAGGATCAAGAAAGAAGGAAAGAAAAAAACCCAATATTTAAAAACATTAAACTTGGAAGACTTGTCTGTCCTGCGTTAAACAAGATGTCTGAATAGACAATCACTGTGGTCATTTCTGAATGCAGAAGCTACGCACAAGCTGTCACTTGGTATCAGTATGAATGAAGAGAACTCTGTCTCATCCTGACCTATCTGACAGGTTTAGGATTAGCTCTATAATACTGCAAAGTATTTTTATTCTTTTACACCTTCACTGCCATACATCCAACATGATTACAGTGAACTTTCATTCTTTCTTGCTGGACTGTGCTGTTAAAATATAAATTTGAATGTTCGTGGCTTTTACTAGCAGTCACACAGAATAGCTTGTGAACGTGGAGTGAACTCTCCAGAGATTAGAATAATACTGCTGCTTTCTTTTAAGATGTAGCTGAAGAAAGAGGTGGTAATGACGATTTTCTCTCTTTTTATAGAAAACTTGAAATAAACAGAAGAATCAGATTCTTTCAGTCTCTACCTGATGCTTTTCCATATTTCTTCTCTCCCTAGAGTGATACAGATAGCAAACTATAGGTTGGTCTTTCCCTTTTTAAGCTGTGTCTCTGTAGAGGAAAATATTTATATTACTTGATCATGAAACAGGAGGTGAGAGAGAGAGAAGGATTTTGTATGCCAATTAACAGGTGTCTCTCCTTTTGTGAGAAAGGATGTCTAGTTTTGTAAGATGCTTTAACAATTGGTTCTGTATTTTAGCTGGTGGTAAAAGAAATAACAATCCTGGAGAAGGGAATAGAGGGACCCTTTTTTAAAAAGTGAAAATAGGGTTGTTTGTTTGTACATTGACAATAAAGTAATGCAATAATGTGGTTCTCAGGACAGTCTTCTATGGAGGAGCACAGCCTGAGGCTGGTGAAGTGCAGCCAAGCCTTACTGTTTTCTGTCATTGCCTTCCAGCAACAGATACAGCAGTTCTGCCGTAGTCTGTGTGAGCAGGAGGCGAACGCGGCATGGAAAAGTCAGATGGGGAAGTGCAGAGATAACCACACAATAATTGTCAAAATGTTTCACTGTAGAACTTCTCTGAGATGTCAAATTGAGTCATGTCAGACACAGCAGAGAGTTGAAGCTATTTCTTGAGTGAACTCCAAGTCTCTGTGTATCCAAGGCAAGTTACATGATACTTGATCCTCCAGACAAATTTGGAAAGAAAGGAATGAGGTGTGCTAAGCTCTTTGAAAAAAAAAGAACCTCTAAGCAAGCATTTCAAGAGCATGTTTCAGGCTTCAATCTGACAGAAAGGGGGATGAAAGATGGCTTTTTCTCCCTTCATATTGCATACTGATTAGGACTAAGCTGTTCCTCCTCAACATGCTGTCTGCTTTGGACCCCATCTGAGCACCTGAATTTTCCTTGAGTTCTGTGCAAGGGTTCAAATCCACTAGTTAGCTGTTATAGCACTTCTCATTAGGCCGTTAGTGAAGTCCTTTATTTGATTAAGACCTATGTGATTTGTGATGTTGCACAAGTCAACACAAAGAATAAAATCCTCATGCTTCGTATCTGTTTCCTCAGGTTACCCTTTCTCTTGTGTCAATGGCCAGGCAAGACAGTCTGTTATAACCATGACTCTTTGGGATGCAAAAAATGGAATTTAGCTGGAAATGTGCGAAGTTTTGCTTTTAGTGAAGTTGAATGTCATCCTTTCTTTGGAGAAGACAAAGAAGACAAGGAAGGAAAGTACAATTTATCCACTGTATTGACATTTGGGTTTGGAAAGTACAAAAATACGTGAGCTGCGCATGCTATTAATATTAATAATGTTAAAAAAATCCTCTCACAAGGGCTTTGTGTTAATCTTACATGATTCAGCTCCTGGTTGCATAGTGAAGATCTTACATATTTAATAAGCAAATTGAAGTAGGCCCAAATGAGTGAACAACATAGCACTGTAGAAAGAAACAGGGAGGAGGGAATTCTTGTCAGATGAGGTGGCTGGAAAAAACCTGATCTACTGACATTTTTATGTCTCCTATCAAATGTCATTTTCAATTGAAAGTGGAATGTCTGAAAAAAAGAAGCAGCAAGTTTCTATATAACCTGATGAATGTAACTCTATTGTTTCCATGAAATCTTATTAAAAAGGTCATCGCTCTACGTATGAAAATACCATGGCAGTTGCTCTATTGCTCTTTCAGTTTGGAATAAGCACTTGAATGTCATCAAAGAGAAATAGCTGATATTCTATAATTAAAAGTAGATTTTGATTTACAGTGCAGAAGATGATAAGAATGGATCCCTCCATATTGCTGATGTAGACATGCAGCTTATTCAGGAATAAAAGAAATTCTCTGAAGGAAAAATATGATTAAATTAAAATGTCTGGGGTATGAAAATGTGTATGTGAAAGCAACTGAAAGATTCCCACTTCTTGTGGTGTTCTACAAGTAACTCCTTTGGGTAAAGACTTTGCCATAGCAACAGATAAAACCTTTATGAGGTGCAATGATTTGCTAAGAAAATGAAGGTTTTCTATTCCGGTTCAGTTGATGTCTTGAAATGAAATTAAATCTGGCATGAGTATTTTGTGAGTTATTATCATTTTAAAGATGCATTTTTAAGACTATATCAGCAAAGAGTTTGAGGTACTTTTAGGGAATAAGATGGATATTAATGATGCATCTTCCTGCTGGAGATGAAAAGCAGAAATCAAAACCCAAATGAACACTGACTTCATTTACCCTTTACTCTGCCCTCTTTCCTGTCATCCGTTCTTTCTCTTCCGTGTCTTACCATTTTTCATATCTGCATTGCTGTCTTCTCTTCTAACCTCTCTATGACGTCTTATATGTTTTTTTCACATTTTTTACAAATAGTTAGGTGGCAGCATCGGGATAGATCTTGGCCTCAGGATGTAACGTTTCTTCCTACTTTTCCTTGCTCAATTCTTTGCTTTGCATTACATCCCTTCCTACCTCACACTGTATTCTCTGTTCATCCTGTGGAAAATTAGAGATCCAGCCCTTCCCTCGTCCCTTGTCCCTCATTTTATTTTTCAGTCACCAACATATCTCCATGACACCTGCTCCTTCAATAGGCTTTTGCTTCCATTCACAGTGTGTCTCTCTCTGACTTTTTTTGTGGATTTCTGCTCTTGCCTATTCTCAGTAGTGCCTCTGTGGATAGATTAAATTGAAATTTTCTCATTCTGTGCATTCCTATAAAAGCTTCTAAGAGCAGAGCTACAAAGGTCTTCATTATGTCATCTTCCCCTTCACTGAAGGGCCCTGGCTCTTCACAAGATACAGGCAACTATTTCAGAGGATTAGGGCGAGTCATAAGAAGATCCTCTGATTGTCTGACAGTCCTGTGAGTTTCTTGATATTTGTACTTTCGTAATTTAGACTGTGTCAATTATACCTGCAGATGGAACTTCTCAAACTATTCCAAAAAGCTCTTTCTGTTTTCATCTTGCCTTTTTGCCTTTACCATCAGGAACATCAGTTTGTGAATGGAAATTCTCTGTGCTGCAAATTGCTGAACGGTTAAACAAATGCCTCTTCTCCTTTCCATGTTTCCTACCCTGAGTTCTGTAGTTATTTCTCCTTTTTTGCTCCTTTTTTATTCATTTTTTTTTATGAGGGATCTGTCCTGACACTGGGGAACTGAGACTGCAAGATTAGAATGACAATGTGTGAAATGGAAACCTCTGTCTATCACTTTGCAATCAGCACTCTGCAGTGCTCTTTCCTGGCTGCTATCAAATCTCTGAGTTACACTTTTATCAGCTGGTTTGCTTTTATTTTTATTTTTTTTCATCCGCTTGGTCCTCGAGTGCTTTTTGAAAGCTGCTAGGTCAGCTGAGCTGCCTCTCCCTCGTCTCTGTCTTGAACACAAATGCTCAAGGTTTAAGAAGTGTGGGACTAAAGAAGGCACTGAAATGGGGATCAGAAGTCTGGGTCATGCCTTTGTGCTGTGTCAGCAGCGGGTTGTGTTCTGTACCGAGGAGCCTACCCACTCACCCTCTGTGGGAACAAATGAGAGCAGGGGAGAGCAGGGCAAAATGTGGCACCACTTGGGGATCCTCTCATCGCCCTACTGCTCAGCATCACTTTGTGACTGAGGCTGAAACTGCAGCACTACCCTGTCCTTAAACTGATTTGTGAGATGTTTAGACCGATATGCAAACAGAGTCATAACACAGGAAGGAGAGCTCACTGAAAAAGTAAAATAAAATTACAAAAATAAAAAATGAAGTTCTCAAAAACAGTTTTCACCCATTCCAACTCAAGATATTTCTTCCTTGCAAGTGCCAAAATATTCTGTACTTCACACTTTCTTTTCTGAAAACCTTGAGGTGTGTGATTAAACTTACTTTTCAGGGTAATTTTGGTATTAAAGTACCTATTCTACTGCCTCTGGCACTTCATTCAAGGAGAGGAAGTAGAATAGAAAGTGAAAGCAAAATCAATTAAATGGGGAAAAAATCAGTCTTTTCTTTAGAAAGCCAATTTTTTTATTAATCGTCTCAGGAATTATTTTCCTCTGGCTGGCGTATAACAGTGGGGAGGGTAAGGGTGTTGATTCCTGGCTCTTTTTATCCTTTCAGTTAAGTGCAGACAAATGCAGTATGTTACTTGCCCTGCTTACACGCACATGGCCACCTTCTGCTTTCAGAAGTGCGTATTGTTTTTGATGTGTTTGACTGCATTTGAATTTATATTGTTATATGTATTAATAATTGGCCTTTGAATTAATAATTGCTTCTTTTTCCAAGCAATTACTGTGGTTCCCAAGCACTCGGTATGCATTACAACACCCCTGAACTATGAAGGCTATGAAACTACCTTTTGAATTCAGTGCAAGTTTGAATGAACTGAAATTTACTCTTGTTCCAGAGCACGGAATTCTAGGTTTCAGTCTTCTCACACAATGTCCAATGTATTTTTGGTATGAACAGTTGGATTTACTCTTTGGAGCAATCAGTGGAGTGACTCCTGTTGACTAGACAGGCAAAGAGCTGAGCCCAGCAGCTGTCTGGGGATGAGGCAGGAGGATGCTGCACCCTGTTCTCTGCTGAGTGCAGCACCAAACAAGATAAAAAGACAGGAGGGTAAGTCTCCGTGTCACTCCTGTCTCTTCAGTCTTCTGCTCAGGAAGCCACTCCTGGGTCAGGATTGTATATAAAAAGTTAGTGATTTTCACATGGTTTAAAGTAGAAACTGAACGTTTAGTTCAATAGTGACTTGCACTTTACAAAACCAGTTACAAGTTTGGTCCCTGCTGCAGGTGGATAAATATTCAGGTAGTTTTCTTTGCCTTTCCATTCAGAAATGAATGCTGGAGGGAGGAAATAAAGTTCACTGTAGATAAAATCACAGACACTTTAAATTTCCTGAATGTGCCATTTATTAGGCTGCTTGATAAAAGGTACATGCATCATAATGATTTTCTCTCAACCTATCCTTCCTAATGTACAGAGGACCCCCTATGTGTGTTCCCTCTGCAGTAGAAGATTTGATTTATCTCCTTTATGTAGATGCATGGGGCCTCGACTTCCCTCTTTCCATTTCTCTCTGAAGGTCAGAGCTCTGAAAAAGGGCCTTGTCCTCTCCCTTCCTGTAGGCAATTCCTGGAAACTGAGTGAGGGAAGCAAAATACAGCATCTGCAGGTGAGCATTCAGTGAAAATGTCAAGGCTATTCAAAAGCTTGTGCTCTACAGCAATTAGTGGCCCTGCATGTCAAACAAAGACTCCACCACTTAATCTTCAGCCTTTTTTAGCATCGCACCATATGTTCAGTCTTTGATGGCTTAGGAAACAAGGCTCCCATCACAAAAACATGGGCCAAAATGTGTTCAAGTGAAGCATCTCACAAAATCCATAGCCTGCTAGGAAATCCAGATCACAACGAACAACGAGAATGATGGACTGTGAAAGTTCAGGCTCCAAACTACTGCAGTTGCTATTTTCGAAGTCCGCAAGGTGATTTACAAGCCACTTAGGCAAGTGGAAACACTTCTGTTCTTTTCAAAGATGGTAAACTGAGTCATGGAAAGATGAAGTGGGCACATGTTAGAGCAGACCAGTGATGTCTGGGCTCCCGAAAGCTGGCCTGGGTCTTCCTCGGGCTCGGATCCTCCAACCCTAAGGAAAACCAAACAGTGGCAAGGCCTTTTCTTCATGGTCAAGCAAAAGTCCTGTGGAAGCACCAGATCTTAAGCCAGGTGTCTTCAATGTCAGGATACTGCTTTTATTTTTCCTTCTACCTACATCATCCAAGGCTTTATTATGCATGCTGCTCGTTATCTATTACAGGCTACTCTTGTAACCAGTGGCTGAAGCTTTTTCATTACAGTTTGTCTTTAACCATACCAGTTAGGCGGTGTTTACGTAATGGTCACCACAGCATCTTTGTAGCAGCGCTTGGTGCTTCACAAGCTCTAAGCAGAACACAGCCCTGATTGAGATGCTCAGGAATGTTCAGCAAAAGGCAGGATTTCCCATGGTGCTTGCCCTTCTGTGCAGCATGTCTGACATCACTTACGAAATATCTTCAGTTTACTCAGTTATCCAAAGGTACAGTATATCTCTCTGAGTAATGCCCGTGAGTTCAAGTTTTTTATGCTACTGAAGTGTAGCTAACTATAAGGCTCTGGATTTTGGCATTTCTGTCTCATCAGGAGCAGAACTGTAAGCACCTGAGTCTATATATTTATTTAATTTTCTCTAGGCAGCATTTTATTATGACTGATGATTTAATACTTTCTGTTCCAGATTAATTCTTTATGAGCATCAGATAACGAAGGGTTCAGCACCAAACAACCCAGGGTATCTCACCTTTGTTTCAGTATCTCAGTTTGTGTCCCACCCTAAGGATTGCTAATCCCAGCCTAAAGTGAAGATCTAATTGCTCATCTTCCTCTGCATGGTCAGACCTTTGGGTCTTTTGTTTTTTTTGTTTGCTTTTGCACTACATTTTTTCAATATTGTTCAGAAAAGTAAGGAAGAAAGGACAGAGTTAATTTAGTCTCTTGGATGAAAAATCCCTCAGCACTGACAAAACCTGCTATGCCTGTGCCAGGTCTCTAACAGCTTGAAAATCAAATTAGGCACAGAATTATTACAGACACTGTTTGCTGTCAACAATCTGAAACAAAAAGACAAACCCCGAACAGAAAAAGCCTTCTCCAGAAATCTCAGTAAGAGCGGTGCTTCCAAATCCATTTGCAGCTTCTCACTCCAGCTCTGGTGTTCCCTTTTACCAAGCGTCCGGGTCTAAAGCATGGGCTGCAAAACAATGTTTTAAAAAGTCATTTGAAAGGAAGCAGAAAGATTACATGACAGCTTGAAAGCATAACAGCAAGAAATATCTGAACTTGCTTTGCCGGTGATGAGGAAACCTCGCCAGGTTCACTCTAGGTTGAGCTCACTGGGGTGGAGGAAGCGGATTTAATCTCCGTATTTGTCAGACTTTCCCAGTGCAGTGGTATGTGCTGGGCAGTACAGCCCTACTATCTTTTTCTCACAGGGAAGCTGAATGCCAGTGCATTGAAGCTACCTTGGTTATGGCCGCCCTCCTTGAAAGTAAGAAAAGATGCTGTGGGTGAGATTAAAAAATAAAAAAAGTATTCCCTCTAGCCCAGTCTCTAACTGTGATCACAAGCAAATGTCTAGAGCAGATCAAGAACAGCACAAGCATATATGACACTTCCCCCAGTGCGCTCCAAAATGCCATGTCAATAATAATCTTGAGTGGATTCTCTGTTATGAACTTCATCACTCTACTATTGAATGCATATAAACTATTAACATTTAAAAAATTCTTTAGCTATATGCTCTAAAATTCTTCTACAACCTATGGGGCAATTTCTGTTCATTTTGAACTTGGCAACTAGTTGCTTCACATAGCATACCCTAATTCTTGTACTCGTGAAGAGATGAACAATTAGTTCCCATTCATACTCTCCACGTTTGTCCTGTTTCCAATACTAAGCATTGCTGCTCTTTGAACCTTTCACAGTTCCAATATGTCCTTGGAAATACATGGCAGGAAGGGATATCCTGCACATATCCCACGTTCCTAGGTTTACAGCATTGTTTACTTTTCTTAGGGCCATCTGAACTTCTTGTCTTCCCACTTCCGCAGTCCATGGTCTCTTCAGTAGTCTAGCAGCTCACAGCATATGTGCTGCAGAGCTTGTCCTGCCTTTCTCAGGAGATGAAGGGGGCCATGAACTCTTAGCTGGCCTGGTAATTCTTCCCTTGGTGTCCCCAACCAGCTTTGGAGGCAAATTCAGTTGTCACTGTCAATGAAGGCATGTTGGGCTAGAAATCTGAGCCAGCCTGGCACCTCCTATATACATGGCTTGATGTACGACTTCTGTTGGTCCATCCGTGTCCCGTCGTGCCTTGAAGAGGCATCACCACAAATGGAAACCACCTACAGGGAAACTCTCACACACATTACAGTTTGTGCCGGCTTTATCATTTCAGTTGTGCTTGAGCTGTGAACAGAGGCTTGCAGCACGTTGATGCTGCTGCTGAAGTTGTGCACTCATCACCGTTAAAGCTTGAGGCTAGTAGGCAGTAGCAGGTGAACTTGTAATTTCAATTTTAAAGAATTTTCCTTTTTTCACCTCCTCAATAGCTAACTTGTCACTTTGAGCTGCTTTTGTTTCTCTTCCAAGCCAGAAAGGTAATTTTGCCAATGTATGGTTACTAGTTCCCAGCAGGCATGTAATGCAGCCATTGTGAATGAACTCAGATCTTGGATTTTTGTCTTATTTCAGGAGAAAGGGAAAGACACAACACCAAAAAAGAGAAAAGCAAGGAACAATAAGCTAAAATCAATGAAGGACCTAGGAGAAATATTTATAAAACTTCACCTTGTCTTCTTAAGGGCAAGATTTCCATGAGCTACTTCTAACTTACCGGAGAGAATATAAAGAAATGGAGTTTCCAAATATGGACAATTTTATAATTTGATGTTGTCACTCTCAACATTTTGCCTCTTTTCATTGTGTCATGTTGAAAGGAAAGTGGTTGGTTTGATCTCTACTTTTTTTAGCACAGTGGGCAGCTTGTTTTTGCGATAGTACTCAATGCCTTGCTGGAAAGCCTGTTGAGGGTTTTCAAATGCCTCTTGTTCACAGACACCAAAAAATAGTTAGAAGTGGGGGGAGAGTAGTTAGAAATAAGCTGAAGGTAAGGAAAATGTTTCTAAGGAGAAAGTTGATTAAACTATAGATGAATATTGAATTTTATGCTGTAGGTCATTTGAAATCGGGCAGTACAATATATCCATCAGAATGTGAACATGTATTGGACTTGAGGGGTAGATTAAACACTCTGGTTGGCTTTGAGGATGCGATTTTCAAAAGCAGTGAATCTGCTTTTTTTATTGAAGTGGTAATAGTGTTCAGTCAGCATTCAGCACATTTTGAATATCCCAGGATTTGTCTCTGGTTTTATAAGCTCAGCCTTTGGTTCTTTATTAAAAGAAAATACCCTGCAAATGAAAGACAGATTTTCCTGAAATTAAGTGCCTTTGCCGGTTCCGGGCTGCAAATACGCAGTTTTGGTTCGTAATATTTGAAAATCCATCAAGGAATCCCATGTTTTTGCAGGAGCTTGGATCAT
The DNA here is from genome assembly GCA_013398915.1 of Dromas ardeola. Taxonomy (NCBI): domain Eukaryota; kingdom Metazoa; phylum Chordata; class Aves; order Charadriiformes; family Dromadidae; genus Dromas; species Dromas ardeola. Next base: position 235,959 of record VYZM01014150.1, read on the forward strand.
GGCTGAACCTCTTTTAGGGTTGACTGTCTCATCCCCTCAAGGGTCCTCTCGTGTGATTGACTTTCAGAGGAAGAGTTCCTAATAAATCCATCAGTGTTACTGTCGTGGATTCCTGTCTTTGTTATGCTCAGTGCTCTTTGGCAGTGCAAGGGTAGAAAAGAGCCCGCATTCAAAACAGCCTTGGCAAAGGAAACAAAACCTTACACTCACTTGATTTTCTTTGAAGAACAAATGGGAACCATCAGCATATGGCATATCCAGGCATCACCACGTGCAGGTCTGAAGTCAGGTGCACATCACAGTGTTTCCTAACCCTGGCAAGCTCTGCGGCATGCAATTGTCCTGCTTGAGCTCAACATGCAGCCTGAGCCAGTTGTAACAGCCATAATTTGAAAGACAACTTTGCTGGGGGTAGGAGACTGGACTAGAGACCTCCAGCGGTCCCTTCCAGATCAAGTTCTATGACTGATTCTGGAAGGAAGAGTCCCTTCAACCATGTCATCAGCTCCTGTAATGACTCACTGAAATTATTGTAGATCTGTAGTTTTAAAACCACCAAATGACTGCACTGGGTACTGACTTCTGAAAATGCTAAGGTTAGGGCACTGTCAAGATGTTTTTATGTTTGAGGCACAGTTTTTCTTTCCTGGCATGTCTTCTAGGCTCCTTTCAGTCCTGGGAGTCTTTACCATCCCACAGGTGGATCCCAATATTTCCTTATTTCTTCACCCTTTTCTTTTGAATGTAAGCGCTGAAAGATTTCCTGTACTTTTCCCCCTCAGTTGCACTCCCTGTTGTCACAGCTCTGACTAAAAAAACCACCAGAGTACAGTTTGATGGAGCTGAAATAAGATATGTATGATTCCTGAGATAGCCGGCAGGTCATTGAGAAATGGCAAAAAACAATAATCAAGTGGGAATAGCTGAGGCACATGACTTAACTGCAGCCCCATAGATAACACCTTTCACCTCTTAAACTATCTATTAACAAGGGTTGAATGAAAACCACAAACATTCATCCCTGTGCTACATTTTTTTCTTTACAATGCTACCACATTCCCTAAACTGATTATTTGTTTCTTTCTAGGTTGCCTCTGGAGAGGGGGGGGAAGTCTGAAGACTTAAAAGACTGGTGAGATAGTAATCATTGGTTCACACTGTTTCCCTTCCAGCAACTTGCTGTAAGCAAGAACAGTAAAAAAAAAAAAGTAAATGTACAAGACAGAGAAAGAAACAGAGCCTGAGGAAAGAACATTCATATTGTCATTTAGATGAACTATGCAGCTATCTCTCTTGACACACCTATTCCACAAACATGTTTCTTCTCAACCTGGTATTCATTTTCTGTCCTTCTTCATTATATTAGTGATTCTTTTTTTCCCCTCCTACTCTGCCTACAGTCTGAACCACTTGCTTATTTTTTGGCTATATTAGCCAAGTTGTTTGTATTTCTGTCCCACGGGTGACCTAGCAGCTCAAACTAATATAACACATATTTCTTTGTCAACATGTTACTCTCCAAGCTTGTTGAAGACATTTTATATGTCCAAATTGCAGTGATGTATTTTGGGGATAATAACACCAAAGTGGAATTAATGCCTTTTGGACCTTTCCTTTCTTGCAAGATTGCACTTGCCTAGATAAAAGGTTTTCTCACCGAGCTTATTTTGGTGTTCTTTTGTTTCAAAAACCCTGAATTTAATAACATTTTTTTCCAGACCTCTTCTTAGAATTTTTGTGTTTGTTTCACTCGGTTTGTTCTTATATAGCAGGATCTGCAAGTTCTGGTTCTAACTAAAAATAGAATAAATTGAGACATTTTGTTATCATGAAGGTGTGATTGGTTTAATTTACATTGCACAGCGCCTGGGGCTGAGACTTACGTATTTGTAGACTATCTAACATAATGAGGTTTCTTGACTAGGATGAGGAATCTGTTCTGTGTTTGAGATTCCTGACACAAGATTGAGTCAATGTTAATGGTAAAGATAAATTAGTTTCAGGAGGAAGGTAGAATTATTTTTTTATCTATCTATCTCACTCATTTACCTCATCATTAAACTTGTAGGAATATTGTGCCTTCAAGTCTGTGACAGATTTGGGTGAAAATAGCCAGTAGAGTCAAAGGCGGATGGGCCCATAAATGTAAGATGATCACAGGAACTTTCTGTATCTTAAGAAACCAGACTAGAGAAGACCTGGTGATGAATAGGGTTTTTTTTTAACTATCCTTTAGTGCAGAGGAAGATGTGCTGTCAAAGTCCATTGCAGATAAGGCATGCAATCCAGTCCCATATTCCTCTGTAAAACATTAATGATAACGATTTTATTTAAAAGATATCGACAGGCCTTAGGAAACAGAAATCAAGTTTGTCCCTCAAGTCAGACACCATGCACACAGAGGAGCAGAAAGTCCTGGTCCTACAGTTGTTAGGATATGAGAAGATAGGAAAGCAATGGAAAATGGTAGAAGAAAATCAAGTTATTTTATTCTTGACACATGGAGGATTTAGATACCTTTTAATTTAGTCTCAGATCCTCACAGAGCATTAGGTGCCCAAGGCCTATTGGCGTTCCCCAAGGCCATGCACATACCATCTGCAGAGTTGAGGTCTGAATGGGACTGCACTAAATTTCATTCCACTGCTTTACAAATAACAGCTTAATCTGGGGACACGTAAAGTAGGGTCTTTTTTAGTGTACTATATCTCACCTGGTTTTGATTTCTTTGGTTTTGTAATGCTACTGCTGAGCAAAATAGAGGTTTTATTTGTTTTTAACACACAGAGAAAACCTCTAGTCACACCTTCATAAAAAAGAAGTTTGAAGTTCAATTATGAACCATTACCATGTATAGTGTAATTTGAGGATTATAAAACATAGAAATTAACCTGTGTAGCGAGGGCCTAGTGTTGTAAAAAGGATGCTGGTTTGTTTTGCCATAGGTTTCTACCAGTAGCTTAGGCTGGTTATTCAGTTCCTCTTCCAGATAAGGTCTGCATGAACATGTTAGCTCAGATGCTGCGCCTCACACTCAGTCCCCTGGTCAGCCACGCTGCGCACACTGTGGCTCCAGTCTGGAGCATCCCAACGGTGAGATGACCAGTCTGCTTGCTTGCTGGCTGGCTTCATCCTGACCAGCAGTGTGGGTACAGTGTGGCTCCATGTGTTGGCTCTGCAAATCCAAACATAGCTACCAAAGGCAGCATAGATAAAAGCGTTCAGTTCCCTGATACTAGGGACATGAGGAGGAGGAAATGGGTATTTCTTCACAGAAACCAATCATGCTTAATTTATTTAGCTTGGCCAAAAAAAGGGTAAAGACCCAGAAGGCACAAAGGCAGTGAAAAAATGGGTAATGTTAATATTATTAAAAATGGGCATAAACTAGCTATAGATACATTTATAATAGAAATTGGATGATGGTTTCTGACCTTCAGAGGGACAAAGGTCTAGAACTCACTCCAAATAGCTGGACAGCATTTAAAAGACCTGATTTGTTTTAAGAGGATACTAGCCCTTTTCAAAAGTACTCTGTCTGAATAGTTTAGTAATTTCCTTTTTTAACTGAGGAGTGCAGTTTACCTCGCAGGGCAAGGAAAAATGAACAAATGACTGTGGGATGCTAAAAGAGCTGCTAAATACTAGGTAGCCAGAGGGATTTGGCTGTGAACGCTGCCAATAGCTCAGCGTGTAGGATGTAGGATGTCTTGTCTCCAGGCCATTCTGGAGTTTATCCTACTGCATCCTTTCAAATTAGCCAGATTCCAGCAATATGTTATATAATGTATGCGAGCCAGAGCATAGTGAAGGAGGAAGAAATAATTTTTTTGAATTTTTTTCACACTCAAATCGTGGATTCACGTAGGTAAAATGAGCCACAGTATTTGAAATGTCAAAATCGTTAATACAGCTTTGCATGCATTTGGGTACTAATTTGTATTTATTATCAAAGCAAAAAAGTGTGGCAAAGAGCAGCTGACAGGCTTTCACCAAAGTGTCTACTCCAATAATTTTGTTAATGATAAAAGTATTTAGAATATGTCTAAGAGATGAAAGGGATTTCCTGATCGACTGAAACAAGTGTGAGGGTTAACCATCTCCCCACGTTCGTGGAGATATATGTGGAACCCCAAAGCAGATAGCTTTGATACACTGTAAACCTTTTCAGGAGGCAGATTTTAACAGCTTGTGGGTATTCTGTGAGTCAAAACTCTTTTGAAATGTGTAAGGCTAATATCTTCCGAACAAACACAAAGCGCTAACACTTGGTTTCAGGGATCTCTGCTGGAAGTCGGGGATCTTCCCTTCTGAGTCGGTAAAGCTGTGTCTTCAGGTGTGTATCAAAAAAAAAAAAAA
>VYZM01014150.1:240344-273541 GCA_013398915.1 Dromas ardeola
AAAGGAAGTTGTTTCTACAGCAAGAAAACAGAGATTCTTAACAGGTGCAAAGTGATATAATTCCAACATGCACTGCAATTACAACCCAACCTGTTGATCATTTCCACAGTGATTACTGTTGCAACCATTCTAGCAGGATTTCCTGTTCCAATCTGAGGAAATAGCTCAAGTGCTAAGGTAAATTTTCCCAATGTACTGATTTTTGGTGGCAGCTTGCACTGGGGGCACCAGCCATCTCTCACTGCATGCTCTAGAAAGTAGAAATAAAACCAAGTTGTCTCACTTGAGCACTTATCTGACATGAAATTTTCATCTCATCAGGCACGGTGTTGGTGCCTTGAATTGTAAGCATTTGGCCTTCTGCTGCTGTAAACTGCTATGTGAGCTCTAAAGCAAACCAGTGCACATTTTTCTTGTGTCAGTGTTTCTCTCTATTCCCATACCAAGATAATTCTTGGTGAGGTCACACAATGGGCTTTTTTGCCTGCGAGCAACTGCTTCAGAGCTGACTGCAGAGAGCTCCAAAATCTGAACTGCAGCACTGGTTCTTGTTTATCACAACAACAGGAAGGGGGGAATTATATGGAAAGAAAATGGAAATGGTTATTTTACTTGGGTTTTTTCCTTGTCTTCTTAGCCTTTTGAGCAATACTCAGTAAGTCTAGGTGTTTGTGTATGAGTATGCAAAAGTGGACACCCATCAGCTTATGACTAGTATAAATTAGGCACATATTTAGTTATCATCCTTTTCATAAGACTCCTTTTACAGGAGTGAATTACTGTTTACTGACTGACTCTTCTGACCTCAAGAGAAAGAATCAGAATTATTTTTTGTTTCTTTATTATTACTGTTTTTGTAATTGCAGATTTGTTCATCTCTATGAGGTATTGGGAGTTCTTTATAGAGATCATTAAATTTATTGCTCTTGTGTATAGGGAAAAGAAAGAAGCGCCCAGGCTACTTACATCTTTATATCAACACCTGCGCATGTCAAAGATTAAAAGATAAACTTAAGACATTTTTACAGTTCTCTTCTAAGTACACTTCATGGTTCAGAACAGAATTTTGTCTCACGTGAAATATTTCCTGCCACTGACATTTGATGTTTGCCTCAGTTACTCCTCGATCAGCAAACTTAAGGTATTTTGCCAGTGAAAATATCAGGGTGTTAGTATGGATGGACTGATCTGAGTTTAGATAAATTACCTCTTCCATTCTCTTTGGTTTGCACTTCTGAAAAGCGTTGATAATTGTAAGGCACCCAATTGTTTCTTGAAATTCAGTGAGATCTGAGATCATGTCTCTCTGAATAAGTACTCAGAAACTAGGATAGTAACCTAAAAAGAGTAACCGAAAAGAGTCCCTTCAGTCTTAAATTTAGCCTCCATATTCTCCTAAAGAGCTTCCAACTGTATAATTAAAAATGATATTAAATAATATTGTATTTTTCTGTTATTCAGAAAGTGTATTGAAGTATCTTGGGCTTACTGCATGTTTATGGAATGGTGACTGCATTGCTACTAGGTCACTCCATGCACCAATATTAGGAATGTATTAAGGAAGCCAAAGAAACATGTATATTTTTCTCGCTCTGTAGAGGCGAGTCTGCCAACAGCCTGGTTGCACTGCTTTCCTTATAGCTGAGGCTATTTATGCAGCAAGCATAAGGCTAGTTTGCCACCTTTGTTTCATGTGCAGAGGCTGAGATCTGTGGAAAAGCCTGGCAAAGCTCTTGTTGCATTCAGTGGCAAAAGGAGATTTTACGAACAGCCTTGAAGGACTGTGATTCTAGAACAACTTTATGCACAAAGGTGTCCTGTCCTCATTAAGTTTGCACCTAACAGCTTCCTTCGGTCAACAGGGGACTCGCTGGAACCAAGGGTTGTGACCTTCCTTGCAAATATGCTCAGAAGCAGTATTGTGGGGCCAACAGTTGAGCTATATATATTTTTTCGGCCTTTCTTCAGAGCTCAGCTGTCCATCTATGTTGTTGGGCTCTTCAAAGCAATTTTTCGGGCTGACCCTTTGGGAAGTGCCTATGTGCTGGGAAAGACCCTGTGAAAACCTGCCCTGTGCTCTTTTATTTAAAGCTGCCAGGAATTCCTTTATATTGGATTAACAATTAAAGTTGTGTGGGGTTTTTTTTGTGTGTGTGAAGTGTAGCTGCAGTGGCATTTCACATACCCAGCAATTCTGCAGTCCTTCAAAGTTTGCCATAGCTGGAGGAATGGCTAAATGATGAGCCAGCCTCCCTTTTGTCAAACCAGAGCACAGGCTTCTAAAGCAAGCCTGGCGCTGCTTTCTTTCCTGTCTCCATTGTTTTGTGAATCCATGCTCGTCAGAAAGTGTGATTTTGTTCTTGTTTCTCGCACTTCCCCCGAGCTAACTGTGACTGTTACTGTGTTTTGGATTTGGTTTCAGGTTCCAGCTGAGACTTTATACCTTTGATATAGAGTGTGAATTAAAAAAAAAAAAAAAAAAGAAAAGAAAAAAATGAGGAGGAGGAGAAAGGTGGGTTATAATGTCTGTGGACATTTTGGTTTTGATTTGGGGTGGTTTTCCAGCCTCATCTACAGGACATGCCTTTTTTTCTCAAATTGTGCATTTTAACCCCACAGTAACCATTGCAATTGTGCACTTTATTTTGTGAGCATGGATTGAAGGAGAGTTCAACTGCTCTGTAACTGAGCCCTTGGAACAGTTCTTCTCTCATTGAGCTGCACGCTGGGATGTGCCCTTGGTTCACTGCAGCATAGTATCTGTTTTTACTTAACAAGAAATAAAAAGGAAGGAGGGGGAGGTGGAATTCAGGAACAGGAATTCTGGGATTGTTTCCAGCAGGTTTCCTCTGCTTGGTGCCTCCATTCCTCTATAAATATGAAAAACATTGCAGAAAAAGTTAAGCTCAGGCAAGTGCAAGGGTAAATCTCCCTCAGACATGGAACTGGAAGAAGTGTCTACATTTTGGGTGGTGAGCTGTTACGGGGGGAACTAAGGGTTATACGGAATGGGGAAGATCAGACATGGGACTTTAGGAAGACCTTAAAGTTTATCTTCATTATCAGTGAACAAATTATGTTTATACACTGTATTCCACCTGGAAGCCCTAGGCTTAATTCAGGTCTTCAAGTATGGCAGTGGGATGTAAAGAAGCCAGGTAATTCTTGTCTGGTTTCTTGAACTGATACAATATCCTCACTATCCCAGTTTCCCTAAATCGAAAATTGAAATAATCTATCTTCTAAGAGACAGCATGCTGATGATTTGTTTCATATCTCACTCTAAAAATAACATATTATTATGAATCCATCCCTTCTTGCAGCGAGTGTGTGGTGATAAGGAATCACTGCACCTTTAAAGCAAAGGCAAAACATGAAACAACAGTTGCTCCTTTGGCACTGATGAGTTAACCTGGATTTTTTTGTATCTCACGCTATCCAGACTGAGGAACTCATAATAAATTGCTCACATTACATTTCTCTGAGGCTTCTTGTAACAGAGCTCCTTTGAAAGGTTAATTGTCAAACTTTAGTTTGGGACTATATAACGTACTTCACAACTCCATAACTTGACTTAAGTATTGGCATAAATACTTAAATGTGGTAGGTGATAAGAAGAGTTGTTTTTCATATTATTTTTAAAGGTTGAGCTCATATCATTATTCATGATTGAGTAAATAGGTTTTTATTCCAGGGTACTAACAGCACTATAAGTACTCATTTTAAGGCTTCTGGATCTCATCTGACTCCCATTAAAGTTGGTGGGAAGGTGTATCTTGAAATCCATGTTCTTTGGATCAGATTCTTTACCTAGAATGACTGTAATTCACCTCTCCTTGGTCATTCGGAGCAGTATTTTCAAAACTACCTCAAAAGAATGAAGTATAAAACCAGATGGTATTTAGTCAAACGTGTGTGTCCCCTTTTCCCTCCCCTCCAGTGAAGTGATGGAGTAATTGTGCAAATTACTCAGATTGTTGTCCCCTGCCCTTGCCCGATCTATTAAAAAGGAGTTATAAGACAGATCCTCTTTATAAAGTCCTTGGAAATCTATCAGGGGAAAAGTGCTATGGAAGAGTTAGGTAAAAGAGGTATCGCGGAAGTACCTGTTTGCTTTCATTTTTGTCTGACATTGTGTGCATACTTGTGTCTTCTGAGCCCAAGAACTCAGCTGGGTAAAGTCATCTTCTGAATTTCACCTTGTATTTACTGCAACACACATGTCTTAACAGTAAGGATAATAAGATAAGAAGCACTGACACTGATAGTGCCCTGGCGCAGGTTGTGAACAGAAAGGCTCTGAATTTTCCATCATTGAGAATTTTGAAGAAGAGGTCAGAGAAACATCCATCAGGAAGTAAACCACTTTTATTGGGAACAGGTAGCAGAGTAGAGAGCAAGCTGAGGTCCATCCTAAAGGGTGATCGTGCCTCAGTTCTCCCTTTTCCTCATGTTGTGTCCAGCACAGCTGTCACCACTGGCACAGGACTTAGCTATGGCAGGGAAAGACCAACTGCAGCTGGGTTCCCTGAAGGAAAAGTCAGCTTCACCTTGATCATTCCTTTGTGTTGGATGTTGCAAAACCTTGCCCGCTGCCTCGCTTGGGCCACACCATAGGGTGCACTAGATATTATCTAAAATCAATCAAGAATGTACATATATATATGTCTGCATGTGTATGCATGTGTATATATATATATCATATGTATGTGTATCTGTACATAAATATATAAATGCATATGTGTGTCTGTGTACCTATGTACACACTATGTATGGCTAGTGAAGCCACAGTAAAGAGATGTCTAAGCCAAGTAAATAGTAGATGAAGATGATGTTAGTTTTGGACAGTGCTTTCCTGGCAGGAAAAGTCCTATATATCATTCTGTCGCTGGACTGTGGTCTGGAGTTGGCAGCATCTCTGAACAAGTCCACTGCAGAATATTGTCTCCTGCAGATAAAAGTTGAGTGGCTATTTCTGTAAAGGAATTTTGTCTCTCTGAGCACAGATTCAGGACACAGCTGCATTTAAGCGAAACTTGTTATAGCATTTCTTAGATCATACCAGAGAGACTTATGACCTTCATAAAGCCAAGAAGGACAAACATTGCTGCTTTAAAAGCTTTTAGGAACTGATCATTTTTCATGCCCACTTGTCTGTGGCAGTTATAGTAAATTTGCTGTTCTCTGCATGGCTCCAAGATACACTTTCCCTTATTACAGAACCACAACAAAAAATAGCGTATATGATTCTGGCTTCAAATGCAGCTGTACTGCTTTGGTTCATTTCCATTTAATTTAGTAGCATTAGCTGCACACAGGTGGTTTTTCTCTCTTTAAAAGGTGACATCTAGAAGTCCATAGAAAGGGGGTTGTTTTTAATTTACAGCTTTCTTAGATCCAGATGTCCCTGGAAGTATTTTTTTTGCTATAGTAGTAAGTGCTCTTGCCATAATCCAGAATCCTTTTTGGTCTGCTGTGAATACCTATGAAGGAACAGGTCCTTGCCCAAAGACCTTTCAATCTCAAAAAATGTATGATTTCTACTGTTTTCATAATTCTTATTATTAATGTACCAAGTAGCGCAGTGCTTTCCAACCTTAGGATTTATTAGGCCAGAAGTGAATTAGCAAACAGAAAACCTTACTGCCACAGAAACTGGAGTACAAAGGTTTTATCTAGCCGCTATTGTGTTGCATGCTTTACAAACAGAAACAGTGCTCTTCTGACACCAAATATTTTATTACTTAAAAGTAAGACAAGATAAAATAGGTGTAAACTCCATGGAAACAAAGGTAGATTCACCGTAAACTCTCCTGAAAGTTAAGCCCTCAATGATAGCGGAGTCTGGCTTGATCTTTCTTTTCTTAACAGTGCTGTGATATAAATAATTAACACCTTGCTAGAAGTGCCCTTCAGGTAGAAATATGCAGTCAATTAAGCTGTCCTTAGCTTTACTATTCTCTTCCTTTCTAACAGTTTCCAAAAACAGTATTTGTGTTCCCTTTTTATGAATGGCTAAGGAGAATTTGCCAAGAAAGCACAAGCTTAACTGTGCAATAATTCCAGGGTATTTGTTTTGAGACAATTTGACATGTTTCAGTTTGTTTGTGCAGCAGTGGAATATGTTTTTTTCCCAGGTGGCATTTGCAAGGAGTTCTGGCATGGAGTTTGCGAGGCGTTGTGTGCCCAGATTTCCAAAAATGGCTCTATTTCTTAATAGAGCTTAATAGCTCAAATTGGAGATTGGAAACAGGCAGAATATCCTCTTGTGGGAATTTTCACAGATCTTGGTCAAAAGCAGTAATATTCATTGTTATTGATGTTAACCAATAACATAGCTGAAAAATATTGTCTCTCTGGAGTAGAATTCTGTAGAACACTTAAAAAAACTCCACAAATTAACAAAGGAACAGAGCTACAGAAAGCAGGTCATTTTCTATTAATTTTGATAGTAATTATTCTTAACATCCATATAACCAAGATATATCAACATTAGTACAGTATGCTAAAAAAGAGAGTAAACAGGAGAAAAATGAAAAGATCTTGATTTTTTTTTTTTTTATTTATAGAAAATCTCCAACTCACAGGAGTGACAGAAAAACACCAAATCACTTAAGAGATCTGATTTAGCATAACAAGAGGGGTTGAGATGCAGCTAAGAGTCATATAAGAATATTGTTTCTCTGTCTGTAGGGCTGTGTGTGCCCGAGTCATGTTTTCCAGTTGTGTGAGTGGGTCACAGCCTTTTGAAGTAAACCTGGGGACCTGGGCAGTGAAGGAGCTGCCCACAGTGGTGGGGTCCCCTGTTTGGCTGATCAAAGTACCAAAATTCAGATGCACCCACTGTAGAGGTATAACCAAGGATTCTTGCCAGCCAAACATGTATAACCGACTCAGGCAGCGGAATTCAAGATCTAGGGAATCTATGAGACTATGGGACTTAAAAAAAAAGAAAAGAAAAGAAAAAAAGAAAAAGACATTATGCCCTTTTTATTCTTTTTCAGATTTTCTGTGGTTGGAATAATAACTCTAAACAAAAAACCAGCCTCAATGTGCAGGCATTTATTTTCTTTCAAAAACAAAAGCTGAGCATTTCTGTGAACTGAGATACTACAAATAGTGCAAGAATCACAATAAATTATTGAGAGCTGCTAATACTGCAATATTTTGGAGTTGAAGGAGGTGAGACCTATGCCATGTGAGCTCTTCCTGAAAGCTCAGTGTCACTGACACTCTGTATATACCTCAGTTCACCACGGAGGAGAAAATATCTTTTTTTTTTACAAACTGTGGATGAGACACATGTTCTGTAGTTCAGTAATGATGATTCACAATGTGGTATAAAATATTAATGTTCTTTAGGGCATCTGGAAAATTAAGATGAGATTAATGTTCCTTCTGATGTTTTTATCCTCTTCATGCCTCATCATCATGCCCACTGTACCATGAGATCAACAAGATTAGATATCTTTAAAACCTACTCACCAGCAGCATGTGATATTCAGGCTGAGGTAAGAAGCTAACAACTGACCTGCAAGATTAAGGTGACAAATTAGACCTCCAGGAGGACATCTTTGTTCTAAGTAAGTGAGGTATGACTCCATGATACATAGGTGTGTTGACTTCTCAGCTGAACTGTAATTCATAAAAGCCACTAACACAGATTTTGTTGATGATTGTTCATGGTTCAAGTGACAATGAATAGCACTGGTCAACGCAGAAGGTGGGGGGAAAGAAAAAAAGAACTTTGAGTAAATAAAATGAAAATAAATAATAAATAATGCATATGTAAATTATATATAATAATATATTACATATAAATAATATACAATGCATGTCACATGTATATGTAATACACATATGTGTATGATATATACTATGCATATATGCATAAATAATGTGTATGTATATAAAATATATGTATATGATATGTATGCAAAATGGAATATTTGCAGAATGCACATATATATATTGTATATGTAAAAGGCAAATAACCCATTGTCCATGTTCCTACAGAAGCAGCTCAATAAGTAATAGGCTCAAACTGCAGCTCCATAGGTTAAACGTTAGGAAAAACGCTAACAATTATGCTCATGGATCATATGGAACAGACTAGTTTACATTGCCGAAAATGAGTATGAACAGGCTGGACGAACATCTGCTAGTCATGATATAGCTATATTTTATCCTTAAGACAAGATTACTTCTCAGCATCCTGCCAGCCCTATGATTCTATGTTCTTCGAGACCTTTAAACTCTGAACACCAGTAATGCATTTAACCAAACTAGTGCAGCATTGAAAGGACAAACTCCTTCTTCAGATATATATGTTATAAAAAAAAAGAGCTATCTAATGAAGAACATGCTCTTTTGTCCAGCAGAGAGTGAGTCATTGTCGGATGAATCCAGATGACATAAAAGGACAGAAGCTTTAGGGACAGTTCATTATGGAAATGAAATAAAATTTGAAAGTGGTCACTTCTGAGACAGGAGGTGGGGGCAGAAAGAAAAAAAAAAAGCCAAATAACCAGGTGGTTTTTTGCTAGTAATTAAATGTTTCACAGAGTGTAAGTTTTGATACGACAATGGCAAACAACTAAGAATTTTTCCTCTTTCTGACAACTGCTGGTTGTTTATTGCTCAGAATTTTTGAGTTACGTAAACACCTAAATGGTAACTAATGCATCTTCCTTATGGTAGTCTCCAAGCTTCAAGCAAGAATATTGCAGGGCTTTCAGGATCAGATAAAAAGAAAGTTGTTTGGAAAGGGCACCACTAAATAAATGCATTCTAAAATAAATGTTGAATAATTCAATCATCAGAATGTATGAACAGAATGAGCTCCGAAGTGAAACACAGTGACCAAAGAAATTAGTGGAGCCAAGTTGCTAAGCAGAGATAAATAGGGGTCTAATTGGTTTTATACGTCTCAATTGAGGTACTTATTCATGTGCAAAAAACTCACAACATTAAAAATAATTTGATTTAGAAATTGTTTTCATGGAAAGCATTTGGTATGAAGTTCCTGTATCAATGTAATATAGTGACAGCAGAAGAGAAGATATTTCCAATTAAACACTTGAAAGCTTCATATCCATAAATTAGTTGGTAGGCAATAGAGTTCATATGAACTGTGGCTGTGAATGGGAAAATATGTTCTTCTCAGAAAAATCAGGCAATTGAATGATATAAACATAATCTAAAAATTCTGATAGGTCAGTAGTTATCTTTGTAGTTAAATGGAAATTATGCTTTTTAATATGTTTAACTGCTGTCTTCTACTGGTGGATATCAAGGTAACTCCAAACATTTGGGTGCCCATATGATTCAGGGAAGCAACAGAAGTATGTACAACCCTTTTTTACTACCTCTTTAGTATTATTTTCTATCAGTCAGAATTATTTTGGGATGCCATTACTCAGAACTTTCCAACCTCATGCAGATAAAATAAATTAGCTAGTATCTAGATTATCTGGTGTTATGCCCTAAGGTTTTTTTTTTCTGTTTCCTTCTTGCCCTGTTCTTGCTGCTCAGTGAGATAAGAGGGGTGAGAACAACATATTTAATAGCTGACACATTCCAGCTGGTGAAGGATGGGAGCTTCAAAGCTGTTTACTCAAGGTGGAATTAAACCTGTATGTTTTACTGGATGGGGTCTTTAGTTGCTAGAGTTTGGAAGGTGACCTAAACTCTGTTATATGAGAAGTCCTAACTGTTCAGTGCATAGTAGCTGTCCTCTGACTCAATCTGCTCCTTCAAAAGATTTGCAGGGTCCTAGAGCACTGATTCACAACTATTGTGGTCTCATCCCCTTCTTCTTTCCTTTGTGTTACAAGTCATGCTGTTGCACTGCTGTCATTTTACCTGCTGGGACATTGTCTAAGTGCCCTGGCTGCTATCACTTTCTCTTGGAATACCTACTGGTTTTAGCATTATCAACATGGAAGTCACCATGCTCTGTCCAAAAATGCTTATCAGCAGAGGCGGTACTTTCACAGGAGTGAAAACCACATGCTGACCTCACCAGTGGGGTACCTGAGATCTTGACTACAACTCCTGAACTGGATCCATGTGGGCCACATTTCTGAAGGAGACGTGCCCAAATGAAGAAGTTTAGCACTTACAGTTCACTGCAGGTTTCCCCATGAGTTCAAACTCCAGCTTGGGTCTTCCAACCTGGCTGCTTTTATTTCACATAAAGAACTTTGTGGGCATAAAAGCCCTGTATTTGTTGTGGCTTTGAGAACAAATGCACTAAGCAAATACGTAAAAGTTTAGCCAGAATACTGAGAGAATGGCCATGATGAAAGCAATAGTTCAGTAATGCATTTGCTGAACCAGTCTAAGATGAAGTCAAACATTGACCTTCTAGATTATTTCTTAGAAGGAGGAAAGGAACAGATGGGCACTGCTCTTTCCTGCAACCTAATGAAACACGCATTATGCAATGAAAATAAAATAGTCTTCCGGTTGGTTGAAAAGCACGCTTTCGAGACAAAGAGACATCTCATATGAATACTGATATAACTACATGAATTTTGAGTCTTGAAATACTAAGCTTTAATTAAAATTGTGTTTCAGTAAATGGAAGGTTGTAATAGTTCAGATAAAAAAAATTAATATAGAGGTTTTTCTAAATAGCAATTAAGCTCGTTTCATAACCTTATAAGAAAGCTTTGAAATACGTAATTTTGTTTCTCAAAACAAAGTTTTGTGTTTTAACCAACATAATGGTCTTTGAGTGTTCAGAACGTGCATGTAACAGTTTTTATTTTCTACATAATTTTCATCAAACTTAATTCCCTAAAGTCCCCTTAGCAAGAAAAAAGATGTGGAGGAACATATCTCTGGCAGATCTATGTAATGAACACTGCATGACAGCTACTCTGGAAAACAAGGGATCTCTCATTTTTTAATGAAAGCCAAGATCACCAAATTGCTAGCTTTCCTAAAGAGCGTTGTCATTTAGTACTCAGCCCAGACAAAAAGGATATCACCCTGAATGTCTTGTGAGTGAGGTGAAGACGTGGACTAAATCAGCACACCTCACTTCAGAGCTTTGGATTGTGCACAGCAGAGATTTTTCCCCAAATGAAGAGAATAAGGATTTTGATGAACTGAAAGGCTCCTTACTCACCTCTTCCCCTACTAGTAAGTATCTTCAAAGAAGGGGATAGCCAGCTGGAGGTGGCATTTAAGCACAATTTCTTTCTACATGCTGCGGTATGGCTTCAGTCATTTGGTGGGTTGAAGACTGACTATGTGATGCTGTGGCTCTGTAATCTGCTGTTGGACTGAACCCAAAGGTTGCTGAACTGGAGGGCACTGTGGGGTGTGCATGGGCATCCTCAGGAATGGAGAGGACGAAGGCAAAGGGCAGAGCAAACCATCTTCTCTGCTAAAAACTTTGTCAACTCCCACGGCACAGCTGGTGACTGTGCTGCTTTCCATCAGGTGGCTGTTTCAGGAAGGTTTAGCAGCCTTGTTGGAGTCTGTTTTCAAAGATTATAAGTAATATTATGTGTTTTTTTGGTTTTTTTTTTTTTTAATTGCTTTTACATGTTCCCTACCAAAGGCGGGAAAGGGCAGAGATTGTCACAAAGCCTGGAAGTCAAGGCATTTCAACTTCAGCATTCTATGGATTACCTTTGACACTTCTATTCCCTCAGACTTCTCGGCTCCATAGCAGAGAAGCAATCAGTGGAAAACCTGCTAATCTGACCACAGAAAGAAATAACTCAATATCCTAAATTTTTCTAACTGGTCCACCGGTCCAGCAGTAAGGGACTGTGACTCCCGCTTTGGGAGTCCGTTCCCTTTGCTTGAATTAACACAGTACAGGCAATTTCTCCACTCATGTTTCACACAGAAGGCTTATTTCCCAGCAGTTAGAAGTAGACGCTTAGCTGCTTTTAGAGCTGGAGGAGCTCTGTAATTGAAACGCTAAGTTATTCTGTGCACAAAAAGACCTCGATCAGATTGCTGCTCACATATGCTGTGACCCCCAACATATCTTTGGGGGTATGTTATTTTCTTTCTTTTTCTATCAAAAATGTACAGAATATCTACTTTACAGAAAACTGAAATTTTCTGAACAAAAAATAAAGAGGAAAAAACCCTTTGCTTTGTTATTTTTTGGCTCAACTGGTGGTTCTAGAGGATATATTTTTTCTGTGGTCATGTTGAACTGACATGTTTTGGTCCCATGCTTAAAATCAACAGGTTTAATGTTGAATGTATTCAACAAGATCAGAGTTACTCTGACCTGCAAGAATGTTGCATACAATTTGGAGTTAATACTAAACATAATGTTAGTTAATGTAGGTTCAATAGACCTGGTCTATTGAACTGGATACATACTTTTCAAAAATTCTCTTAAAATACAAAATAGTGTTAACAGCCTGTTTGTATATACATATATATTTGTACATATAAGTATCTCTCTGTATGTGCGTGTGTGTGTATGTACACAATCTTCTCCAAAGCTGGCTAAGAAATAATTAGATAATGACTTCAGAAAATGTGTCTTGCTTAAAAAGTTTTCAAGATACTGAAACAAATCAGCCACTTATAAAATATAATGCATTCTAAAGCCATTGACTTTGGAATATCTCATATCAAATAATTTATAATCTTTCTTGAGGGTATATGTTAATTTTCTTACAAGAACTAGAGCCCAGCTTCTTAAAGGTATTTTACTTTCTAATTCCCAGTGAAATCAGTGTGGATTAGGGACCTAAATTGGCATTAGACTTTTAAATAATGTTGAGAATCTGGATATAGTCTCTTAACCACAATGGCATTTATAGCAATTAAGAAAAATAATACTCAAACTATAAGCATAAAGTAGTTTTCATTATTAACTGAAACTTATCTCTGTCAAGATAAGTTTATCACTTATTTCACACAGCTAAGGCAGCCCCCCAAATCTGGAAGCATTCAGCTGTGGATTGAAATTGTTGTATATGAGAGGCAATGGGACTGAGCCACAGCCAACACCGTGAAAAAGGTCACGCGTTAAAAATAAAGAAATCTTTCAGTAGCTGTCTACGGGCTCTTGGGGGACCCAGTGAATGTCATCAAATGCTGCCTAGCCACAGACCTTAGCACCATGTCTTGTCCATGGTGACAGCTAGATTAGATCACTTGTCCTGATCCCACTATAGGGCACCTACTTGTCCCATCTTCCCATATCTTCATTTAAATGCTTTACTCTGTTTTGGTCTTGTTTCCTTCTTGCCCCTTCAAATATTTACTATGTGCTACTGAGTGATTATTTTCTTCTGTTCGTCTCCACAGTGGCTGACATAACTCCTGGGCAACATTTGTGTTCACAAAATGCTTGTGGGCACCGGGGATGAAGGTGATGGATATGTCGTACAGGGAAGATAGTGTTCTCCTGCTGCCCAGCAGACACAGGTGGTTGAATTGTGTTAGCTGGTGTAAGTATACTTATATACACACAGGTATATTTATACGGCTTCTAAAAGTGCTGCTTCTTTGCCAGGCCACTGTAGGTTTTTCCATTTCGACTAACATGGTACAGTACAGCAGACCCATGCATTTACTTCCACAATCACTTTGCTTTTTTATCCAGCAACTGTCCTTTTAATTAGCTGCTGCTAATTAAAAAACCTAACAAATATCTAGACTGTTGTGAAAACTGGTGATAGTCTATGGATTAAATGAATAAGGACAAATAGAAGTTAAGCTCATTAAGGCTTACGAGGGTTAACGAGCAGGAACATTAGTCGAGCCTTGCTGAGAATTGTAAAGGAGGGGCTTCATTGGCCTGTGGTCTAACAGAAAGCCTGGATCTGACAAGGTGTATGGGGACATGAACAAAATATCACAAGCCGGGGCAAGGATTTACAGACATCAGCTACTCCACAGTTGCTTTTATGGAATGGCCAGTATGTAAAAACATATGGTGGATTTTCCTCTGATAAAAGACAGGTGAATAGCGTTAACTGTGTGGGGCAATGGCTGAGAGCTGTGAAACTTGTTGGAGAGAAAGTCTTTGCACGGAGGCCAAGCACACCCCGGCCAGTAGTGTAGCTAATCATAACCATTTCTGCCTGTTGGAAAAGTCATGGGACTGACGCCAAGCAGCCCAGTAAGCCAAAGCTTTTGGGAGAGCTCAGTGTTGTATGCAGATAGGAATTGCTGCAACACACTGAACTCTGATGCTGCTTTAATGATGTTATAGATGCATCATACATGAGACGTGGCCACACTTGGGCTATCTCTGCACATGAAGCTTATATTTTTATATGTATATATATATGTAGGTCGAAAAGCATGCAGTGTTTTAGCTAACTGCTGAGACTGTGCTCCATACCACCCTGTGGCACAATGCAGCATATCCAAACAGCTCTCTGAATGTCCAAAACGTCAACTGCAATTATCTCCAGGTCTGGTTATTTAAAACAATCAAGCAAAAAAAACCCCAAAAGCCAAACCAAACTAAAATCCTTTCCTTACTGTTTTTCAAACAGGTCCAACTATATCTAACTGTCCATGAGTTAATAAATGTTTCATAAATTGGTTTCAGCCACACAGATGCCGGGACTGAAGTATCCAGGAGCATTTGAATTCTGCAGTAACGCAGCCAGTATTTTTGGAAGTCAGCATACGATGCTCATTTGGGCAGGAGGTAAGTAATAAATGTCATTCCAATTCTCCCAAATTCAGATGATAAGGGATAATATGAAGGTGGCTGGAGATAGGACAAACAAATCTAGGGGGAGGTGAGAATGGCAACTGGGAATAATCAAAATAAAGCCAAACGAGGCCTAACAGCAGCAAAGATAAAAACGTATTAAATAGGGAACGGAATTAGAAATGACTGCAGCCCTCACGTACAGAGTGTTCAATGTTGAATTAGGCCTTTGAAAAGGTGTCTGATATTGGCATCCTCTCTGAGGAGAGGCTGGTGGTTTTAAGAACCTTTGTGAGAAGGAGCTTGGCTGGTTTTAGACAAAGGGTATGGGCTTGCTTTGCGTAAAGTACTAAACTACTTGTATTAAAGACTCTCTCTCAGATCTCAGAGGAACTAGGAGACATTTACCTCAGGTGTTGACTATTCTTTAAGCATATTTGACCACTCCCTGGTACAAATTCTGCTAGGGATAGAGAGCATTGATTATTCTAGGGGATGCTTGCTCTGGTAATCAGATGAGAAGGAAAACGTATCCCTGATGACTTGCAAAGGTCCAGGCTTATCCCTGGTATTTTTAGGTAAGCTGAAGTAAGAGGCTTCTGAGGCTCAACAGTTTCATTCTGGCTTCTGTGGGACCCAGAATCAAGTATTAACAAAACACCCCGATAGGACTAGCTCTTTTAATCTTATCTGACCTTTGCTGCACAGGTGTGCTGTTGCCTTTCTACATTGGTGATAATAACTTCTGTGTGCTACATTTCCATCAGGGCAAAGCATTAATAATAATTAAAAAGAAAAAGTATCCACTGAGTTCTTAGCAAAATGATTGCATTTGAAATTGTTCTTTCCTTCTTCTAATGTCCCGGATTTTGGGCTTAGCCAGTAAACAGGAGAAGCAACCTAACCGTCGTCCATCTCTTTTACGTGCATCTCACTAACCACCAATATGAAGGGAAATGCAGCTGAACAAAGGTGGAGATTGTCAATATTAAAAGGTCATTTTCATTATAATTAATGCATGGGGACACACTGGGGTACTGAGGGATGCTGTGGCAATTAGTTTTGTTTGGGGTCTAGGGAACAGAGCGGCCAGTTTAAATAGTACAACAATATCATGGGAAGTTCCTCTGAAACAGTGATTTATTATACTGACTTGCAATATAAGATTAGGACCTTGACAGGTGTCACTGTCTCTACTCAATGTAAAACCAATCTTCTTCCCCAAAAAGCTGTATCAAGATGGGACAGCCAGCAAATGTTTTACAAAGGACAGAGCAAATGCCAGAAAGTCTAATTTGTCTGCAGAAAGATGCCACACCTCTGATAAGGCTGGGTCATGACCCAACATATCTGGAATCCTAAATTGGAAAGTTCGTTAGCCAAGGCCAACTGTTCTCTGCCTGCAGGGCTCATGATAAAAGGGAGGGTTAGCATTAATTTCAAGAGGCAAGAGCTGAAGGGCCACATCGCTAGATTATTTTTTTTTTCTTACTAATAGCTGGAATTTCTCACAAGTGACAAAGCACATGGGAGCTTTGCTTTAGGCAGGGTACTGTAGAGATCTGCTGATGAACCCTTGGCAGTGACTTGCACTGAGATCTGTCCCCTTGATGGGGAGATTGGTTCCTGAGTCTGTTATTTAGGACACTTTTTCCCACTTTGTGATTTATTCTTTTTCTTCATGGGAGATGACATCAGTTCGTTACAGATCAAGACCATTGCTGGTGCAAAAATCATCTTTTGAGATGTGTACAGACTGTTTTGCAGATACTTGACTTCTTGGGTAGGGGAAGGTTTCTGCATAGAAAGCTCACCAAATCTGGGGAATTTGTAACAAAGAATCTAGTGACACTCACTACCAAGGTTTATGTCAAGTCCTAATTTCTTTATCATGGTTTGAAAACCACCCCATCCTTTTGATATGGATCTGGCTTGCTGTGTGAGAATATACAAAGGAATGCTTTAAACGATGTTTCGCAGACAGTGCCTGCAGGTATTTTGAGTACTGGGCAGGGAGTTATGCTTTTCTATTTTAAACTACTTTACTTACAAGTCTATTATTACTGAGGGCAGACGAAAGTGCCCTCTGAAGAAACCAGTCTCCTGACCAATGTGTGGGAGCTGTGGGCTGACTTGGTAATGGTGCTTAACACCACTAACATGTTCCGTATGGGTCAGTAATATCGTGTAAGATGATTTCTGCCAGGAAGAAGTCAGTCTTCAGAAATTAGGAATGTATTATCATAATGACTTCTGAGACACCTGCTGCTGAGGCTCTGAACCCTTTAGTAGATGCTCTGAGTTACTTCAGGGTATGAAAGTCTCCAGGTGAGAGAGCTGGGATGATATCTTCAAAGAACTTTTTCAGAACTGAGAATATCCAAAGGTACCTTGAAGATATCTTTAAGCCTATGCTTTTCCTAGTAAGTAGGCATCCTCCACTTAGATATCAAAAAAATTTAGCAAATGTGCTTGAGATTCAACAAAGTTTTGACAGAAAATTAAGAAAGATTCTTTTCTAAAACTAACTCACTCAAAAAAGGGAGGGAAGATAATTAGGAAAGAAAAAAAGGCAAAAGAAACAGTAAAACTGAATAATATATATTCTTTTAATTGGTTTTGCTAATGAAAACAATAGAGAATAACAGTCAACTGACAAAGATGCTTTGTTCCACTGTCCAGAGAAAGACAACGTTTAGAGAGCTTTTGTATGAAACAATCTTGCAGGCTCTGGGGATTTAGTTACACGGTCTAGTAGGTCATGGTTTGCTGAATATACTTGTAGTGCTTCCAGAATTTTCCTTACATGGGTGAAGAAATCAAAGGAAGCAGTCCCATAAGCAGAAGAGTGGATGAAATAGTTTCCTATGGCTTTGGATGTTCTGATTGAATTCTCTGCCCTCATCGAAAGAAAACCTGGGTGAAGCTTTTTCTGGAGACCTTTCTAGCAGTTGCCTTTCCCCAGGAAGTGGAGAAGAATCTCTCTTTTCCTGCCTTATATGCGACTGTGTGTTTTCTTGAAACTCACAGGAACACAAATTTTTAAAACACACCCTGCCGAGTGCCAAAATAAAGGATGTTTGTACACGTCTAAGCAGTTCCCAAGTAAAATACCAGTAGATGGCGCTTGAGAATATGCAGTGCTGTTTCTGGGTTCTGTAGCGTAATAAATTCTCTTCCTTGCACCGTGATGGTATTTTGCTCGTAGAAATTTTCGTAACACGCCCAACAGGATCCCCCTCCCAGGAATCTCCTGGCCACTGGAGTCAGCTGCGCTTGTCAGTTCAGAGTCGCCTGCACCTGAGGTGGGTGAAAACTTAGTGGTCCCTTTTAGGGGCATTGCTTTCGCTTACAGATACTGTGCTTTCTTCTGAATACTAAAAGGGGAGCTGCTCAGAATGAGGGAGAAGAGCTGTGCTTTGCAAAATGGGCTGGCACGCCACTGGCAGGTGAAAAGAAAGCTAGTTGTATGACCCCCAGATGACACAGGACAGGCAGCCCAGGCCAGCTGCATACCAAGCCACGGAGCCGCTGCAGTGCCACGGGTCCTGCCTCCTCCGTGTTGAGCCTTCCTGTGCCACACTAGGCAGAACATCATCACTCTTCGCTTGAAGGAAAGATGGTTTATTTCTATCACCAGTCAGTAAAGGATAACAGTTGGGATATGACCATCTTAAAGTAAAACCGCAGTAATGTGACGACCGGTAAATTTTTTTCATCAGTCCTCCCGGTCAAAGGGAACGGGGTTGACAGGGCCAGGCAAACCTGGCAAATCAATAAATGGCTACAGGGCTGGTGCCACAGCCAGGGGGTTGGCTTCTTGGACCGTGGGACTTGCCTTGAGAAACCTGGTCTGCTGGGGCCTGATTGGGTCCACCTGTCAGAGAAGGGGAAGAGCATCTTTAGTCAGAGGATTGCCAAGCTCGTGAAGAGGGGGAACTGCAATCCATCCTACTCCTACCAATATGGTGACAGTACCAGTAACAGATGCCCAGAACCTGGAGAAGGTGTTGCAAGTCAGCAGGAGAGCACCTGGAGTGCAACATAAAGAAATCCCAGCCACTCCAGCCAGTAAGTCAGCTTCATCAGGGGCCCGACTTAAATGCCTTTGTGCAAACGCAGTAGCATGGGGAACAAAGGAAAGGAGTGAGAGACATGCATGCACCTGCAGGGCTGTGATCTTATTGGCATCACAGAGATGCGATGGGATGGCTCCTATGACTGGAGTGTTGGAATGCAGGGATACAGACTCTTCAGGAAGGACAGACAGGGGAAACAAGGAGGGGGTGTCGCCCTCTATGTCAATGACTAGCTGGAGTGCATGGAGTTCTGCCTGGGGATGGGTGAGGACTTTCCTCCTCTTCTGGTCAAGTCATCCCCACCAGCTTCTGCAGAAGAACACTGCACAGGAAAGGCAACGTGAGCAGGAGACAGTCTTTAGAGAGTGGTGACAGCAGGAGAGTATTAAATTAGGACTGTTGCTGGTGAATCAATGCTGAAGCAGCTGTACCTTCTCTGTGTGCTTCGTGCTGCCATTTGAAGAGATCACAGATATCCTGCAGCAAAATATGTGAGGTGACACTTCAGTGGCTGCTGGGGAAGTGCCTGCCACAGGGAGAGGCAACTGCTCTGAGCCTCTTGTTTTAAGGGAAGGGTAGCAAAAAGTCTGCTGCCCTTTTTGACCAAGTCCCCACACTTTTTTCAAAGCTCTGCCATGAGTGCTGTAATGCTGAAAGGCTTTTAAGTTAGCTTACTTAGATTTTTTTTTTTAAACGTTATTTTTGCACTACAGAAGTCTAGTAAGTTAAATGTCCCATAGCCAATTATTCCTTCATATGACAAAAGCTAGGCAGGAGATATTTATTGTGACTGAAGAAAAAAAAAAAAAAATATCAGAGGTGTATGCGTATGGAATGTATTTAATCTTTCATAGATATGACTTACCATTTTCCTAGCAACTCTACCACAAGGGACCTCAGAGCTGTAGATGGAGGCAAACAGCATGCCTTAATGTGAGAGAGAAATTCTGCTAGCACTTTGCCAGAGTAATGGACAAAATTACGCATTTGTGTCCCCCGGAAAGCCTGGCATTGCAAAGGGCCTTTTCATCCCAAATGAGCACCTGAATAATATTTTTGACAACTTATCATGAAGCAAATGCACAGTGTTTTTGTGAAGGTTTTTGTTTTTCTTTCACATAGTTGCAAACAATTTCACTTTTACTCCATTGCCACATAATAGAATACATCTGAGCACCCCTTTCTAGCCTTATTAATATGGCATATTTCATACTGTGTAGAAGATTTTGAATAACTTACTCATGGAAATGTTGACAAAATCTTCACATTTCCGCAAATTGTTTATATGCAAATAAATCAATGTTTTTCCATTAAAACTGCCTCCAGAATTCTTATTATTACTCAGATTTACATTTGTTTTCTATAAACCTTTTCCTGTTAGGCAACTTCAAAAACACTAATTCACGAAACCTTACAGCCGATCTTGGTGACCCAAATCTGGATTTCCATTTTATAATGCCTTAGAGTATTGGTTCAAACACAATTATATCAGTGAGAATCCTTTCCATGCATCAAGCTCACACAGAGACCCTTAGGGGGTGAAAGAGCTGGTCCTTTACTTCATGAAACTGGGGGAATATTCCTACTGGCTTCAGCTTGTGTTGGAGCAGGTACTAAACATTTTGCCCAAGTTGCACAGTGAGTCAATTAGCGGACAGATTTTGGGCGTTACGCTATAATGTAATTCATATATGCATTCATATAATTTAAATCCTGAAGAGAGATCAGATCATCTAATTTAACCTCCCCCATTAAACCCTAAAATATTTTATTAAATTTAGAGCCTTCTCCTTGCAGAGAGGTGAAAAGGTAGATGGAGAGAGAGGGGTGGTGGAGAGAAAGGGAGTGAGATCTTATTTAGGTCTAGTTGACCTTTGAGCACAGATTGAATAGATGAAGAAGAAAAATGAATACCTGCAGAAGTAAGCAAACAGAGAGAACTGGATGTCTCTCTGAAGGATGAGGGCAAG
The DNA here is from genome assembly GCA_013398915.1 of Dromas ardeola. Lineage (NCBI taxonomy): Eukaryota > Metazoa > Chordata > Aves > Charadriiformes > Dromadidae > Dromas > Dromas ardeola. The sequence goes on from VYZM01014150.1 coordinate 261,056, forward strand.
AATACATGGGTGTTATGATGCAAAACAGTTCTCAGCCTTCAGAGGCTACCATTCAGTAGAACCAGACTATACGAAGCTGAAAAAGTGATAGTCCTTCAAAAAACAAATGTATGGGTAAGATAAGAAATTGTCTGGGGAAATTCCTGCTGAGATATTGTGGTAATGGTTTAGAAGGTAATACAGTAAGTGTAATCCCAAGGAAGATGTGTATTAATAACAAGGGATGCTAGTCCTGGGATACATGCCCTAGTTGGGTTAACAACTGCGTCACTATCTATTATTTGGTGGAGAAAAATACAAGCAGTTAATTAATTCTTTGGGGATTTAGGGGGAAAAAAAAAACCAAACAGCAAAAAACCCCAAACCAGATTTCTCCCAGGTCCCCAGGGATAAGCAAATGCAGGAGGTAGAAAATAATTTATTACTTCATGTTGTTTTATTTCAGCCAGAACTTTGTCACAGGGCTACAAAGCACAACTCAGCTTTAATCAGTGGAAATTTTGAGCTTGATTTATTTCTGAGTAGCATTAAATTTCATCGGGTTTATAATGATATAAATGCAGAGCTCTCAAGGTGATCTAGTCCTTAATAGTAACTAGTGAATTTGGCCCACACATTGCATTAGTTAACTGTACTATAAAGATGCTAATGAGATGAAGGGTAAGTAGGTAATTCTTCGCTAACATAATGCCACTGAACTATGTAGGAATTTATTATGGTGTAATTTGTTTTTTCTGAATACCTTGTTCTGTAGTGCAAAGTAGTGGAAAGACCTTTTTGGGTGGAGAAAGTTAAGACACCTATGTAGCAGTAGAGGTTATTTATACATAAAAATTAAAAATAATAAAAAACCCCATAAACACAAACATAAATAATAGAAAAATAAAAATTCAAACATAGCATCTCCAAAAAGCTGTTTTCAAGTACTTTGAATGGGGGTAAACTGTAAAAATGCGGAGATACTCAAAGGGAGGAGCTGGACTGTTTGCCAGTTCTGGCTAACGATAGGGAAGCCACTGGAACGACAGAGATGGGAAAAGTAGAGCTCCCTCTGACTCATTCATAAGACAGTGACCTGTTGAAGTCATTGGAAAAATTCCTGCTGGTTTTCTAGGGGTTTTGACTCAGGTAGTGATGAACTGCTTAAAGGCTCCTGAAGCACATGTGCAGTGACAGGGTGGCGTGGGAAGGAGTGGGAGTTTTGAGCTGAAATGTCAGTGTGTCCTGACAACCCAGATGCAAGTCTTTTGAAAAGCAGTCAGCTTCAGTCTTTCACCTGAATGTCAATAGCTCCAGCCTGTACATGGTGAACATTAGCTGTGAAAAACAGCTGTTCAATATTTTTTTAACTATGCTGATTATTTTTTAGTTCATTGCCTCTTTAAACCTGAACTGCTCCCTTATCACCATCCCTCTGAGAAATCTGCCTTCTGGCAGTTCCCCTTTGAAATTTGTTTTTTGCCCATAAGGTGCAGATGCTTAGCAGCAAGCCTGTTTCCCTCCCTCTCAACCCTTTCCACTGAGAACACAAAAGGAAACTTCATCCAGATTTCATGCTGTTCAAGAAGTCAGAGGGTTATCTGTCAGACTTGTGACTTCACTGGATTTTGTGCCTGTGTGTGAAAACACACAGATTTGATTAAAAAAAACGGGCACTTGCACTGCAAAGCTCTCCACACTGTAGGAAATCACATTTTGAAAGTGTGCAGAGGTGTGTTGTGTTTAAGTTTGTAATGCATATGCTCTGTATGCCTATGGGTGCAGTTGTGGCAGCTTGATATTGTGTTGGAGGAATTCAGCTTGCAAAGTAGGACACATAAATTTATGTATTGACAAGTGAGTTAAGGGTCTTATTGCCTATGTACTGGCATCTGGTGCCATTGTAGACATTTTGGATACACTACTTCTTCTCAATCTACTGTTCCGGTCTCTCATAAGGAGTCTTCTACCACGTCTGCCAACCATATTTTTGTGTTGGGTATTGCAAATGGCACTAGAACTGTATTTTAAGAAAGTGAACCCCTAAATTTTGTGCCTCAACCTGAAGCTGAATCCCATCCTTGTCAAAGAGTCAGGCTAGATTTCAACCTTACATTCACATCTTTAACTTGCCAAGTAGAGAAAGTCGGTGTCTAACCTTAGAAAAGCATCAATTGATACTTGATCATTAGAAGGACTCTGTTACTGGCCTTTTTATCTATGCTCAGTAAACATCAGTACTCTGACCATTACCTTCTCAATAGACATGTCCTTTCTAGTTCTGGCCATGTTACACATCCTTATGGTCCTACAAATGCTGTGAGTTTGGACTCTCAATCGGGTATTCTGATACATCTCATGAGAAAGTAGCAGAGACAGTGCATTAATATGAGAACTAGACTTCCAAAATATGTGTGATATGATTGTGTGATACGATTTTTCTAGCTGTGAAAGACGATTTTTTTCAAATTTTGCATAATGTTAAAACTGCAAAGTAACACTGCTAATGACACTAATGTTTTTGCTTATTTAGCACCAGGATCTTTTGGGGTGCTGAGCACCCAAAAGCCCATGGAAGCGAATTACATGTTTGCGTGGTTACTGCCCACTAATCATGCCCAAACAGATTAAATTAGTGCAATATTGGAACTTTAAATTTAAAATCTTCTTAGCATTGGTGGAAGCCTCTCTGATCTAAATCCTTGTGTCTGAACATTTCTTTTTAGTCCTGGTTCTGGATCCCTTTCCATAGTGTGTGTGACATAGGTTATGTTCAGAGGCAAGGGCAAGCCTCTTATATTTTTTGTATTTTGGCAGCCCACAAGTAAGCTTTTCATAGTATTTCTGTAGAGATTTTTTTTTTCTTGTACTAGACTATGAAAGGACCAAACAGACAGAAGCTCTAGTCTGAGGCAAGCGAATATTGACAGGTTTTTGGCACAAGATGGCGAATGTCAATAGATGAGACAACGTCATGGAGATTTGGGCCCCAAATGCATAAAGTCCCAAAAATATTCAGTCAACCACTAGTCTTTTAACAGGATTTTAGCATTTTATGAGAGCCCTGTCAAATCTAATGCAAATTTTTAATCTAATTAATTCCCTACCAAGGTAGCAAACCCCTCTGTTGTTTAGTTTACATGAATACATTGATTGAGAGACTGGGCAAGGGATGCAAAATTTAAAAGAAATAGCAAATTCCTCAGCTGCCAGTAAAAAAAAAAAAAANATTCACTAAAAAAAAAAAAAAAAAAAAAAAAAAATCTTTTAGTCACTCCATCTCCAGAAGCTGTCTTGTCAGGGGATCTATGGTATTTCAGGCATCAGGTCCTAGGACCACCATCTAGTGTCAATGTCCATATGGAAGTAAAGAAGTCCATTATATGTTTCATTTGTTTTGTTATCACTTACAGTCCTACTCCAAGGCCAGTACTCTGTTCAAGTCCAAAATCCTTCATTCAGGAAAAATGCTTCATTTTAACCATATAAACTTGCCAGCAGACTGCTAGCTTAGGTTATTGAAGCTGAACTAGTTCATGCTGAATTCTTCATTTCTTATGTAGCAGCCTGTTGCCTTTCATACATTGGTCATCCACACATTATCTCCATCAGATCCTGTTCGTTTCCTGCTTTGTCCTGTTTATTACACATTATTTTACAGAGAAGCTTGTAACACACAAAATATTTGCTTCCCTTCCGCGTTACAGATTTTTTTTTCTCTGTAGCTTAGCAATGGCAGAGACCCAGCAGCCACCTTGTAGTCAGACGTGGTCTCCTTATTAAGTGAAGGATAAAGCAGAGATTGTCTGCCGTATCTGTCTTTTCCTAATTTCCTATTGCCCAACACCTTGCAAAGTGGGAATGAAGTAAGAACTGGTGTTTTGGACAACTGGTCACCCCTTTGTACCTCCCAATGAGGCAGAAGCACCACAATCCATCACACGGTGCATTTCTTGCCACCGTAATACTTGCTATGTGTGAGCTGCTTGTATTAGGCTCTAAATCATACTCTTGGTGCCCCACCAGTGTTTTGGCGTTGCAGCAGGGCTCGGCCCCCGTCACTGCAGAGGGCTGATGACATTTTGTTAGAGAAGGGTGCAGGGAGCAGGGATGAGGAAAATAAATTGGGGGGAGGGAAAAAAAAAATCTTCTGTAGGTTCACTACAGTGAATTCTGACACCCCAACAGGGAAAATTAAGCATTAAGTTCTTACTAGGCTTCCTTCTGTGATTGTACAGCTTTTAAAAAAAAAAAATGTAAGAAAAGTTGTAATGGAAGTGGGGTTGGTTTGTCTCTAAACAAGGATGAAGGGTGGGGGGAGCTGGGGGGGTGGGTAAGAAAGATAGCTGTTAAGCAGGGAAAAGGGCTGCTGTATGACAGGAAGGGATCGAGCTGTTCTTTCCATTTCCCTTGGGAATAGGACAAGGTGTGATGGGCTTAAATTGAAGCAAAAGCTATTTATCTTAGGCTTTGAGAAAGAGCGAGGAATGGTTTCAAGCTAAGAAGCGTTAAATACAGACATCACCAGCATGGGAGCTTGGAGGAACAATATGACCTTGTATAGCTGCTTTTTATGATTTCTTGCTAGGCTAACAGGTAAAGAAAAACAAGCCCTGACTGCAGCAGCCTAGTACTCATGCTGGGGGGGGGAAAAGCAAAAAAATACCACAGGTAACTATAGCAGGGTTCTCCTGCATTTCTTTCTCAGCAGTGCACACTTAATGGTATTTGCCTATATGCATTTGTCAATGGGCCTTCGGTTGAAGGAACAGAGCTTTAACATAAAACACTTGCTACTCATGTGGTTGCTGGAAAAGAGGTCACTTTTGTTTTTAATTCTGCCTGATAGAAAAGGACAGCAGGTGCTGAGGAAGAGGGAAATTTGACAACGCCCCACCATGGTATCTTGTCCCCTCTTCCAGACATTGCTAACTAGCCGTAAACTGCAATTAATAATGTTTTGCCAGGCTGCCAAACAGATATATGCATTTCCATTGAACTAATGCAATTATTTAATGCATTAGTTAATGCATTTAACTCTTGAGAGAGTCTTCCTCTTTGTACTTCATTAGAATTTGCTGTTTTCTAAGTCAGGGCAGTGTTTACCGGTTCTTGGTTGATAGTATCAAAGACTGAGCCGTTCACAGGAGACCAAGAGATTTATGTGCCCAGTTTCCATGGAGGGGTGGGGGTAGGGGAGGTGAGGGCAATAATCAGTGAGGCTGACAGCATAAAGCCAAGGCAGAATCACCGAGACTGAGCCAGGTGCAGTTTATCATGCCAGGGACGTGTGTGAAGACAGTGGTGTGCGGGTGTGATCCCTGCGACAGCCAGAAGCGCGGTTGTTGCATGTGGGGACACGTGGATATAGCAGGACACGCTGCTTGTTTCTGCTTGGCAGGCTGGGGAGGGAGTGTGTGTATGTATGTGCACATACATATGTGTGCACGGGCACCTGGAAAGCTACAGAGCTATGCCTACACATGTTTTGTAACCACAACTAAAGCACATCTCCAGACATGACTTTTAACCCCTTTGGCATCTGTGCCCTTATGCACCCTGGAGTAGGTGCTGCAAACCGGCATTAATCAGTTACGTCAGGGATGTGGGTGATGATCAGATATCCTCTGACAATAACTTTTAGCAATAGCTGAAATCAATAAATCCAAGTTGTGGGCACTTCAGCTTTTATTAATGTCCAGTGAGATATGTTGGCTGAGATTTAACATGTAAATACCTGAAATTTTTTTCCCCATAAACAGCAATTTTTAACGTCCATTCAGATATAAGATAAAATAAAAACACAGGAGGAGGCATTTGTCTTCCACACAAAATCATACAAAAAGTCTCTTTTTATTAAATATACATTATTTACAGTTTAAGTTTTTCTTCTGTACAACAGTAACCATAGAAAACAAAAGAAGCTAAGGCTAAATTTTTTCCATCCCCGGACAGTGTATTAAGACATGTTACATTGTCTACAAAACTGACTTGGACTGAGGCAACGTCCTGTGGAATTCTCTTTAGAAAACCAGATAGTGAAAGGGGAATAATCTAAATCTCCATTTTGCTTTTTACTGTAACTGAGAGACTCTGGCATTACCCTTGGACGGACAATTAAAAGAAAAAAAAAAGACTTTTTTTTTGCTTTGCTACTGAAATGAGCAGTGTTCCGAGAGATTTATTAATATAATTGGAGTAGAACAAAGTAAAATGAATGATGAAGGGCTCATCTGTAGAAAGGGCCAATCTTTTATTATTATAAGTATTAATCTCAGCTAGTTTTCCCAGGCTGTGAAACTGTTCTTTTTGCCTTTTTTTTCTCTTTTTTTTTTTTGCTTTTTAGGGTGCTTTCATTTTTCAAGTAGGATACAGCTCATTGCAGCCTGCCCAGGGGTGAACTCCATTAAAATGCCATAAAATCCTTCCAAAGTCAGTGGGTGGGCTCCCAAGTTGGTTGACAACGCACCACCCACAGACCACCCTTCCCCTTACGCACATTTCCAGAAACTCCTGAAGGTGACTTAAGCTATGTCACGGTCTCAAGTGGAGCTGAAGTTCATTGCCTTATCCCAAGTTTTATCCACAGTTCTGCTAGAAGACACACACAATTGCAGTGAATACAACTCTTGTTGGCAGCAGTAAGGGATGACGAATATAAGGTCCTGACTCGAATTCATACATGTCAGCCCCAGTTTGCAGGAGATCATCACTGCCCTTGCCTAGGGCAACGGGAGGCTAAAGTCATCTGTGATGTATCTCTGCATTGACCTCAACAGGATTAAAACCAGGTCTGAAGCTGGCTCTGTTTCTTCCACAAAGTGGGATTCAAAGCAGGTCAGGTCCTACAATGTTAGCTTCTCACTATCATCTAGATATGATGGTCTATGTTAAATATTTCATTTGCAAAACTCACAGAGTAGAGATCTTTATGGCTGGATGCCTGAAAAAACCATGTACCTGCTTGCTCTCCTAACCTCTATCTGAACTTTCATAGAGGGCTCTTGGGTGTCCAAGTACTCCTCTGTGTCGTGAGTGGGATGTGAGGCTGCGACTGGCTGTATCTAAGCTTTACCTCAGAAGCAGTCAGGTTTCTTTCTTAATGATACACATGCTCAGCATTGGCAGCAGTAACAACACGCGGCAGAAAATGCTTTGTCTAAATGATGCAAGAAGGAACTGCAAAGGGCTATGGCATGCAAAAACGAGTAAATAATTTCCCATGCAGAAGTCTTATCAGATGGAATCCCTTTAGGGTTGTGGGACTGAAATCCATGAAGAGAGTAATGACCAGCGTATCAGGAAGCAAATGGGAATGTTGCAATGGGAATAGCAGTCAGCAGTTTAGAAAAAAACTGCCACAAGCATCCTAAGTGAGAGAGGGATGGGGAGAGGAGTCTCTAAGCAAACACCATGCTTTGGATCACGTGTTGTACCCAACATTTTATTAAATGTTACAATTGTTTGAGGAAAACAATCCTGGATTCTTCTTTGGGGTACCAGGGAGACCCCCAATGATCTAACAGTTTAGTATCAGGTCTGAAATCATCTCCCATGTTTGAAGCACACCTCTGATACTTTACAGATCATCAGGAAAATTAAGGCAATCTTTTGTCAGGCTAACTAGTAATTCATTCCATGGCAAAAATGAATCGTGGAAAAAGACCTGAAACCCTCATATCCACGTGATGGTTACCATGCTTGGTTTCCAAAAGCACAACCATTCTGGGAGCTTTTGCCTCCTAATCTCCCTCATCAAAATTCTAATCTGGAGAGTTAATGTCCCCATTTTCCCTTACAGGTCATCACCTCTAGGTGACTACATCTCCAAAGCTGACGTTTTGAGGATCATGACATTTCTTCAAATTTCTGGTTTCTGGGACTGCCAGGAGAAAAATCATAACCTTGGTTAGAATTGTAAAACAAGTTCCTCCGCCTCCTGCCACCGATCTAACAGCCCCACATGTTAAAGAAAAAAGGAGAGAAAAAGAAAACAGGTGAACTAGATAAAGAGTGATACTGTCAACACAAACTGTTGCCTTAATCCTTCCTTAGCTCGGCTTGTAGACTCAGTACATTACAAACAACAAACAACGAGCTTACAAATTACAACAGTTCACCAGAAAGTGTGCTCTTTTTTTTTTTTCCAGTTTTTGTTTTTGTCAGCGTAACTTAGTGCAAAAGATCACAAAAATAAGTACCAGTACATAGAAATATCCAAACTCCTATACGTATGATTCAAAATAAACAACCAAAGAAAAAAGGTATTTCAGACCCAAAAGAAGAGTGTGTTTAGAAGTTTCATGTACAAAAGGAGCACAGAGGAGGGGCTCCCCCACACTGAAAGAGGACACGGAGAACTTTTCATTGGAAAAGAAAGCACAGCAAAGTGTAGAACCAAAGGGAACAAGTCATGCTTTGAAGCTGTGATTGTAACTTGTGAAGAACCCCCCCAAAAGCCTCAAGGGCATGGCGCAACTCTAACTGTAGTCAACCAAGAGGCCTCCCAGCAACCTCAGAAGACTCTGGATAAGGCCCTTGGTTAGGCAGGGATGTAATTGTGTCACTTGGCTTGTTTGATAAGCAGGCATTACAAAACTGCATGAAAGCTTTGAAATAGCACTTGTCTTAGAGAGCCTCACAAGGTCTCAGCTTTTGCTCAAGCCTTTTACATAGTGTTGCTTTCTGAAAAAAAAAAAAAAAAAATAAAAACCCCTTTGGGNCCCCTTTGTGTCTGTGAAAAGCTGGCAGTGCAGAACAGTACTTCAAACTGGTCTCCTTCGGTGTAAGTTTTGTGTAGGTGATGGCAACAAACAACAATGGCATGAGATGGAGGAGCACAAAGGGGTCAAATCCTGCCTCCTGTAATCCTCTTCTTAAGCTGAGGTGAAGGACACACTTCAACTGATTGGCTTACACTGATGGAAAGAAAGCTTGATTTTTTTTCTGAAGGTGGGATTTTTTTCAGTGATTCATCTCATTGAGAACTTAGGGGTTCTGGATGGGTCTTACTGTAGTTTGAAAAGCCAACAGGTATCAGACGTACCTGCTTGGGGCTATCAGATACGAAACGTGACAGGCAGGAGACCTACAACCTTACTGGGGCTTTAGAGATACTCTAGTTCATCTCAAGCGGCACCAGACACGGAGGGCTAGAAAGGTATCTTAGGGGGCCTGAGTTAGATTTAGATTATGAAATCTGTGTAGATCTGTCTGCATGTATGCTATCTGCCAAAGCTCCCACATGAGGCAATGAATGGATCTTGGATATAGAATAGACTGGAAGGAGAGCTATCCTCTCCCAAGCCCCACAGATTATTGATCAGAGGGCCACCGGCTCAAATAGGTGCTTTGACACCTCATTTTCACGTATTTGACTATAAGTAGATGCATGTATTTCCTAAGCAGAGATGTCGAGTGTAATTTTAGATGCAAGGCGGTGTCCTTCCTTGATGCCAACTGGCATCTCAATAAAAAACAAGTGCCTGTGCAGATTTGTCTACTGGAGCTGCAACACTAGTGTAAGATTCCCATATGTAGGCAAATTCTGCTAGAAGTAACTAAACTACTGCCAGGAGCCAACCCTATCGGTATAATCAATGGAGAGAATGATGCACCTCTAAAGAGTGATTAATTTAGTCTTAAAGGATGTCTGAGACATTTGCCCTGTCCTCACTGACCACAGGACAGGACTGGATGACAAGTGTGAAACAAGTAGCCAAATGCAAAATGAAACGAACCCAAAAGACTCAGATAAAAGCAATCTTCACGTGCTTCCACAGGTCTAGGACTCAGTCTTATTCTCAGCAAAATCGATAGCTGACTTCATTAGGAGAAGACTCACATCCCCTCACTATAGTGAAACTATATGATGTATTGATTGCTCCTCACCCAATATGGGAAATTTGTGATCAGCTAAATGCTAATATAGACAAACATCTAATTAAAACAAGGGTTTGGCTTACACTGTAAAAATTGAACAATTGCTAAATAGGATGGGTTAAGTCTGTCTGGCTCAATCGGGTTAAAATAAAGCAGAGAGAGAGAAAGTATCTCATGTTTGAATTTTTGGCCATCAGTTTTAACTTAAATATCAGGGGAATCTCATGACTGAACGTAATCTGGTAACATTAGAGCCCTAAATGGCTTGTTTTCACAGCTATGTTCACCCAGACGAGAATCCTGGTTTAGCCCATGTGAGTTAAAAGCTGGTCTTTCGTTTGGCTTCATTTTCACTACAGACGTACTGTAAGTGCTGTGCCATGGCAAGAAAAACAAAAAAAAGTGTACGCCTTAAAAATTTACTCAAAACATTCACACTGTCTCATCTCTAGTAAGTAAATAAGGACAGATGAAATACTTACTGCAAATTACATAGGTGACTTACTTGTGACCAATGTTTTATTTCCAAAAGAGAAATGGGACTCAATTTTCAAAGGTATTTAAATGTCTTGTAGTATTTTAAAACATTTCACAGCAAGGCAGAAGCAGAAATCCAACTGAAATTAATTTGAGTCAAGTGCTCATCTTGTTTAGTCACTTAAGCATTGATCCACATCCTCAGGAGACTGAATTCCTTTGAAAGCCCACACTGCACTCAGGTGGCAGCCTATGTCTCACTGAAAGTTCGTGGGATTTAGTTTTCTGACAGCCTTCATTTGTTTTCTGTAGCCAGACACCAGGGTTCTCAGGCAGTCCTGAAAAGCATCCAACTCAGACTTTGCATGACTAAATATCTTAATAAGCATGGCTGTTATGGGCCAAGCCATTTCTGGAAAACAGGAGTTTGTAGTGCCTAAATCCGTATCTCAGTGACTTAGAAATTTCGTAGCCTAAAAATCCCTGCCTAGCAAAAATAATTTCCAGAGGTTCCATACCATACCACCAGGAAAAAAAGAGACTTGCTATCCTTCTATCAGCCCCTTACTTTTGTTTATGACACTTGTCTTGAGAGAAGGAAGAAAACCCAAACACCTCCAAAAATTCTTTGACACTCTCAGGTTTTCCATTAAAATAATCATAGAATCATAGAATGATTCAGGTTGGAAGGGACCTCAAAGATCATTTTAGTTCCAACCCACCTGCCATGGGCAGGGACACCTCCCACTAGACCAGGTTACTCAAAGGTTACTCAAATAAATCCTGTCATTTTATATATGAAAAGTAACTTCCCCCGTGTTTACTGAAAAATGTTATTTAGAATGAGAGCTAAAAGAAAAAAGGAAAGACCCCCACATTTAAACAGCAATTTTAACAAAAATAGCAGAAATGGTCTTTAATAGATAGGAAAAAAAGTCTAATTTGAACTGTGGAAAATGAAAGCAATTTTAATGCTGGTAGATTTTTGCAAAATTGCATTTCTTCTCTTTAAAAAAAAAAAAATAATTCCCTTTAAGTGGTACTGAAGTAAATCAGATGATGCCCTCACTAAAGAAAGCATGGTAAAAAAAAAGAAAAAAAAGGACTTAGTATTAGTTTACTTCATATAGTATCTTTTAGCTACCTTTAAATAAGAATATTTGAAATACTGATTTAGAAGATAGGATTTTAAATGGCAAGTCCATACAAATGTGTTCATTTGTCCAGCCCTGTAGCATGTAAATATTCACAACTCATTACATCCATAGGTATAGATTCACATGTTTCTGTATACTCAGTTATGCATTTATGTATTTGCACATCTTTCTTTTCACAGATGCATACCAACATACCTATATTTTCCAAGGAGCTTTACCAGCTCGGCCTATATTAAATAAGGAAAAGGACACATGGACAAACAAACCACTTACACTGTTTTGCCAGGTCTGGGTTTGCACGTAGCGTTCCACTGGGCCAGGACTGAGCTGCTAAGCTGTACCTGAAATGTTTGCAGCAACACTAAGATCTACACTTGGTGATGGGAACTTGACCCTCCTTGAGAAAGCTCTGCATCTTCCAGAATCAGGCCCTGAGATGGCTGAAAGTAATTTAGTCGCTTGAGAAATGAGAGGACTCTGCTTCATTGCTCACTCTCCCTTTTCCAGCTACTCCATTGCTGGAGCTGCTTTGCACTTTATTGTTGCACTTCGTAGTAATTTTATTCCTGGAAACTAACATGTAGGAAAGCAGAAGTATGACTGGTATCTGTTAGTTTGGCTAGAGAAAAATACACAACTGTGGGCTTTCCCCTCCTTCCTATTCCATTCTCCATAAAGCCAATTAAGTCCATTAGGACTTCAGATATGTCTCATACAGAGTCCATTGCAGATAAGGTGACTCAAACATGTGCACAGGAGCCCGTGCGCTTGCTTATTCCTCCCCTACTGCCATGCCAAACAAAATAGCTTTATCTGGGGCAAGGAAGGAAGGAGAAAAGAGAATTGCTTTGCCAGGATTTCACCACAAAAGATAAAGCAATGTACAGGGAACGCAGCTAATGAGTCCATCATTACACATCTCATCATGCAGAAACACTCTCAAGTAATCATGTATCATGCAAACAGCCAGCATGAAGCAAAAGGGCTGTTG
>VYZM01014150.1:277224-290289 GCA_013398915.1 Dromas ardeola
GTTTTTTTTTTTTTTTTTTTTTTTTTTTTTTTTTTTTTTTTTTGATACCTAAGAAACAATAGCAGAAAGAAGCAAAAGGAAAGGAAGACTAGACAGATTTGGACCTGACCTATGTTTGTACATGCAGATATACAAGTCGAATTCAATCCCATAAAGAGAAGCAGTCTCTGCTTGGGACAGCTTCTTGGAAGGGATGTTTTTCTCTCCATTGCAGAAATGCAGCGGTCAAATTGGATTCAAAACAGAGAGGGGTCAGAAATGAATTCCTATATTAAAGGCTTCTCAATGTTGGAGCTCTCTTGCACCTTATCTATAAATGACTATTGTCGAAACAGTGTACATGCTGGCAGTTTCAAATTCAGATCCAAAGCTGAGGGGTCAAGCCCTCCCTGAAGTCAGCGGAGTTATGGCAGTGTACCTGCTCTAGTCCTGCATGTTTCAGAAAATGCTGTGTTTTCTACTGCTAGCTGAATGTAGCTTTTCTGCACCTTCACATCTTTTTCCTTTCAGCTCAACCTCTCCTTTGAGGAGATTCCTATCTGTGTTTCTCTCCTTTACAAGCCTCCAGGCTATCATACAGAGGATGTACGTGGGAGTTATGGATGACTGTCTCTGCTATATATTATACTGCTTTTCCAAACTGATCTTTCCGATGCAAGAGGTGGAAGCCTAACTGAGAAATTCGGTGTTGCAAGGATTATTGTAATTGAATATCCTTGCCTTAGTAGCTGACTCAGCCACATTTTGGTATCTCATTGCCCAAGAAGATTTTTTTTTCTTGAAACAATCAAAAATTTCATATTTGTGTATCAGAAGGTGCTGAGTTTGTAACGATGGTGGCTTTGGGCTATTCAGGTTGTTAAAAGGGGCACTTTTTCCTTATTCTCTACATCACTGATACCAACCCCAAAGATGTGCAGAAGGCGTCAGCCTCAAAGAGGCTTTCATGTTTTAAAAGGTGTAACTCTACTGCTAGTTTTAAAGGTGGAAGGATTTGTCATCAAACACATCCATACTGAAAAGTTCCCCATATCTGCAGTTCATTGACTGAGCTACAAGCACAAAAGGGACTCCAGTGCACCCATTATCAACGTGAATAGTAATTGCCAATGACAGTTTTGGACACCCTAGTTAAGATCTATTCACAAGAGACCCCTTGCTTGGATATTGGGTGCCTATAGTGATGTTGCCAAGAAACAAATAGTCATGGCAGTGCTTCCTCTCATTTACTACATTTGTGGGACTGTAATGGGGACAAAATTGTTGTTTTGCACATAAATACAGATAGCATCATAGAAAAGGTTAGGTTGGAAGGGAAATCTGGAGGTTATTTAGCCTAATCTCAAGCCTTTGAGCCTAAACTCAAAGCAGAGCCAAGTTCAAAGTTAGATCAAGGTTGTTCATAATTTTGTACATCATGGGTAGGTTCATCTCCTTTATTTTTCAGTATCTCAGAGTTAGCTATATAAATCAAAAGTAGTAATTTAGCCTTTTTTTTATTTAGTTAAACAGAGGAAGAGAACCTACAGATACTATATATCCTAAGATGGCTGTCAAAGATGGACAGTGTGATTCACCTATTTCTTTCCACAAACTAGAAGAGGGGGGGAGTCATTATTTTAGACTCAAGATGATTTAACTTTCAGGTAGTTTGGTGAGATATCTTCTACCCCAGCCCTCAGCTGGCGCCAGTGAAATCAGTTACAATAAAAATTCACATCTGCTGAACATCAGTCTTCCTGTACTGGAGAAAAGCCTCCAGCTGGTATCTGGTGCATTGTATTAGTCAAATAGAGTCATGAAAGATTATTAACTATGTATGAAAAAAGCATGAAATTAAATTTCTACCTTAAAAATCATATAAGATGTCATTCATGCCTAAAAGATTATGTAAGATCTGACACTAAACGCTATTAGAGCTCCACTGTTTTTGGCGACTGTTACTAGAATTTAAGCACTGAACAGAAACCGCAACTAATGTTGGAGATCAGTTTCAGAACGAAGGCCAACAGACATAGGCCTTAAGAATTATGTTTTGCCTGAGAAATAAAATGAGGATACAAGGAGAGAAGGGTTTGTTGCAATGGAGCAGATGGCATGTGACAGCAGAACCATCTCCAGTGGGAACACAATAAACTCTGAAGCCAAGGAAAAGCAATATTGTGTCTCATATGAGACCTTAACAGGACGTCCTCCTCCTTTTAGATAAAAGTGATGGCATAACAGTGTGAATCGCTGGAATTCACTTGGAAGCATCGCTGGGTTCAGAAGGCCCCTCTGGAAATCATCTAGTCCAAATCTACTCAAATCAAGGTCTCTTACAGCAGGTTTCTCAGAGCTATATCCATTTGGGTTTTGAATGTATCCAAGGATGAAGACTTCACAACCTCTCTGGGCCTCCTGCTACCTTTGGTCCATCCCAATGAGCAGGAAATCTAGCATTTTTGATCTTGGAGGAGGTGATCCTCGAACCAGCTCTCCTAGACCCTTCTTCTCACCAGGGCTGTATCCTGGGAAATTCTTCCAAGCAGGTCCATGATCAGGTCAAAGATTGTTCTCCTTAAGTCTGGGGTTGCAGTCATGCTTTCTGCTTTTTTTTTCCTTCCTCTCAGGATNGGAAATATCAGATCCAGCACAACTAGCACAGTGAGACAGGGACTTGCACTGTCTGAGCTGCCTTTCAGAAGCAAAATTTTTCTGCGTACTTTCTGACCTATTAAAGTCTTTGGCATTTTTTACATTAAATGCATGAAGACCTGCTCTTCAGCTGGAGTAGACAGAGACCTCAAGACTCCACTGTTCACACAGCTGAATCTGCTCTGGCATTTACAATATTTTAATTTTTTTTTTTTTTTTTAAAACAAACTGTTTCAGTTTCTACGTTTGTGCAAGACTCTAGTGAGCCTGAAAATGGAAATCAGATGCCAAAATAATTAAGGCATTTTTAAAAAAAAAAGTCTNTTCAGAATACCAAAACCTCTACACTTGCCTCAGCAAGGAAGAAGGTGATTTGCAGATCTTTGTTAAATATCAAAAACACAGTAAGTCACCTTTCAGTTTGTGTTTCCTAATCTGAAAGAGCGTGTATGGATAACTGAGATGTGAGTGAATGGATTTTATTCCCTATCTGTCTGCTAGTAAACTTTCTCGAAGACAATAAGTATTGCTCTCTGAAGGAAAGAGCTTCAATTGTTTTCAAGTTATAAATATAGAAAGCTTTTTTCACACGTTTAAAGAGAGATTTCCTAGCGGGCTTTTTTTGTTGTATCTGTACATTAGAAAATCGACACAGACATGTACAGTCAACTTTGAAGTTTATTTTTCTTCTCAGACGCTCAATAATGAGAAATTGGGAGCTGATGAATTGAGATATGAGCAGGAAATTTGAAAGTTAATCCTTAACTCTGTCTTCTTTTTATTTCTTAAAATGTGTCCTTTCCATGTATAAATGTAATTCTCAAGCACATCTTTACAAAGTATAATTTGCTACAAATTGGAATTTTATTTTAACAAGAATCTACCGCCCAGTGCTCTTACTATAGCATATAAAGATACGAAGTCTTCAGAACTAACTTCTTCTAAAGATCTTATTCAGGCTTTAATCAAATACAGTGTGAACAGTGAGGCAGTAGTGTCAGTTAATTCATCATATTGAGAGGAAATCATATTTTAAAGCAGAGAGTGGCAAAGACAGGAATGAGCTTTTATAAGAAATCTGCATTTCTGATGTAACAGTGCGTAACCTTGACAATAGAGTGCTGCTGATTGTAAGCTTTAAATACTTAAGTCCAGAGATGCTACACTCTGCCCTGTGTTCTGTCCTGCATTTAGATCATCGAGGTGACAAATGACAGGGAAAGGAGTTCATATTTTCAGTATCATTGCCCGTTCAGTATTTACGAGACACATTTCTTCTGTGCGTCAGAGCAGATACCTCAGACAACTCTGGGCAGCGAGAAGAAAGCTGGGGGGTGGGGAGAAGCACACACACACTGGCAGCCGCTCTCCACAGAGTAATCAGCAGCTTTTTTCCCTATGCAGAATGCTAATAGCATCATTTGTTTTCTGCTGAATATCTTAGGGAGAAGCTGCAGGAAATGGGGATTTGATGCAAGTACAAATGTCAAAGGAATCATATTATGATCTAAATCAGAATTTTATTAGTTATCAGAAAAGAGATGGGTCAAGGGGCAAAAAATAGCCTGTAATTTGTACCCCCTTCTGGTCGTTAAGAATTCTGCCACATCCACTTCTGACTAAAGCAGTAACTTGATTGTCCCTGTTCCCGGTGACAATGCTTCCAGCTGCTACAAATTTCCTTCTCTGCATACAAATTCATATATGCAAAATACTTAAGATTCCCAGAGGACAGTTTCAGGATTGCAAAAGATAAATGAACTATGGGGATCATCTTACTGGTACTGCTCAAGTAGTGCTCCTTCCCTTAGCCTGAGAGAATAAAGTACAAGCATTCAATGGAAGTCACGCATATGTGTCGAGGGGTTTGTACAAGGAGTTTTTGTTCATTTCTGCTAGGGTGGGAACAAATTCGACTTGTTTGCTATATGACTCCTATTGCTTCATCACTACTGGGATACGGAATCTATGTAATATTTATGTTCTCCTTTGAGATCTGCAACACTGGAGCTATCTAAAGTGGACAGGAAGGGCAAATCAGGTGCATAACCATACTTCCAATGCTGTTTCCACTATGGCTTTGAGACTTTTTTGTTTGTTCTAGTCGTGTTTTAGGCAATCCAGGAACTTAGTCTGAAAACTTTGGTTTAGTACAGTGAATTTTAAAGGGGCCTGGGCTAATCCTACTGCCCATCCTCAACATTCTTAATTCTGAGAAAAAAGGCAACTTCCCAGTTCCAATATTTATACTACCACAATTGCATTACAGCAAAAAGGAAGGAAATCTCACTCTACAGTATCCTTTAAATTCCCCATTCCCCTCTTGGCAGGACATACCTGATGAGGAATATATCGTGGTTACTGTGTTCACATCAGCTTCCATTATGGATGCACAGCTGGATTCAGTCAAGGAGCCTTTGACAGTCACAGGAGCAACACTGGGATGGCGTAAGGCAGCTTTCAGGGGAGCAATGTTGTTGTACTGAACAGAGGACATGCATCCAGTGAAACCATAGGCATTTGCCTTTGAGACCTCAGGGTCCAGTGACAAACTATCTGTAGTACAACAGAAGAACACTCCAGGAATTATCTATTTTAGGAAGGCATTAAAAAAATGAATCCTTTTTTGCTTTACCCACCCCTTTTACTTCTCTTCATCCAATCTCAACTGTTCAGGTTCTCCTTCAGCAGCCTACAAGTTCTACCTGGCCTGACCCATGAGGTTCCCATCTCCAGTCTTTCCTCCACAATGCTACTTAAGTTGAATCCAGTTGGCATAAAAGCCTCCGTTATGCTTCTTTCCTCATCCATTTTCTCTACTGTCTGGACAATATCTAACACATCATAGGTGCTAACTAAGCCAATAACAGTATCAATAATAAACAGTAAAAATAGAAACACTGAATATCACAGGATCCTGGGGATGATGCTCTTTAACATTTTTTGTATCTGTTAACAACATCAGTTTCACAGATACGGACCATTCAAGGCATTCTACCTCCTCCAGTTTTTTAATGAAGAAGCCTGCTCTCTATTGTCTATTATACAATGCTCCCTGTGGCCTAATATTGAACGGCTTGCTAATATAGGCTTCCACTCTTCTTCAAGAGTTTATTTTTCAACTTATTTTTCTGATGCACCTAATCATGTTATGTTTTTATTATCAGAGTTCCTCAGAATCTTCCTAGTTATGAGCAAGGCTCTCACTCTGCAAGCCCCATTCCACTAATAAAATAAAAGCAAAACTATACCCCTTTTTATCTAAATCAAAACCAAACCAAATATCTCCATGCTCTTTTCCAACTTGAAGATGAGATAACGCAATTAATTTATCTGTTGGTCTGTGTTCATTTAAATTTCACAAAGAGAAAGCTAATTCAAAGGTGTTTTTTTATTTAGTTCCAAATGTTTTAATATCAAAGATTGTTTGTGAAAGTCAGTGAAGGACAGAGAAGCCATCTCCTCTTTCCTCCAAGCTCTCATTTATTTACTTTCCAGAAATCGAAATTCATACTGCTCAGAGGTCTGTAACATGATGCGGCTTATATCTAGGTCAATCAAACAAGAAAAAAAAACCACAAATGCACACATATATAGTATCAAAACTTGCCCAAAGTCTTAAAAATTACCTGCTAATGAAAAAACTCGTAGCACTGAAAGTTTTGGAAATACTTCCAATGACATTGGAAAATAAGGATTCCCATCTTTTCAAGTTTATTTTCAAAGCTTGAAAGAGTAAAATGGTAAACTTTAAAATAAGGTCCAATTAGTCCACTATCATTCAAATACAGTGATTTTACAAGCTCTCAGCCAAAAGGATTTAGGAAAAAAGTAGACCTTCTCTTACAACTGACATAGCTACCTGAATTACATAAAAGTTTTTTACTTACAAGAAAATACAGAGAAATCTCAAAACAAGCCCAAATCACACATTCTTTTGATGCTCAAGATCTGTGACTGTTATGTTATGCAGTCAGAGGGAATTAGCCAAGAAAGATTTCTAACTGTGTTTGAACATCTTCATAGACCTATAATGTGGAAGAGTGTGGCTGCTTCTCAGCAAAGCCAGGTGTGGTGTGAGCTTGCTCTCCGAGGGGTCTTACAGGAGAGATGCTCAGTCTGCAGAGCTGTCATGAGGACAGCCTCTGGGCTGTAAGTAACTGCACGAGAGAGAGATGGGAAGGGAAACAGTGAGGCTTTGCCACTGGAAAAACTGTAGCCTTATGGATGTTCACATTTCCTCATCTCAAAGTGTGTAGGAATTGGATGCATTCAGGTTTTTAATGAGATTTTGGCTGGAGTGTTATGAAGCAGACAAAGAATTCTTTCCCAGTTTCTGCAAGAAGGCTTATATAAAACTAAAAGGCTGATTTACAGTGTTTGCCATCTTTGTTGAATTTATAAAACCCTTTGTAAACATTCGTACTCTCAGTCTTTCCTGTTTTCTTAGCCCTGACACAAAAGGTGGATTTGTTGTATCTTTTAGACATCAGGCAATCTAAATTGCTCTGTTCTGCCCAGTGTGCAAAAGGTAAAGCCTAAGAAATAATGAATTCCTTTTTCATGGTACAGTAGTTTGAAAAGTCTAAGATACAGTAGTTTTGAAGGCTTTTTTAAAAAGTCAAATTAAGGGCCAATTCCAGGGGTCTTTTGTCAAAGTAAGCTTTGCATGAATGAGAAGTAGGAGATTTGTTGTTGAAAGGCTTTGGAATTTGAAAAAAAGAAATCAAAGAACAAACCAAAACCAACCCCAGAGTCCTCTGGTAAAAATCCCACGTGCACAGATACAGTTTGCTTTATTATATAGCTTTAGATGCATGCCTTATGCCTTTGAGAAAGAGGGGCTTTCACTGTTCTCAACAAGAGACATGCATGTGAATGACTTGTGCTGCCCTCTGAATTCTTGAGTGGATAATGTAAATCTGTGATTACAACATGGTTACCTCTGTGAAAGGCTTATTAAAGGCCACTCTGTCACTTGAAGTCTTTAAATCACAGTAAATGTTTTTCCAAAAGATATTTTCACCACATGACACAGTGCTCAGTAAGAGAAGCAACTCGGTGAAGTTCCAAGGTCTGTGTTGAAATAAGGTCAAACGAAACATCAGTGGGCTTCCTCTGACCTGGTTACGCTCTGAATCTTTCCATGCATTTGGCTGGCCTGGAAAATCACACTGAATTGCTGCTGCTGACTCAGTTTGATCTTCTGACATTTTAGCATTGCGTTTCTGTTCTCAGTACTGGAGACCGAGTTACTTTGGATGATTTCTACATGGGGGGTAAGAAGGCAATCTTTTTTTGGCTTTTGAGTTCCCCCCAACTTAAGGAAGTAATTTTTAATCTTTGTCTGCTGAGTTGTGCATAATTGGTCTGTCTTCTTGATGGGCCCTCTAGCTGCCCCCAGAACCTGTCTGCAATGTCACAGCTCAGTAAGTTTTGTGTCGGTTTTGCTTTCCTGTTTTCAATGTATTTGTGATAATTTTCTGTGATAATGATGATTAAGTCTTAACATGTAGTTGTATTTTTTTAAATTTTATTGATTCTATCAACATAATTTATCTGCTGATTCCTTCCTGTTCACCAAAACAGACATCCTGTTCCACTGCTGTTTCTTTGTGCACCTCTGCCATATACAACACACTTGTTTTAAGATACCAAATAAATAAAACAATTTTAAGTTTTAATATCTCAGTAATGGGGAATTAATTTTCATCATAAATAGAATTCTGCTGGAATTCTCAAGGACCAAGCATTAAGCTGCTCAGCAATGTATCAGCAAATTGACAAAGTAAATGATAACTAATATGACAGCTAACTGGAATCAAAGAGAAATCGAAAGTGTTATTTGCATGCAGGCATAGTGGCTCAAAAGACCTTTTTTCTAACGATACCACTGTGGAACATGAGATGATAAACATTATCCAAATCTTTTTGCTCTTTCTTTATAAGCATTAATGTATTGTCACTCAGAAACTTAAACCTGAGTCCAAAGTTTACTTGTGTGCCCACTTACATCCAGGAAGGCCCATCATGGATTTCCTTAATCAAAAGTTATTTTTAACATCAGTGAGAGCAGACATAGCCTGTTTTAAGTATCTGTGCCCTAATTAATTAATTATTCTAAGGGAATTGCTGGTAGAAGCGCAAAGGGTAATTTAGTCTGCATGCTGAAGCACTGGTTATCTTTTTTTTTTTATGAGTCTGAGAAATAGAAAGGTGATTTTTGTGGAAGTTAAAGTGTATCCATCACCTCATTTTGCCAAGGTCCTGAACAGCACTACCAAGATTACTTCTTGGACATTGTCACTAGATTTGAGCCCATGACCTTGAAGTAAAAGACTCTTGCAGTCTCCACACTGCACCTGTATCAGGAGAGTTGACTAGAGGTAACTGGGTGGTTACCTCAAAAAATATGCTGTTACGTCCTTCAGCAACCTCAGTAAACATTGCTAATGCTAATCATTAATTTAAAAAGGGTAGAAAGCATATTTAGGATTAGACTGGAACCCACAAAAAGACATCTTTGGAATAAGCACATTTCCTGGTGTAAGCCTGCCACAAAAGCAGTGAACAACAGAAATTTTTCCTGGTTAGAACCATTGAGCTCAACCAGTTCGGCTCTTGCTGAAGAAAAGGATGAGTTTGAACTGGAGACAGGCTCCAGGCATTCAATGCACCTCCAAAACAATTCTGAAAAAGCAAGAGAGAACAAGAACAAAGTAAAGGTAATTTTTCTCACAAGTTTTCCCAGGAATAAGGAGAATGCACCAGGATTTGCTTGCTGGCAATTGAACATTTCGTGCCAAGTGGAACATTTGAGAATTTTTGTTTCATTAGGCTTAGTGTAGATAATTTCAGACATGCATTTAGTATGTTTCCTGAAAGACAGTTTGTCATCGAAAATGAAGCACTGCTTGGAGTTGTAATGTGAAATTTGTTACGTGTCACAGTTTTTGACATTTCAATCTTAATCTGTCACAACACAGCCAGCCCTATGTGATTTTGCCCGGACTCAAAATATAATCTATAAAAAGAAAATATGCAAGAAGATGGAGAGATGATGTGCAAAGAATACATGCTTTTCTCAGGAGCAGACAGTTAAAATCAACTCAAGTAGCAAGAATTCAGATTAAAATTAAATTTTCTGGATAGAAGTAGATGACCTTGGACACTTATTTAGACAGTATTATCATCAGGAAAACTGGGATTTAAGCATGGTGTTATGATCATATGGTAAGTGATACTGCTGGGGAAAAAGTGAATAGATTTGGTCTCTTTTGATAGAGACATGATGGCATAATTGTCTTAGACCCTGGATTGCTTGAAGTGCCTGGGGTAGTCAAACTTTGCTTATTTTAACTGCTGCCATCTTGGTCCCAAATGCTTCTCCTGTTTTAGCCTAAGTAGTCAGTTCCATTTTCCTTACTGCTTTACTAGGCTACTAGGAGGAAAACCAATTACTTGTAAAGGTGCCCTATAACGCACCCAAGAGGTCTCTTCCCAGGGTATGGGCCTTTTAAGAAACAGGTATTTAGAGCAAGAAGAGCATGCAGTAAAGAAAAGAGCTTTGCAGTGACCAAATGAGTCCAGCCAGTATCTCTTGCATCCATTGCTGTATCGTTTAAAATGCTAAAGCACAATATTCTGAGATCGTGACTTTACATTTCTCAAGCAAATTGTGATCTTGTGATCTTAAAAAAGGGAATGACTTTCCATCAAAAAATTGAACTTAGGTCTTTTCCATAGAAAATCTCTAAAAGGAGATGCTTCTTTAGGGAAGCGTTTGTATCTCAGAGTTAATGCCAACTTACCCCTTCTGATTTAATTATCCCATTATCATCTCCCCCAGTATAATACCACTCTTGGATGAAGTGCTCTGTGATCTCTTAAGTGTATAGATTCCATTTTTTTCTTGTCAACTTTTAATAAGAAAGGCTATTGTAGAAATCATAAGAATTGCACTGCACCTACATAATGATTTTAATAAAATTATTTTCCGATAAACTTTCTTCTACCTACACTTTACATCAAAGCTGAATGATTCAGCGGAAAGACTCCTACAACTGGAGTGTGTTTTCTCTCAGGCTTTTAGAGATAAAAGATGTCATGATCATGTGCTAGACTACACAGTTTTTACATTACCAATATGGGAAGGTTTGCTAATTCATCAATTTGAAGACACAAATAAATTAGGTAAACATTAATAGGTGCTAAAGAAATCTTTGCAACCTTTTTCTTCAGAATACTCTTGAATACCTTTCAATGCTACCCTTTTACTCTGGTATCACTACACAGCTAGTATATTAAATCACTCAGAAGCAAATATGCAGTCAATGAGATTCACTTCTGTCTATCAGTGATTATTTTTCCAGGGACAATAATGGTGGAAGATTTAGACATGTTGGGGCACAGTAAGAAGTTTTCAAAGATTCATTAAGGTCAACCCCAGAACAAATAAATGGTATTTTCCGTTGGGATAGCAGCTTTTTCTAGACAAGACCTAAACATATGCAAATGTGTCTCTGAGATCAGAGAATTACAGAATAATTTAAGTTGAAAGACACCTCTGAAGGTCATGCAGTTCAATTCCTTGTTCAAAGCAGAGCCAGCTTCACAGTTAGGTCAGATTGCCAATAGAGCTCATGTGGTTAAATACAGCAGTATGATCTCTGCAAGGAGTATTTAAAGTAAATGAACTGGGGCTCTGGTTAAGATTTCACTGAGGCTTTGCCATAAAGTATATGACCCACTTGGGGCCTGAATCCAGTACTTGCAAAGGTCCATGGAAAAACTCCCACTGATACTGATGAGCTTTGGATGGGTCCTTTTGTGTCTTGCCTCTGTATTTGTGAAGTAAAAATGACAACAAACTACAGGATAATAATATTTTCTATTGCTGTTGGATACTGCGAGGATGAATTCAACAAACGTCTGTTGGCTCCTTGAATGCTGCTTCTTTTCACTCCCTTGTCTTCAAAGCCACACTTATATTTAGATTGATCTTTCTAAGGCAGCTATATGGGCCCATTACTGTGGATCTGAACAGCTCACAGCCTTTAATGCTTTTATCCTCCTAGCACCCCTCTGATGTAGGGATGTTCTATTATCCATGCTTTACTGATACAGAACAGAGATAGTAAAGCTCAGACTGGTTCCAGTGGGAATAAAATGCCTGCTTACCTTTATATCTGCACATAAATGGCTTTCCCAAGGTCATTCAAGCAGTCTGTGGCAGAGTGAGTGTCCCTATGTTTTGAGTTCCAGGTGAGCCTCCTTTGCCTTAAACAGAGTTTTTTTTCCTGGAATTCAGAGTTGGGTGTAGGGCACTCATTGGAAAATACAGAAGATTTGAAAAGCAGAACAAATATCAGAGTTTAAGTAGCTTTTGACTAAAGAAAGTGTAACGGGGCTGCGGGGCGTGGGAAAGGAAGGGGGAAGCACTATTATTTAAAAACTGGTTATTGCATAAAAGTGCATTTTTCAAAAGTTCCAACTGTGCTAAAATGGTTATCATAAGAAAATCTGGTGAGGAAAAGGTTTCAAGCTTTTATGATGTCCTGCTGAAAGCTCTCTTTGAGTTTTCTCAGCCAGTGGGAAATGAATGGTGGAGTTCAGAAATAAAGTGATACAATCATCTGGTTAAGCATCCAGGATCAGGCTGTTAGAGCAGGCAAATGAGCAGGGGTGTGACAGGAAAGAAAGAGACAAATTTTCAGAAGAGCATAGCATGGATATGTCAGACACGTAGAAGAGAGGTTTTTTATATGGTTCTATTTGAGTGGACACTTAAATGTTCCTAATGAATACCTTTAGGTACCTAAATCCCAGTGGCATCCAAAACAAACACTACAGGAAGTCTAGGTCTACTTTGAAGCATCACATGCCTCTGGAAGTTTATGATTTGCTGAGGGGATGAACAATGACAAGGAAGAACTTGGAGGATATTGGTTTAGGTCACCAGTTCACCTTCTGGTGAGCCATCATAAAAGAAGCTATAGTCGACATTTTACCCATATAATAATATAAATGATGAATGGTCATATTTATTTAAGTTCTAAGTTCCTAAAATGACAAGGTCCAGCTCTCCTTTTGATACAACAAGAAAATACTCTTGACTTTGTAGCAGTATGGATATTTTGGGTTTTTTTGTGTTTGCTTTTTTTTTGCCAGCATGGGACAATGTACAACCTGAGTAAGTTTGGAGATGATACAAAATTGTGAAGAGCAGTTGGTGGACTAGATGGTTGTGTCACCATTCAGAGGGACATTGACAAGTTGGAGATATGGAATAACAGGAACCTCATGAAGTTCAACAAAGGAAATGCAAAGATCTGCCCTTGCATTAGGAATAACCCCATCCACCAACACTGGTTGCGGGGGGAAAGCAGCTTTTCAAAGACAGACATGGGGGTCCTAGTGGACAACAAG
>VYZM01014151.1:0-18781 GCA_013398915.1 Dromas ardeola
AGAAGAAAAAGAAAAAGAAGAAACACAAGAAGGAGAAGAAGAAGGACAAGCATCACAAGAAGGATGCTGCCCCGTCATCCTCCGATTCTTCTCCGGACCGGGATGAGAGGTACCTGGGTTGGGATGAAGGTTGAGCATCATCGCCGGAAAACGGGATGACGGATTTAGGAGAGCCCCAAGGTTGTAGCTGGCATCAGGATGACCCGTCGGCATCTCCTGGCTTTCCAAAATCCCTGTTTCATCCCCAAAAACCGGCTTGTTGGTGTCCCTGATGTCCCTGAGCTCGCTTTCCCCTCTATCCCCGTAGGCACCACCGAAGGAAAACCCAGCAGCGCCCCGAGCCATCACGGCATGGTGGCCGGCGGCGGCACGACACGGATTCCTCTGCCAGCAGCCGGGATTCGGGCAGGAGCCCCTCGCGCCGTCCTGCCCGTCGGCGGAGCCGGAGCCGAGACGGCCGCGGTCGCCACCCGTCCCCGCGCCGCAAGGGGAGGAAGAGGAGCAGGAGCCGGTCCCCTCCGTCCCGCGGGGTCAGGCAACGCCATGACACCGATTCGGAGGACTGAGAGGGAGCCGATGGGTTTTATTGTCCAGGGAGACATCGCATAGGCTATATATTTTTTAAGGTTATTAAATTAAAAAAGCCGCAACTCTGCGGTTGCCGGGGCTGAGCCTGGCAAAGGGCATCAGGTTTTGCGATGCCAGCTGCCCCTTCCCTGCCCGCGGCTCCTGGTCTTCAACCTGGGCCAGCACCAGCAGCTCCCCCCGTGGTCGATCAGCCGTGGAGGGGGCAGCAGGCGCCCGGGCACCCTTCTCCTCACTCCCTGGATCCATCCATCCATCCAGGCAGGATTTAGCACAGAGGATGCTGTGGGATGGGTGCTGGGACGGGTCCAGCTGCGATGCTGGAAATGCTGCAGATGCCTCGTGTTTATGATGTAAAGAGACTTTGGATGCAGTTGTTTTGATGATGATGATGATGATGGTTTTTTTAATATCTTCTTCCAAAGCCCTCGAGTAGCTGCCAGTGAAGCAGCTGGAGGAGAGTTTGTTTCCTCAAACCCTCCCTGAAGTTCATCAGCTGCAAAATAAAACCCGGGGCTCGCACACTACCGGGAGGGTTTTGCATCTTGGAGCCGATGGCTTTATGATGGCCGGGCTGTGGGGCTCTCCATGGGGCCACCTCTGCTCTCCATGGGATGATGGGTGCTCTCCATGGGGCAAGGTTGCTCTCTGTGGGGGTGATGTGTGGTCCCCATGGGGCCACATATGCTGTCTGTGGAGCAATGGTGCCCTCCACAGGCTATGGGTGTTCTCCATGGGGTGATGGGTGCTCTTCATGGCGCAATGGGTGCTCTTAATGGGGTGATGGCTCCTCGCCTTGGGCCCACGCACGCTCCCCATGGGGTGATGGGTGCTCTGTATGGGGTAACGGTGCTCTCTATCGACTGATGGGTGGCTCTCCGTGGGGTCACACGCGCTCTCCGTGGAGCATCATTGCCCTCCATGGGCGCTCTCCAAGGGCCATGGGTTTCTCCATAGGTTGACACGTGCTCCCCACGGGCCATCACATACTCTCCACAGGGCACACGTACACGTGTGAGCAGGGGAGCGCTCAGGACACCCCCGTGGGACCCCCAGAAAAGGACAGAGCCTTGCCTGGGCTGCCCCAAGGTGACATTGACTCCCCCTGTCCCAAAAAAAGCTTTTTAATTTGGGCAGACCCAAGCAGGAGCTGCCATCTCCCTGGTGGAACATGAAGTGGATGTGGCTCCATCGCCCCCAGGCTCCTGTGGGGTGGCATAAATCACTGTAGGGATGTCCTTGCCATAGGGGTCCCCAGGCAGTGTCCCCTCCATGTCCCCTGTGTGGGGATGGAGGTGCCCATCTCCCAGGGACCAGTGCTCTTCCAGCCCAAGTCTGGGGAAAATCAGGGACTTTGTGACTCAAGCAGCTGCAGGTGAGGGAGATGGATGTTCATTTTGGTTGAGAAACAACCTTTTTGGCTAAAAAAAACCCAGGGAATTGCCCTAATTAAGGGCTGCAAGGAGAACCTCTGAAATAATTCCTGGCTGATGGGGAGAAGATGGATGGGGCTGGGGTGTCTCCCATGGACATTTGCTCTGGTCATGTCCACCCCACAGCGGGGCAGGGAGCAGCAAGCTCTGTTCCCATCCAGATTTTACACCTCAAAACACGAGTATTTATGTGCTTGGCACACCAAGAAAGGGGAATTTTACATCAATAAATAGAAATATTGATCCAAGCAGAGAGGGATCGCCCCGAGCGGCTGCGGAGCATGGCCGGAGTGGCCGTGCCAAGCACAAGGGCCTCATTTTTGTAATTAATGATGCAATTTCTCCCACTTAAGACAGGGCGGTTTTGTGTGTTTTGGCAAACAAAAGCCCCCAGCCTGGGTTTTTGCGCTTTGGCAGCGTTGGAGGGGTCTTCCGTCATCTCTGCGGCCATGCCATCGCCCTGCCCGAGCAAGGAGGGAGGACGGGGCAGGGGGGTGCGGAGCGGGGCTGCCGGTGCGGGGTGGGACCAGGCGTGCCCAGTGTCAATACAAGGACACCATTCATCATGGCGGGGGGAACACCGCGGGATTGGGGCAATGAGCTGAAATAAAGCCCTTCTGTCCCACTCCCCTCCTGGCGTGCCAGCACGTGCTTAACCCCGCTGACGCGGGCAGCGGGACATGCTGCAGAGTGGTTCCAAGCTTTAGTGATCCCCTCCCCGCCCCATAACACCTTTTTTTTGGGGGGGTGACAACATCTTGGCAGGGTCACAGGGTTATTCTTCTTGGTCTGCCCCAGATCCAGCCCAGGGACCCACCACAACTCGCATGGCACAAGTCGGGTAGCCCCGTTCTCCCTGCTGGGCTCTCACCCTGCCGTTACTCACCAGACTGAGCTGGGGGTGACCCTCCTGGGGATTTTGGGGGGGTCCAGGCTCCCACTGGTGCCTGCTGGGAGCATCCCAGTGCAAGGGGAGCAGTGGGGATGGTGGAGCAGGGCTTGTGTTTAACGGGAGCTCAGCAGTAGGCTGAAAAGGGAATTGTGGGAGAGCTGAAACACCGCAGTGAGCAGAGAAGAAACCCAGAACCCACGCAAAATCCCAGCATCCCGCTCCCTCCGTGGGTTTCCCCTGCCTTCATCTCCCAGCTGGGTGGGACGGATGCTCGCGGCAGGAATAATCCGCACCCACAGCTCTGAGCACGGCAGCTGGTGCCGGAGGGTGTTGATGTGCCCAGCCCGATCCCGGAGGGGCTGTGGCACTTCTACCCCGGCGCGGTTCAGCTCACCCTGGCGGCCTCCCTCTTCCCGGCTTTCCCCGGCCTCCCGGGGAATTTCATGCTCACCCTTTCCCCTGGACCAGTCGCTAAAATGCCTCCCGGGACCCAGCTGAGGCCAGAACAGAGCAAAGCCTGTGCTACCGCTGGTCTCAGATAACATCAGCACATTCCTCATCTCTTCCTCCTTCTAGCAGCAAATCCTGTGCTTAGAGCAGCAGGATCTGCGGCACAGCCAGGGCCTCGGGGGAAAAGCATCGTTTTGGAGGAGCCTCTCCGCTGCCCATGGGCTCAGGGTCCTGTCTCACACCCAGTCATCCACCTTTTTTAGGGATGGGGGACAAGAGAGGGGTGGGGTACTCCGCTTATTTCAGCGGCGCAAAGTGACACCAGCAGACGAGCTGGCCCTTCAAGTCCAATTCCCTCCCAGAACAGGAATAAATAGATGTCCTGCCCCATTAGGCACGCAGAGATCCTGACTGAGAGCTTGAAATTCAAGGCCAGATGAACAGCTTCAAAGAATAACCTGACTTGCAGGAGTTTTGTAATCCCTTGTCATTGTTTGCCTAACGCCATTTACCCTTTACAACCGAGACAAGCGCAAGGAAGAGACACGGGGTCAGGCAGCCCTTGCTGAGAAACCTGACTAAACCTGACCTCCACCCGCAGCCGCCCCAGGTGAAGACAGGGCACGAGACACCCGTTTCGCTGGAGGAGCCCCTGCACAAGAGAGGATGGTCCTAGAACAAACCCGTGCTCAGGATTAGGGCTGGTCTGGGCACACACGTTAAGCAGCTGCCGTGCTGCTCAAAGGACTTGAGAGAAAACACAACCTGGGGAGTGAGGGGAAGCGTAATCTGAAGAGGGAGATCAGATCACCCAAAAGGGTTGCCCAACTCCGAGAAAGCAGATGCCAGCTCAGCCTGCAGCGACAGCAGCACTCCCATCTCCTCCTGGCACAGCTGCGGTCCCTTCCAATACCCATCCAACGCCCCAGGTTTCCCCACCAGTGCGGTTGCTCTCTAACCTGCTTAATAGACCTTTCCTCTTACTTTTCCAGCCTGTGTAAGGGGGAATCTGCTGCAACTCCGGCCAGGAAAACAGCCCGCAGCAGCCTAAGCGCGACCAGCGGTGACAAGAAGCTGTAGCTGACTGGGGAAGGCAGGACGATCAGCTGGGAGTTGCTCTGTCCCAGATCCAGAGGGGACTGCAGAATGGAAAAAACGCAAAACAAAGTGTTTAGGAAGGCAGACTTCATATTTCCCTATTTCCCCCCCCAAAAAATCCACTGCTAATTCACAGAGCCTGTTATTAAATAGGATCAGCAGGAAGAACAATGTTGTGGGAAGTGATGGGGCTACTCAAGGAGCTCAACAGATGCCCTTGAGGCAATGAAAGGGACTCCAGCAGAAGCCAACGGGACCCAAGAACTGCTGCCCACCTCTTCACCTGCAGGAGCCCAGCAAGGAAGGACACATTATTTAGAAAATATGGGAAATATCCTGAAATTTTAATGCAAATTGGGATGCGGCAAAACGCTGGTTGGATTTCCATTAATCAAGCAGCCGGTGCTGTACAAAGAGGATACAAAACAACATGATACCAGTGCAAGTTTCATGAAACTTTTTATTCAACAAGTATTTCATTATGATTCTGCCAAGATGATCAAATGAACAGCAAGGCATAAAAAACATGAAATAGTTAAGAGATTTTTATTCTAATAGCTTTAATTACAGTGCTTGTTTGTCGAAATGAAAACTGAAAACAAGTATACAAAACAGTTGATTACTAATCGTGTATTGAAAGCAATAAAGGTTTCCACAACACTAAATAAACCAGTTCTGATAGTTCCTCGAGTTAAAGTTTAACAGCTCCAGCTTCTTCAGTGTTTATCAAAATACAAAAGAAAAGTAAAGAGGTCTTTTTTTTTTTCTGATGGCAAATCTGAACCTTGCAGTATGAGGGATGCCAAGGGTTTTCACACATATACAGATATGGGATTGTTCCAAGATGGGATTGAATACTTCTAGAGTGGAATGACTCTCCAAACTCTCATGCTTTTTTTTTAATTTTTCCTAGACACTATACGTAGATGTTTGGTGTTTTTCATGGCAATTCTTACGTTAAGTACAGTACTTTCTGCCTATAGAGCTTAGGACTAGTACAGGCTGTGCTTTCTGTGGAAAGGTTTGCCTTCTGGAGTGGTTTACGCACAAGAAAAGTACAAAACACTTTTGACAAATACGACGGGCTAAAAATGTTGACTTCTGGAAATTATTCAAGTTCAATGGAAGTGATAAATCTCACCTGAACCAAAAGTCAGATGTTTAGCATGAGGCTGAACGCTCATCTAAACCAGGTCCGACAAATCTTTTAACGAGTATGAACAAATATGAGCACATACTATGAGCTACAGAAAGAGCCATAGATCTATTAATTATGATCTGTTCTTTAAGCGGGTGAAGCTAATTGGGTGTCGATCATCGCTTCACCGTTTCAAAAGAATCAAAAGTCACCACATCGGAGCTAGAACAGCGGAAGCTATGTCAAACGTTTGGATCTTGAAGTGTTTTTACTTTTCCTTGACTATTTAAAAAAATACAGAATTCAGGTTAAAAACCAACCACCAAAGTGGATCTCACAGATCTCACAACCCAGCCGAGATAGTATTCAGCTCTACTGCACAAGGACCACTGGCAACCCCTATGTTAACCCACTTAAATCCCTTCCAAGTACTAAACAGTGAGTTGATTCTTTACAATAAAAAAGCTGAGTAATATTGCATAGGAGTACCAGAAACTGCCTCATTGGAAACAAAAACTATTTACATTAAATAAGAAACCTAACTGTTTTCAGGCTTGTATTTGCCACATTTACAGCATGATGCAATATATACTGTGACAAAAGAAATGAAAACAGCTTCCGGCACTCAATACCACAAAGTAGCACAGTTTGCCACATTAGAGTAAAGCGAAGGGCGAATAGGAGGAAATAAGAGGGAGGGGTGGAAAAAGACGGAAGAGGAAGGTTTATGGTTTCATTTCTGGTTTCGGAGCTGATTGGACAACCAGTCCAGTCCTTCATAGAGACCGTCTCCACTAGTGGCACAGGTTGCCTGGATATACCAGTTCCTGTGACGAAGAGAATGCAGTCCAAGTTTGTCTGTGATTTCTGCTGCATTCATCGCGTTCGGCAGGTCCTGAGGGAAGGAAGAAGAGTCATTTTCTCCCCTACTTGCTGAGAAGAAATGCCCGCCTCCCTACACCATCTTTCATCACCAACTTTAAAGCCATTAAAAGAAAGTTAAGAGCTCTAACAGCTTCTGTTTCAGAAAAACTCAGTGGATTACTTCTGTATTCACATTATTTCCCCTATACTGACAAAAAGACTCAAAGGTTTAACACCACATTCAAAAGCACCGCTGGCAGTATTATGGAATATTTCTCTTCAGAAGTACTTCTCTTCAGAAAACAGAAGCGAGACAGCGGACGTTTGGATCAAGTCAGCGAGCCCCTCAGTGTTGACCCAAAACCGCTTATAATTCAAGGTCCATTTCATTGACTTTCCACTCAGGAAACGTTTTCTGCGACTGCAGTTATGATTTAAGATCAACTTTTATCATAAAGTAGTACTCGCTTTAGTACTGCTTCTGTTTATAGGCCACCTTTTCTGCTCCTAGGCAAGACTTATGGCTTCTTTGCCCTTCACAGCTGAGCCTGTGCAGTGATGAGGCAGGATGCTATTCTTTCTATAAGTTTACTAGTTACATTTAAGACCCTTGACATTTGGGTTTAAACTACCAAGGCCTTTACAAGCAATAGAAGGCCGAAGTCTCAGCTAGCTTTGTGGCCTGGAACAGTACAGCTCACAGGTCAACACAAGTACATTAAAAGTCAGGCCAGTGCTTCCAGCAACACCAGCAGCACCCTCAAACACCCTAATCGAAGAATTCAGGGAGATTCTGGCATTCTGACCTTCCTGTCTGTTTAGAGGAAGCTTGGGCAGGTGCTGTACTTGAGACAATCCAACCTTAAAAATTAAACTGGTAGATTTCTTCCCTAAAATTGAAAATACGAGCTTTTCTATTACCAAGACCGTTTATAAGGATGCTCCTTTCAGATGAGAACAGGCTAATTCAACCTACCGGGTTGCTGTCTTTAACAAAAGTGAATGGACATTTACTGAGAGCTTATTGATTATTACACTGAAAACATGAACGTCAAGTTCAAGATCTAGCACTTACAAGTATGTCGTATGTTTTCAAGAATTCTTACAGAAAGATACTTTTCTTGGGCATACCTGTTTGTTAGCAAACACTAATAAAACAGCATCTCTAAGCTCATCTTCTGCCAACATTCTCATAAGCTCTTCTCTGGCCTCGTTCACTCGTTCTCTGTCATTACTGTCAACCACAAAAATCAGACCTAGAAATAAGCAAACAATCAGAATAAGCATACACCAGAAGTTATTTCCAAATGATACCTACTTCTGGAAGCCAGAACTAAGCTTTGAAGAAAAAATAATGCAAAACAATTCAGTATATATCAGAAAAATACAGTTTTGTTATTATTGTAATCTCCTGTCTGAGAGAAAGCCTGTTCTTGCTGAAAGCTGGTGTTAGTTTGTATTTGTGTTTTTGGAACTTGCGCGCTTCATCTACACAGCCACTCGGTATTTTCCAGTGAGTAGCAACTCTTGAAATCCTGTGACAGGACTCAAACGCATGCACATTATAAAGGCGCAGCAGTGGAAGAAGTGACAAACTCTCAGTACACGGGGTTGTTAGAGCTTGTAGTAAAGACTTTGCTTTGAAGTGAGGCAGAGAGCTGTGACGCTTAAGAGAAGAAACGCAAAATTCTGGACTCGCCCTGAGTCAGATGGACAAGGAAGACTGGTTTCTAGATTTCTTCCCATCCCTCTTTGAACTTGCACTAGTTTAACAGAAGAGCCACACACAAACACACCCTTTTATAACAATAAATATTCCCCCCCGCCCCACAAGATTGTCGTAGTAAGGACATTAAAAAAGCCCCAACTTTTTAGATTCTGGAATCCTGTAATTTAAGCGTTTAGACTCACCTTGTGTGTTCTGGAAATAATGGCGCCAGAGTGGTCTGATCTTATCCTGGCCGCCTACATCCCAGACTGTGAAGCTAATGTTCTTGTATTCTACTGTTTCCACATTGAAACCTGAAATAGAAATTGTGACAAAAATCTCAGTTAAACATAGCTGTCCCTGGACCTACTCTATATACCAAGTCACACTCAGAATGTCATTACTAGAAACATTACCTTAAAATTTAAATCTACTTCAAATAAGGAGAATCTTACACTGAAGGCTTAGACAAACATGGGTTCTCTAAAACTCCTGCTCCCACCCCCGCCCTAAACTAAGGCACAGCTGTAATTGCTACCTGAGCAGCTAGAAAATGCAGAGCAAACTATGTTACATCAAAAAACCCCTGGGCTTTACGGACTGCAAATAAGGGACGTCTCTGATCACACAGTTCTCAAAAAAAATGGAGTCATCCTCAGTTTCTCAGTCTAATTTCAATGATGCCACAGCAGGCTTAGCAGGGCAGGCTGCCATTCTGAGGCCTGTGAAGGGTTGTTCCACAAATGACTGAAGAGAGGGAATGGAGTGAAAAAACAGAGTAATGTAATCTCCTCCCATGCTGGAAAAATCAGCTGTGCCATCTTCATACCATGGTTTTAGCAAGTGTTTGTTCTGACAGTCAAGTCAGGGCGCAGCACTAAGTCACTTAAATCAACAGAGTGGCAGCTGAGATAAGATCCTATTGCAAATAATAAGACACAAATCTCAAAGCAAGCAGTTATACAAATGTAAAAATCTTACCTATAGTGGGAATAGTAGTTACTATTTCGCCAAGTTTAAGTTTGTACAAAATAGTAGTCTTTCCCGCAGCGTCCAGACCAACCATTAGAATACGCATTTCTTTTTTGCCAAAAAGGCCTTTGAAGAGGTTAGCAAAAATATTTCCCATGCTTGAGATATGTTCTCACTGGCCAGTGAAGTCTAGAGGAAAAAGATCACAGTATCACTCATGAGTTACCAATGGCTGGGTTCTGACCAGGGCATAATCAACCACAAAAAAAAAAGAAAGTATCAAATAATATGAATTCTTTAGATACCTCCAAACCACCACCATACATTATTTTTCCCCATAGTGAAGCCATACAAAGATGAACAGATACGCCAAAACTTACTCCATATAAAAAGACATGGCTCCAGGTGCTTTAGATCTTTCAAACGTTCTTTCAGAGATTTTAGTATTAAACGCCCTTCTCAAACTTTTGTTTGCAAAATTCATGGTTTGCTTTCAACGCAACTGACCACTTCAGGTACTTTGTCCTCCATTGTTATGGGATAACTTATCTGCAGCCTGAAATGTCACCATAAAATACACTTTTTCTAATTGACCTGCAGCTAAAAAAAGTTTTAAACATGTGCCCATCTCTTGCTGCTTAGTGCACCGATAGCTGGTCCCTCTTGTGCGAAGGAAATTCAGAACACAGCCTGGATTCTCCCTTACTCAAAACAGTTTCCTTCCTCTCAAACCCTGAGGAAATGGCCTGCGAACACAACGTAAATACAAAGCAGTATTACTTTCATTAACATTGAACGGAAACCTTCCCTAGGAAGCAAATCCACATTTACTGGAACTTAACTATTGAAAATTAATAGCCACGTTAAAAGAGGTAGGTTTAGAAATGAATGTTTCTTCCTCCACTGCAAACACTTCTGCTTGGACGCTCAGAATTGATTAAAAACATCATCAGAAGCTTCCTGCTCAGGAACTGGAGAAACTGCTTCTCCGTTCCAGCCCTCAGAGACGCTCCCTGTGCCCTTGGGATGGGATCCACTCCACCACAACTTGTCCACTTCTTCCACAAATTTCTCCCCCTTCCCATACTTACTACTGCACGGTTTACAGCGAGTTTGAAATCACCAAGAGAACTATTATTCTGCTCACATAAGGCAAGAATAGATGAGGATGTTACGTAGCAATAATGCCGCTTCACACCTCTACTGCTGCTTTGTCTAGAAGCTCTCAGATGTCAGTTTGAAAAGAAAGCGACTGAGCCCAGCTGAAAAGACAAGCTTAAGACAGTAGAAGCACGCACAGCCAAGAGGTGTGACATTCAAAGCACGGGTTTCCTGTAAACCAAGTCACACAATTTAAAGCGCAGTATGAAGTATGAATCACCTCTTGAAGATACTCTGTATTTCACGATGAAGCTGTGTGCTTGAAGCAAAATTCTCACTGGAGACAGACTTTACAGGATATTTAAGACCATTAAAACAAGCTTTGAACTGAAAAGCACACCACAGAAGCTTGTCCCACTGTTTAGCTCTATGCTAGGGATGTATGAAGTCTGGCTTCCTCGCTCAGCACTGCGAAAGGTCTAAGCAGTTCTGCCCTCCTGAGGAAGCTTTGCTGGATACAATTTTTAACCCAAAAGTCAAGCACTGTAACATTAACTAGGTCACATGTCTTGGCACAAGCAGCTCCACGGTGAAGTTCAGAGTCCACTCCAGAGTTCCTGAAATGACATCAATCACCACTTCAACTTGCTGAAGTAACATGAGTCAAAGATTCATTTATTTTATATGGTTGAAGCTCAATGCGATCAAAACTTTAAAGCTGTAATCCAGACAGGGCAGCCCAGGCATTAAAACCAAACAGAAGGTTTAAAAGTTCTAATATTCCACCATTTCCTTCATATTTCTGAAGCATGACCATGAATATTCAACTCCCACTTGAATATACGAAAGCTGTATAAACAGGGAAGTTCATTAGGAAGTAGAGAAAACAGTTTTGCTAGAGTCCCTGTTTATCCAAATCACTCACACAGCAGGAAATCTCTCTCCCCAGCCCACAACAGCAGCTCTCACTGGGCTGGAGGGGAGGGAGGCTGTAAAGCTTTCTTTTGTCCAGCTGCTCATGCTTTCTCTATCTTCCACTTCATCTGAAACGCAATAGTCAGAATTGAACTGTAACCTTTTACCAGAGTTCTTGTAACCCTCCAAAATGAGCGTAAGAACGTCTGTAGCAAGAGAATCTTACCAGCCCTCCAAAAGAATGTGTTTTGTTATGTTTAAAAGCATAATAGGTTATTAAATGTTTGGATCAACAGCAGTAATCAAGTAACACAGCAAAATCTTAGCATTTACATCCACAACATCTTTCCACACCGTGGAGAAGTCACAGTCTGCTGAACAAGTTGCTTACACCTGGCACTAACAGCAGTGAATCCCGTCAGATCCTTGTTCTCCTGGCGGCTATTTCCAGGTCAAATCTGCCCTCCACCACTGAAGCTGCTTTTATACCATCCATTCTCCCTATTTTTACTTTGTGTGAAGAAGTTAAGACGCATTCAAACACTTGGCTTCCATTTCCTTCTTGCTCTCTTCCACATTCGTACCATCCAAACTGCTTCTGTAACTTATTCGATACTTCAGGGTAGGTGACATTGCAGAAATTCTGATTTATTTTTACAGGCAGTGAAGTGTGGTTTACAGCCCACACCTGCAATACAAGCGTGTTTAGATGCTGACTAGAAACTAGCGGTATCATTGCTGTCTAAAAGAAAAATATCAGGAGAAACTCATCTGCAGAACTCCCACAAACCATTGTGGGTCCTACTAGTGACTTGTTGGATGCTGCTGGAGGAAGAGAGAGGGCCTCCACCTTCCCCATCAGTGGCACCATCCTCTGACCAGCAGCTAGAATCACATGTTCATCCATTGCTACAGAAAAGGAAACTGTACTCCCACGGTTTTGTACACTACACACCTCTCCCTACACTGTCCCTGCCAGTATTTCATTACTTTCTATTATCCAAGCAAAAGTACCTTGAGTTCCTTCCTCTGTATCAATGAAATCCTCAACCTAATCATCATCATCATCACAACTGTGGCCAGCCACCAGGTTTTGCGGTGGCTTTGTGACCATTCCTGCTGCTCAACAGCGCAGACGCTACCACAGCAGAAACTGCCGGGACGGTTTAGAGCTGCTTCCCAGGACTTCGCTGCCACCCATTAATGCAACTCAGCTGAGGGATCACGCGATTACTTCCAGTGTACTTCAGAGCGGAATCTGCTTACTTTAATTCTCATTTCAGTCCACCAGTTGGACCACGAGAACTAACATAGAGGGTCTGAAAATACAAGGAAATTTAAGACCCTTTTAGGTTAACCAAGGCATCTTCAACATTTGCAATCTATATCAAGACTTGCCAATATATTGCCTATATTCTCTACTGAAACTTAACTTTCTCTTTTCCTCAACCCAAATGTTGTCAGTAATTGCTACACTGATCGTTGTACGAGCACGAATTCAATAAAACATAAAAGACTATGGCTTGCGAGCTGCTTGTAGTACTTCAGCACATCTTCAAAAGAGGTATCTATCAGTCTAAGTAGGAAGATTTGTGTATGAAAGGGAACAATTTGAATAAAGGGCATAGACTATTTTTGCAGAGCGTAGGGTGCTTCAGCTTCCAGAAATAGAAGCTCACCACCTCTCACCAAACCCGGATCACCCCCAAACTGAACTCTCTGTATGACTCTTGTTTCTCCCTGCCCATCGAAGCCCTGAAGCACACCTTAACGTAGCCTCCTCCACCTCAAGATCCTCACAGCAGTAAAAACCTGTCGGGCTGGTTCAGGTAAGATATAA
Source organism: Dromas ardeola (assembly GCA_013398915.1). Lineage (NCBI taxonomy): Eukaryota > Metazoa > Chordata > Aves > Charadriiformes > Dromadidae > Dromas > Dromas ardeola. The sequence goes on from VYZM01014151.1 coordinate 12,997, forward strand.
TGCGCCATGGGAAAACAGCGAGAAAGACATTGCTGCGTAAGACTGCAGTTTTGTTTCAGGAAACAAGGTATTTTCAGCAGCCTGTTTTCTAGTAAGTGATACATTTAGATAAGCAATTAGGAGAACAGGCAGCCTTTTTTTCAGAAAGGCTCAGTTTAATGATTTAAAAATGAATGAGTGTCTGCAATTGCTGGCAGCCTGTTGTCTGTTAAAGCATTACAGCCCATGAGTAAGAACTAGAATTTGCCTTTATTAATTGTAGGTGGTTAGAATAAAAGCTCTGAGGAGTATCTCAAGGCCAAAGATCATTCAACACTTAATCTTCTGCAGCATTTTATATTTAACTGTACGTTAATGCATTTTAATGTCATTTCATTCAGGCTGCTTATCTTGAGAAGTCAAATACGCTTCTTGACCTCCAAACTTCTCAGATGAGCTGCGAGCTAACAAGCCATCCCACACCAGTATGGCCAGAAGGGTATGCAGTATAGGTAGTATTAGCTACATCTTGAACTCTCTGCATAACCTTAGTTTTGCACCTCTGGAGAAGTTCTTTTCGACCACATAGAGATTAAACTTCACTGAGCCAGGAGTTGTGGCAAATGCCACAGTTTCATTCAGGTTTATACCATTTATTTAAACACACCACAGCAGACAAAAAGACAAGAGGATGCCATATGCATTATTTAGTCAAATTATGCCTACAGTATAGAAATACATTTATTTCACTTCTATGTACCAGCACTTACCACATTAAGGCTCCCACAGTGAAAAAAAATAATGCTCAAAACTTTTCAAGTGGCATAACCAAACTTGCTAAGCACAATCGTTTTGGCAATCTCTTCTCTATAGCTGAAAAATACCAGCAGCAATGAAGATCAGTCAAGAAAAGCTTAATTCTCTGTCCCTTCTCTGCACAGCACACTGAGATACAGAGGGCATTGTTGTCTCTGGGAACTGATACGTCTCCCTAGGACATTCATATCTTATTTTAAATGCCCACGACAAACATGGTGCCACTACCAATGATTAACTGCATTACACAGTGATTATCAGTCAAAATATTAATGCTAAAGCACAATCTAAAACCCCTAACAGTTGCAGATTTACCAAAAAGTTTTTTCCTAGTAGCTTTCTGCACCTTGTCCTATTTGCTTAGACACCTATGGCAAGTAAAACTGGTGCACTTACAAAGACAACCGATTTACTACCAAAAGTACATCTCCATTTAAAGGAAGGTCTATTTGACACTGACCTAAACATTAACTCCACCTCTAATACAATTAGAAAACCCCCAAACCAATAATTCCTAACCTGGTATTAACATACTAGTTATATCAGTCACAGAAGAACAAAACTTGATCAATTTGTTATTTAACAGAAATATTGATTTGAAATCCAGTCAGTTATCACTAGTTGGCCTGTATCATGTTTCTACTTTATAGCATTCTAGAAGGTTTTAAATTAAAATGTCAAGAGGAAAAAAAAAAAATATTCGTACAAAAGATCACCAAACCCATGTGAAAACAAGAGGTGAGAAAGCTTTTTTTAAAAAAAAAATATCAAGTTCGACAGCTGTTACTGGTGTTACATGCAAGAACAACTGGCAAATAATTTAAAATGCAAGCCTAAGATGGCAGCTTGTTCTTTACAGTATAAAGCGTGATTTAGAAGAGAATGTGAGAAGTGATCCAACGAGAATAGAACACTGCTAAAATTTAGGATTAATCTCAGGCCTCAGCATTTCACACCACCACTCAGCAGGCACAGTCAGTTAAGTACAGCTGCATTCTTTTGAACTTGAAGTAATTTCTTTAAAGATTAAAGTGTTCCGTTACAGCAAGTTGTGAAAAACGCTCTTGATGAAAACACTTCTTTATATATAGCCAGGGTGGCCCAATACATGACTATTCAAGTACAGTTACATTCAATTATTTTTAGAAGTTGTTTACTGGCCTTTCATATCTGATAACCTGAGTGAAAGATGACTATGTATCAACTCTAGCCCTTTAACTTCAGGGCCTTAACAATGGAATTTAGCTTAAAAAGTTTTGATTTGAGTTACCTGAGACTTTAGACCATACTAACAGCACTAGGTATGGACTAGATGCAAAATTTAGGAGTAGCTAACAAGTAGGCTAGGTTCTTTTATCAACGGGGGATTATCTTGGACTTAAATATCATCATTAATAAAGGTCACCTCAAGAACCTCTTCTCAGAGCTTCTCAGGACTAGTAAGTCCCAACTCCTTCATGGGGAGTGTTAACTGTGGAGATCAACACTAACCACTGCAACAGTTTTCCCCACTTCACAATGAAGGCAATTCTGCCAGGCACGAGATGGAAAAGGTGTCCTAAATTATCATATAATTTGGAGAAGTTAGAGGAAGAGTACTGGCACTGAAGCGTCATGTGAAATAAAAGTTAAAGGTATGTAATCGTACTCCCATCTAAAGAGGCATAGTCGGATTTGGCCACCAAAGGCTGGCAGTGACCAACTAAAAAGAGCCCAGATGCACACTGCGTGTTCAAGGCAGATGGAGGACAAGTCAACCTCAAGAGAGAGGTGAAAGAAAATCCAACACAGAGCTGCTCCTTATGTAGCACCTTCATTCAACCTAAGTAGGTTGAACATCTTGCTGCCTATACACATTACCCAGACAGCACATTTTCCACATGCTGTAACATTCTCTTGAGAGCACAGGGCTCAGAGTGGCAGGAAAACAGAAAGTATTTCCACTTACAAGATCAAAACAAGGGCAAAAGAGGGAAAATTTGCTTTGGGGTCATGCCTACTTCTCAGACACAAGAACTCACTCCTAAAATATCGGTCAGAATAAGAGAGTCAGTATCAAGCAAAGAGAGCGGGTTGTTTGACTTAATACTCAAAACCCAAATAGAGTTATTCTCTTAGTCTCACCTTCAAGCAGGAGCAGCAAGCTACTTCTGTTTCACAGCAAAATCTCAAACTATTTTAAGCTGTTACAGACTACCGCGCATAACTCAACAGCATGCAAACCAACACATAGGAAAAAACACATCTGGTCTGAGAAATATTTTATTTAAAGGATAAGTTGACAGGTGGGAAGTACAGAAAGAGTTGCTGTTCATGCTTTTAGATAAAGCACATCCATCACTTCCCTGCGGCCTGCCTGTAGCTGCTCAGGAAATAAAACAGTGCCAACAGTGTAGCTGTGACACCCCAGTTTGGACTGCGACTTCATACTGACCTGTTAAACAGTGGGTATGCTGCCGTGAGAACTAGTTATTACAAAACATTTCTTTTCAGATAAGCAGTGCGCAGTTTTTTGAGCCTGAACTATTCACAACTTCAAAATCTTAAAATTTAAGCCAAATATCCTGTTATTCATTCCCAGTAACCGTGCAGTAAGTCAACATTTACACTCATATTAGAAATGGCAAAAACTCGCGAGAGCTTCGGTAACGAAATTGGCTTTTGGTTTGGGGAAAATGTCAAAGCAGAGCCTACGCAGCTAGTTGTTAGGTACGAGATCAGTGTATGAATAAGAGCTATATTAGACATCAGATATTGTTATTAGAATTGAAACATCAGCAGAAGTAGCACCACAGCCCTTCAATGTTTGCATGTGTTAGAAACAAGAAATAAAATTGGATACTTGCAAGCAGAAAGAAAAAATGCTGAATAATACAGAAAAACAGCTGCTGTAGTAGGAAGCTGATTATAAACTACTTTACTCATCAGTTAAAGAAAGGGAATAATGGCCGAGGACCGTGCTAGCTCTAATACAAACTCTATAGCATTCCAGTAGCAAAACTTTCAAGAGATTTCTAAAAAAGGAATCAAAACTATTCCTTTCCAGAAAAAGTTAATTTATTTTCCCCATATTTATCCACTGTAAGGCTTGGGAAGACTGTTGAAATCTGTACAATTTCTTGCTTGAAAGACCATCTTTACACATCTCAGGAGCTTTTATTTCTAAAGCGATCTTTTATTTTTAAGGCAAAGTGGTTCTTTAAACTTCACCACTGCAAATTCAGCTGGAGTCTTGCATTGTGAGCTTCTCCTCCTTTCACCAGTTTATGTAATCAATAGCTTATCTGATAATCATACCTCAGCAAGACGTATGAATTCTACTGCTTAAAGCAGGCTTTCAAACAGGCGTAACTGGAGCACAACACAATTTGGTGAATTATAAGGACTGGAATCCAGTCCCCTACTCCCACATACACTTTGTTTGCCTTGAAAAGCTGTGACTAGTCCTGCCCCCAACTTGGTCAGCATGACTAACACAGACAGGGAACTAAATGCACTGAGCAAAAACACACCACTCCGGCCCAGTCCATTTTCAGATTCCAACTGTATTTCACAATTAGGCAATCTGAAAAATTCAGCAAATGCCTCAGATCACTGGGGACTTATTTATGTTCTGGTGTTTGCCTTTTAACATGATCCAGCAACTATTATGTATATCACAGACTATAGCAGCAGCAAAGGCTGTTCCGAGTGGAGGTGACATCTGCTCAAGCCATTTTTACTCCTGATGCTCTACCACAGTAGATGCGTCAATAATTGAGTTTAAGAGGTTCAAGTGAGGCGAGTTTCCTCACCCTTTCACCCAATGTAATTACTACAACAGGGAAAGCAGTCCAACAGGGTTCTCGAGCACTGCAGATGTGTTTTTAACAGAGGAAGTCAGAGGCATCATACCAGCCTCGTAAACTTTCCTTTCAGAGAATCCCCTTCTACATCTGTAAGATTGCGAGTACTTATACTGACTATTTGAGTACAACACCCATGAATAAAAGCCAAGAAGAAATCCTCTAGTTCAGCTACAGTTCCTTTTTCCTACAGGAGTGCTCCAAATCAGTAGCAAAAATAGTAATAACGATATTGCCAAATGACCTTGGACAATTTACTTTGACTCAATTTCTTTGCCTGAAAAATAAGGTTAATAGAATATCCTGCAAAGAGGTGTTGTAAGTCTTGCCACTTGCAAAACAAAGTTCAAAGTATTATATAAATAGTTCGCATTTTAGTTATTGACAAAGTTACATTTCAAAACAAGACCTCTGGATACGACTCTAATCAACCTGTGGAATTTGGTTTGGCAAGAGCCAGGCAGCAAAGCAACAAGGTCAATGTCAAACACAACATTTAGGCAGTTTTACGACCCAGCAGAGTTTTAGTCTCTCCTCCATGAAAAGGTTTGCATAGCTGACCTATCACTTTATCAGACAGAGGTTATCAGCCCAAAGTATCATGTTAACTACTCACAGAGACAGGATATAGTATTTTTCAGACAGAATATAATATCCTCCCACCGGGAGCTGCTACGCCAAGGAAAACTGATCTCCTAGACCACTAAACACAAGCCATGGATGGCAAACAGAGTTTGCTCCAGGCTAAAGCTCAACTTCTTACCATCACTCCCTCGGCCCAGCCGAAAGCCCAACTCAGCAATCAAGAGCTTACAGTAAAATAACATCTCTCCTACGAGTTTCACCCAAGCCTCATTTCCCCTATCGAGCTACCAGATTTCCGAGGTCTGCTACGATAAGGGTTTTCGGGGGGCGGGAGAGGAAAAGGAGGAAATACTTCTCTCTTCGGACGCGCTCCCGGGCGGGGCAGAGGCCGGAATGAGCGAGTTTGGGGAAGGGAGGAGAAGCCCATCCCGTCGCATCCCCTCTTAATTCCTCCGGCAGGGGGAGCGGCGCCGGGGCCTTGTGCAGCTGCTGGGGAGTTGGAGCGGTTCCCCCCCCCGCTCCCCTCGCCCCTGCCCACGACTCCCCGTCAGGGAAGAGAA
>VYZM01014151.1:21793-91557 GCA_013398915.1 Dromas ardeola
TTTTTTTTGCGCTTTATTTTTAACTCAGAGCGATTCCTCGCTTTAGCTCACGGGGCTGGAGGGAGGAGAGAAGATGCTCATCCCACCATCCCCATCACCTCCTACCCTCCCCGGCGAAAATCCAGCTGACGGAGGTGCCAGCCAGGCAGTCGAGGGAGGTTTGTTTTATTATCATCATCTACGATACATCATCTACGATATATGATTGCACTATTATCACCTCGGGGGGGACCCAAGTCGATGCTGAGTGCGAGGAGCCGGTAGAAATTTGGCCCCCTTGGTCTGAGTCATTAATGACGGCTGCCGTGATGCAAGGCGAACACTTTGCCCGGTGACTCATGACATTTATGGGAAGGAAGAGGCCTCCTTTTCTTTTTTTTTTTTTTTTCTTTTTTTCAGCTGGGAGAGCAGACGTGTCACTTGCTCCTTCTTTTCTGTGAAAAGCCTATGTGGGAGGACAAAATGGGAAGGGATCCCTCAGGACGGTTGGGCTGATGGGTGCTCCCAGGGTTGCCAAAAGCCCTTTGGCTCCTTTGGCTTTTTCCTTTGGAGCTGGAGAATTTCCCTCCCTGCCAGGAGCCTCATATGACAAATCTGCCGGCTGAACTACACCCTGTTCTCGCTGCCTTCTGAAAAAAAAACCCAGTGTTTGTGAAAGGCGATTTTCTGAGGTTATAAAAATATCATCTGGAGTTCACTAAGCCATGCTTCTCCTTTTGCATCTGCCCCAGGAATAAATACCACGGGCTGGATTTGCCCTAAATCCAGGGTCCCTAAAAGTCAATCTTTTCTGCCAGTGTGGGCAAGTTGTCTTTATTGAGAAGATACTTTATTGATGATAATATGCTGGTGTCTGGTATCATGGGGTTGTGGAGACCTCTGAGCTGGCATCAGTGATGTCCAGCCACCGAATCCCTCCTGGTGGCGATGATGAAGTCATTTTGGGGTGTTTTGGGGTGATGCCGGGGTGGGCATCCTCTTGGAAGGGGCTGAAGGACACCGGAGTCTATCACTGCTCTGCTTTCTGCTGCCCTAAACCTCCAGCTCTGCGAGGCCATGTTGTCAGGTTGGGGATTGCTCACCTTTGAGTCTCTCATGTTGGGGTGAGAATTGCAATTACTCACAGGAGCTGAGAAAGTACCCCCCGACAGCAATTTGCTACCTTATCTACCGAAAAAATAGCGATTGTTTCTTGGATTTGGGGTTCCGGGGTCACCTATAGATGGGTCTGGGCTGTTGAAAAGCCAATGGATCTAGTCTTGCTGCTCACGTTTTACTATCCTGGCAGCAAAAGGAAGGTGGAAACAGGGAGAAAAGCAAGCTGAAGTCTAAATGGCTCCCTTGATAGGCAGCAAAATAAGAATATTTTCAGCAAGAACTTTTATTTTGCTGTGGTTTCTCCACTCAGAGCTGACTTAGGTGGCAGAAGGACCCACGCAGCCAGAGCATTTTTGAGAACTTCTCAGATGTGGGACTGAAGCCTGGAGAGCAAATGGAGCAGATCAGCTCTCTGCCCATGGCACCAACTCCCATGGGATCTTGAGCAAATTGCTGCAGCTCTCTCAGCCTCACTTTTTTTCTCCTTAATTCAGAAATAGCTGCACTTCGTGACTCAGTGACGTGACGTGTAACCTGCTGGTGAGAAGAGCTTTGTCTAACATCAGCACTGGTAATTGCTGTCACCTCTGGATAACGCTCTCAGCTGCATCTGCAGCGGGGTGATGGCCTGTTTGAGCAGCCTTGGAGATGTCTTTTGGTACCTGGGGAAGATGGGATAGAAAGGACAAGTTCGTTCCTCTGCTGTCATCTATCCATCCCTCCTACTCCCTTCAGCTGCTACAGGGCAGATGTCCCAGCTGAGCGAGTCCCTCAGCTCTTCCTCAAGTCAATGGAGATAACGAGATTCACCCATCCTGCTCCAGACATCACCTCCAGTAGGTCTCCATTGCCTATTGGGGGAGGTCTCCGGGGGAGATGCCCACAGTCAGCCAGCGGGATCCCTCCTGGGATGACAGGCAAGGATTTGCCATGCTCCCCACGTTGTTTTGACCCCAAGTGCTTAATGTACTCAATGTTTAAGTTGGAAAATGCATGCTGGCGGGTTACTTTGCCTGAAAAACGCCCAGTGACCTGCTCAGCTTGCCCCTGAAACTCAAACATCTGTGGTCAAGGAGTTCTCACTGTCTGTGTCTTTTCCACAGAGCACTTCAAATACAGACGTGTTACCAACGGCACTGATTACATCTGACAGCATTTGGGGCATCTGCAGTGGCAGTAGAAACGCATTCCTGAGCAGCAGCTGAGGTATCTTCACAAAGTGCTGCTGTCCTCTTCTCCCCTCCTCTCTAAGCAACCAGAAGGGGATGATGAGCCAAATTCACCTGCACGTGTGGGGAAATGCTGTGGCCACCGACTTGCAGCAGCTCCCGAATGCTCAAAGCTGGGACGCTGCTTGTGTTTTAGGAGTGAGCAATAATGTTGGTATTTGACCCGTGAGGACCTCTAGTCTGGGGAGTTGAGCGCCTCAAGACTCACGACCTGATAATGGCGTTGGTTGGTACCGTGAATGGTTGGTCTCTCCCTCCACCTTCTCCGATTTTGAGGTTACTCCGTGGCAGCATTTTAATGTTGGAGGTTACGTGGCAGTGCTGGAATCAGACCTGCACTGACGGAGCTGAAGCTGGAAATGCAGCATCATCAGATGTCCAGATCCATGGGGCACAGGCCCACGTGGGGTGGAGATGTGGACAAGCACTGTTGTCCCCTGTCTTTTGGTGTCCCCCAAGGACACCAGCCATTCCTCACTGGTGCTTCCGGGTCTTCATGGCAAGGCCATGTGATTACCCACAGCTCAAAGTATTTGATGAGATCAGGTCCCTAGGGATGTCTGGTCTTCCTGGGATCCTCAAGGCTCACGCACAAAGATGTTTGCTCCTGTGACCTGGATAACTTTGAGATGCTGTGGGGATTAGAAATACCATCAACTGGGGAGTCATCTCAACTGGGAGTCCAGAGGAGGGCCACAAAGATGATCAGAGGGCTGGAGCCCCTCTCCTATGAAGACAGGCTGAGAGAGTTGGGGGTGTTCAGCCTGGAGAAGAGAAGGCTCTGGGGAGACCTTGGAGTCCCTTCCAGTCCCTAAAGGGGCTCCAGGAAAGCTGGGGAGGGGCTCTTGACCAGAGAGTGGAGCAATAGGTCGAGAGGTAATGTTTTTAAACTGCAAGAGGGGAGATTTAGATGAGATATTAGGAAGAAAGTCTTTGCTGTGAGGGTGGTGAGCCCCTGGCCCAGGTTGCCCAGAGAAGCTGTGGCAGCCCCATCCCTGGAGGGGTTCAAGGCCAGGTTGGATGGGGCTTGGAGCAACCTGGTCTAGTGGGGGGTGTCCCTGCCCATGGCAGGGGGGTTAGAATGAGATGATCTTCAAGGTCCCTTCCAACTCAAACCATTCTATGATTCTGTGATTCTATGATCTAAAGGTCCCACAGCCTCTCCCGTTTGGTGGCTGTGTGCGGGAGGCAGCTGGTTGCTTGATTTGTGATCTGCTGATCCATTGTGCCCACCACATGGACGCTGAGTCCCGCCACTGGGGACATCCCTCCAGGCACCACAGGTCCCAAAAGAGCAAGGAGACCAAGCTGCAGCCTCACAGCACTTGTCTGGGACAAGGGCTTCCTAAGGCTTTAAAGAAAAGAAGAGCTGCAACCATTTTGGGAGGTCACATGCCTTGTTTTAACAGCATGTTTCTAGGCTGGTTTTGGTAGTTTTGCAAATGGGTATCTTGGGCATTGTGACTTTGCATGGATGGTGCATTGCTTTCCTTCATCTGCAGCCATCTCAGAGCTTGCATCCAGCCCAGCCGTGCTGCCTGCAGGGAGACCAGGCACAGGTAGAGGAATCAGATGTTAGTCCTTGTCCACTGGTGTTTATGAAGACCTTCAGAAGATGCTGGGATCCCTTTCAGGGGTATGAACTGATGCTCCAACTCTGCTGGGGCTCAGCCTGCTCGGCCTGACTTTGTGGGCAAGCCTGGGACAATGCAACTGAGTTCAATGGGCAGCACTCCCCTTCCAGTGAAGTCTTGTGGGGTGTGCTGAGTTGGGTCTGATCTCTGGGACGGGCAGTGCAGCAGTGCCAGAGCATATTCCCTTGCCTGGTCCTACCCTCAGCCTGTCGGATGCTGCCAGAGCTATCCCGAGTTATCTCCTGGAAGAGAGATGCTCTCCGAGTGTAAAGGCGAAAGGTTGGAGCATTAAAATACCCCATTTGGCCGGCTTTGTGCAATTTTATGGAGCTCCGTCAGGGAAAGCTCTCTGTCCATCATTAGGGTACCGTGCTGCCGTGTAGGATTTGGTGTGGCACATATCCTTCTGCTTTTAATGACCATGCACAGAAAACCCGGATTTTAAATGCTCAGCTGAAATATTTCACCTCTAGCAGCACAGTGCTCTGAAATCCCTTGGTTTGCTAGCAAAGCTGCCACCTCTGAAACACCACTATTGTGTCCTGTCACCCCTGGCTTTTTCCAGCCAGGATTCCCAGTTAATGAGCTGTAAAAGAGGAGAGTGCTCCAGCTTTCCACGTGAAGTCGCTTGGCTACGGAGATCTAGAAGAAAACGTAACACCAGAGGTATCGAGGTTATTATCACAGCGTTTTCCTGGATGGGAATGAAATTTCGGCTGCTCTCCATCATCAAAACCTCATTAAGTTGTGCAGCCACTAATTGATATGCCCGAACCTGACAACTTGGGTCAAAGGAGAAGACGGCGGTCGCCCTGGGACCCGCCAATCAATGTCGCAGCCGTCCCAGGCCCACGGTGAACTTTGACCGCCTGCAAGAATGACGGCGATTGTTTCAGTTCCGAGGAGAAAGATGGAAACCAGCCTAATTATAACATCAATGTCAGGTCACATACCCCCACCGGACACCTGCGTGATGGAGAAAAAAAAAAAACAAACAGACGGCGGCTATTGGGGCCCAGCTTCTGTGAAACTTGTGGCCACTCAGGGTTGTCCAGGATGGAAAAATGTCACCTTGAAGAAGTTTGGTCATCCAGCATAATTTTTTTGGAAATCCGAGGATGCACATTGCAGAAAAACTGCAACTGGTGCAACATCAGGAGCGAGAAATGCCAATGTGCAAGGGCAATCCTGGATAGCCAGCAGCAAGGTTTGTAGGGCAGAAGGAGTTGGAGTCAGGGGCTGCTGGAGGAAGGACTGTAGAGAAGGCTTTGGGGTTAGGAGAAAGATGTGGTACAGAAAGGAGGTAAAAAGGTGATGAATGCCTAAGTAACCAGGATCATTTAATCTCATTTTGGGTCTCTATGAGGTAGCCATCCCCAGCCAATTCATTCCTTGCTCCCTTTTGTCATCGAATCATAGAATGGTTTGGGTTGGAAGGGACCTTTAAAGGCCATGTAGTCTAACACCCCTGCAATGAGCAAGGACATCTTCCACCAGATCAGCTTGCTCAGAGCCCCATCTGACCTGACCTTGAATGTTTCCAGGGATGGGGCATCTGCAACCTCCTTTTACAGTCACTGCAGAAAACAGGGACCTGAGGGTGTGATTTGACCATGCTTTCCTAGATACCTGAGGTGAACTGGGCCTTCATCTCCACTAGCAGGACTGACTTGATCTCCCCAGAGGTCTGGATCCAGTGGAGATGTCTGCTTCCTAGGAGATGATGCCCTGAGCAACCTGAACCAGTGTTGAATTCAGCCCTGCTGAATTCAGTGTTGGATCAGAGACCTTCAGAGGAGCCTTCAGTGCTAATTGGGTGTAGTTGTCTTCATTTAATCAGATCTATGTGGCAGGAGAAAGAAGAGCAGGGCTAGAAGGATGAGAGAGGTCCTGGGCTGACATTTTCCACTTGCCATTATGCAGAGCTGAGGTGAGATTTGAGGGGTCTCAGAGCTACCCCCAGGATCAGAGGTCCCTCTCTCTATTTTAAAGTTTCTGCATTGTTCCACCAACCTGGACCTGAGAACTTTCCCCCTTCTTGCCCTGAGCATGGGGCAAAGGATCTGCAAGGGTGGCATGAGTGTGATGGGATCACACAGCAGTCTCCAGCACTTGCTTGAAGCTCAGCAGACCTCGCTTGTGGGCTCCTGTGAGATGGATTGTGAGATTTTTCTGCCACCCAAGGCAAATCTGCTGAAGTCAAAGGCAGTTTGACCTCAGCAGCGGAGCTGGGCATGCAATGCAGAGAAGAAAGTGAGTAAACAACTGCTTCCAAGGTCCCATTTGCTGAAATTCAAGTGTAAATTAACCTAGGCCCCGGCTTTCATGGCGTAGTACTGCCTGAGCATCCTCCCATTCAAGTGCAGATGAGGGCATCCTTGCTGCAGGATGCTCTCAGTGCTAAAAAGTTCAGAGAGGTCCACCAGAGTTCATGGGAGGAAAAACCCCTCAAGGACTCTTAATCCAGCTGTGGCCCTGAGCATCCCTGGCAGAAGTGGGAGAAGATCTGCCATGGGCTGGCCATAACATTCATCGGTTGCCCTATGTGGTACCTACAAACACCACAAATGAGGACCTTGAGAGGTCTTCTTAGCTAGGGCACCATCTGCAAGGACACCTCTTTTCCCAAGACCATGTGGCAGCAGAGGAAGGACTTGATCTACCAGCTCCAAAGCAAGAACTGGGCGATGGACAACCTTGTGATTGAGGTCTCGGGTGTCCTTTTGATCCCTCCCCAGCATGCAGGGGAAAACCTGTGCCCACCCCATGCTCCAGTCTGTCCTCTGGGTTTCTGCGGTCCCTTGGACAAACACCCATTTACTTGACGTTACACCGGTACCTTTGCACGTTATTTCTAGGGAAACAGCTGTGATTTATCCTCAAGAAATAAATTGCAATTAACATTTAAGCCCATACCCATGATGCAGTTACAAAGGCAATATAATGAATCAGTCTTTTAATAATAAGCTCCGTAACCTTTGAAAACTCACCCGGGTGGGAGCTGGCCACCCAGCAGATACGTTATCACTGATGCCGGCGCTGTTGAAATCTCTCCACCCTTCCCTGATCCCCTGACCAGGGTCCGAGGGGCACATGCTGGTCACTAATTAGAGCTGATGTGTGAAAATAAACTTGTGCCTCTGCAGCCAAAATAGAGCTTGTTTCCCTATTTTATTCTGCGGGGACAGATGTGAGCTGGCCATGGGGGCTTGTTCGTGGCTCAGGTCCTGGTGATGTGAGATGGAGAGGCTGGAGGGGACTGGTCAGCCTCTTCCCATCACCATGTGAGAAGCAGGCATGGGAAAATGGGGTAAAACATGGAGACTTGGGGCCCTCGGTGGGGTGGACGCTGGGTGTGGGGCACCTCTCCTAACCCGCTTGCAGCCACCATCCAGGATCTGAAGCTGCACATCTCTGGAAGTGTGAAATCTGGAATTATAAACCAGCTAATGAACGTATGCTTGCCAGGTGGATTATGTATGGCTGGGGGCCAGCAGAGGCCATCATGGGCTTTGCCCTTGGCCACGGCATGAGCGTGATGGGGATGTAGCTTTGGGATGAGTCACTTGGCTGGTGCATGGAGATAAAGGTTGGGTGGGGATGGGTCTTCTTGTAGAGATCTTGTTCCCCTGATCCAGGCAGGAAGGTTGGCTGGTGGCTTGAGCAGAGGGAAGGACATGGGTTTGAGACGTGTCACATGGAGTTTCTTTAGCTATCAGATACTACCCATCTGAAAGGTCTTTCTCCTTGGGTGTAGACCATGCCTTTTGGTGGGGAAAAGTCCCAGCTGTCCATCAGAGGAGCAGCCGTTCATCCATGAGGTCCCGAGTTTGAGTCACCCTGGAGGAACCTCCACACCACTGGCTCCTGTGGAGGAGCTGGGGCTGACCACGTCTGACTTCAGCCGCTCTGTTCAATACCTCCTGGGAGGAATCTGGGCCCAAATCGCTTTTTTCCAAGGAACAAACTACAGCAGTGAGTTTCCTTGGCTTGAAATCCCTCCTTCAGCTGCTCCAAGGTGTCCTGAAATAAATAGCTTTCCAGAACACTTGTCCTCACGGCATCTCCTAAACCAGAAACCATCATCCTGATTTCTCCCCTGATACCCAAGGAAGCCCCTAAATTCAACTTCGAGCTCCTGTAGGGTCTAATCCCGTTTGGAGGGGACTGGAAACTGTGCTTGGGGCATACTGCCTGCTCCCCTGGTTTTAACAAGTTCCTTAATGGTTTTTTAAGTCCTGGATCCAGCCAGGGCTGCTCTTTGCAGGGCAAGGGCAGGACTTGCTCTTCTGTGAGAGGTTTTTGCAGTTTCATTTCTTTTTTTTTTTTTTTTTTTTTTTCATACCCTTTCCAAACTGAAATGAAAGCAAAAGCGAAGCTCCAGAGAAAATTAAAAATTGAAACCAAATAGCAACGACTGGATGAGGCTTTGAGCAACCTTGTCTAGTGGGAGGTGTCCCTGCCCAGGGCAGAGGTTGGGACTAGATGGTCTTTAAGGTCCCTTCCAACCCAAACCATTCTATGATTCTATGACTGGCAGCTCACTGCGATGCCAGACCAGGTGGCACATTCTGGCCACGGCTGGCTTGAGGTCAAGTAGGAAACCATGGAAAATTCATAGAATCATAGAATGTGTTGGGTTGGAAGGGACCTTTAAAGGTCATCTAGTCCAACCCCCCTGCAGTAAGCAGGGACATCTTCAACTAGATCAGGTTGCTCAGAGCCTCATCAAGCCTGGCCTTGAATGTCTCCAGGGATGGGGCCTCCACCACCTCTCTGGGCAACCTGTTCCAGTGTCTCACCACCCTCATTGTAAAGAACTTCTTCCTAATGTCTAATCTAAACCTACCCTGCTCTAGTTTAAAACCATTACCCCTCGTCCTATCTCTACATGCCCTTGCAAACAGCCCCTCCCCAGCTTTCTTGTAGGTCCCCTTCAGGTACTGGAAGGCTGCTATTATATCTCCCTGGAACCTTCTCTACTCCAGGCTGAACAACCCCAACTCTCTCAGCCTATCAAATTGGGGGAAAAGAGAGGAAAAAAAGACAAACAAGCAGGCAGTTCAAAAAATACCGCAGCTGAATGTTTTGACCGCTCTTCTCCAGGGAGAAACAGCATCAAACGTGGCCTTTTTCTGCTCATTTTGCTTTCCACGAGGTAAGGTGCTTCCAGGGAGGGACTTGTCCTGTTGGAAAGTCTCTGTATTCCCTCCCCTGTGGGGAGCAGACGAGTTGACCCCGGAGTTTTAGTGCATTGAAAAGAACAAGCCCTCGATAGCGTAGCTGGGCCAACCATTTCAAAACGCAGCTGATGCTGAAATCCAAAGTTGGGTGAATTCACACTCTACTCAGGACAGACCCCCCCACAGATAAACTGAGGCACGGAGGCCTGCCCAAACTGTGACGGTGGCAAGGTTGGCTCCAAAAAGGGCTTTTCCAGCCTCTTTTTTATATATTTATTTTATTTTGCTGTTGGCTCCCAGGGAGGTTTCTTGCAGCAGATGGCAGCAGCGGGTTTGCGAAGGTGTTGGGACCCGCTGGGTGCTCAGCAGCACCCGCACCCAGCCCCAGCACCCAGGATGTTGGTGAGATGGGTTTGCACAAAATGCCTCATCAATGACCCAACGGCCGCCGTTGTTTTCAGCAGCAAAACATCAAAACCCAATTGCCTGGCTGTTTTAACCCGTGTGGATTCTCCAGTGTCTAATAGAGCGGTTGAGCAGCCTTCCCCTCTGCTGCAGCCCTGGTGTGTGCATCTCTCCTCCCTACAGATACTAAATTTTAGAAGGTTTATAAGGCTCAAACAACCCCGGAGACCTCCATGTGTTTGATGCTGAAGCTGAATCACCTCCTGCGTTGGCTGGAGCTGGGGCAGACAGGTGGACAGACGCAGCCTGACTGCTTTATCCTTATTTCTCCGCAGTGGCGATTCCCCCTGGAATCTCAGACAGTCTCTTAATAGTCTGTGCTTCCTAATTAACATGCTTTTCCTCCTTTTTAATTTTTTTCCTAAATTACTTTCTGAAGTCAGGGAGGGCACACACGTGGTTTGTGTGTGTCCCCTCCCCAGGATTATCAGTCTATAGGCTCATTTCATCTCAGTTCAGTGATGGATGGAAAAATGCCCTTCCCAAACACTGGATGAAATCCCTATGGGAGCAGCAGTCCAGCTCCTGCTGACACCCTCGGGCCAGACCTGTGCCTGGTGTAAATACAGGAATAAAGGGTGACGGGGACAAGTGATGTGTCCAAGGCCACACAGGTGAGATATCAGTGGCAGAGATGCTCTCTGGACCCCAACACAGGGGAGATGAAGCTTTTCTCTCCATCGAGGGGGAGATGCTGCCGCGTTCATGTCGAGCATCCCTTGGGGACCAACGCAGCCCAACAGCCAGGGCAGGACGTGCAGCTTAGCCCTCCTCCGGGATGGTTTTGTTTCTCCCAAAGTTAGTTTTCTGGACAGTTGCTGTTTGGGGGAGTCAGAGAGCTGCTGTCTGAGCATGACCCGCTCCGGGGGACAAGAGGATGGGAGAAGGGGAGGCTCTTTGATCTTGCTCCGCGTGGGTAGAAACCAGATGCAAGGGGCATCCACATCACCAGGTTGGGGGTCCGAGCTGCCTCCCTGCCCCAGGATGGGGTGGGGGATCATTGCAGGACCATCCATCCCCACCGACCCGGGTCCCCTCTGCCCCTCACAGCGGGCTCGAGGGTGGCTTTGTCCTCCCGGTGCCTGGGTGGTCCCTCCCAGCATCGGCGAGTGAAAAGGTTTCTCTGAATCGCTCCGTCGCTTTATAGCAATAACTGCGGGGAGTTATTCTCCCCAGAATTAAGTCCATGACCGGTGGAAGGGTGTTAAGGTAGTGCTTCGCAGTTCCAATTATCTTGCCCCCTCGGAACAAAAAAGCAGATTGTGTTGCCGGACAAAAGGCGTTTTCTGTGTAACTTCTTGTCTCGAAGCATTCATAGTGTGTAATGCTGATCTAAATACCCGAGGGCTCGGCTATCTTATGTTGTGGGCAAACCTCCCATTCAAAATAACCATTTGCTGGAGAATTGTATTCAGGAGGGGAAGCCAAAAGCGCATTCAGCGTTACAGGCCTGGCTGGATGCACCATGTGTAAGGTATGACCTGGATAAAATCCTTGGTGGCACCAGGGCAGATGTGAGAGGAGGTGTGCGAGGCTGGGCCGAGGAGATGGGATGTGCAGAGGGGCTTGCGCAATGGTCGGGGACCCTGCCAGCCCCTGTCCCTGCAGCTTTTCCTCCCTTTCTCCCTATTTCTAGAGCAAGAAGCGATGATGCATCACATCCTCCTAAACACCTGGATCCCAAAATTCCCTACCCCATGCCTTATCCTGGGGCACGGGTGGCCGAGGACCACCTGTCATGTGAGAATGATGCCTCCATCCCCCTGGTTACCCCATCATCTCCTTCGTATGGCAGTGACCTGGGGGGCAGCTCAGTGACAGTCAGAAGCTAAACAGACCCCAGGAAGTCATTGCACTGCTCTGTGCCTCAGTTTCCCCCTGTGAGCTCTGGACTGTGTTTTGGGGCTTGGAGTTGCTCTACGGGAAGCCAAACCCCGCTGCCTGCACAGCATCCTCCACCACCACCCCACCGCTAGCTGGGGGAAACCGGGAGGATGAATTATTTGGGGAGCAGTAGAGCTCTGCTGGGGGAAATCATAGTTTGGCAAACACTTGTGGGATTATTAACCCTCACGGTCCCGAATTTCTCGGGGTGCTCCACTTATTAGCTCTGGAAATGGAGTAAGCAAAGGAAACAAACCTGTTTTTCTTCATTTGGGCGTTTTGCTTTGCCTGCATGCAGAAATCAGGCAGATTCATGTCTGCAGTGGGTGGGTTGGCATCCCCTTGGGTTACCCTGTTAATTGCTTTGGCTCTATCCCTATATTCCCCCGGTGATGCAGACCTCAGCAGGACCATGGCCCTGTGGGGTGAGGGTATAGGGACATACGTCCATCCATATGTGCACCTGGCAAGAGAAGCAGCAGAGGAGGAATCAGTAGCATTTTAAGGGAACTGATGCCAGGCATCATCTGCCACCCTGATCCAGCACCAGCGTCATCAGCCATCACTGTCTGGGGACAGGACTGGCCCTGCTGGGCTGTCTTCTCTTGTCACTTTGTCCCCACCATAAGTTCACCCAAAGGGATGTGCCGGAGCACAGCCGAGGACAGGCGGGAGGATGGGGACAGGTGGCACCCAGCATCCCACAGGGAGCAGCTCTGGGGAGGTGACATCAGAGACCATGCTGTCATCAGTGCGAGGCCATCAAGGCATCAAAGGCTGGGGGGACAGTTGGGCTAGCGAAGACTGGAGTTCTTACAGGTGATGGCTTTCCAAAACTGTGGTAGTTGGTTTCACCTTGAGCCATCTCTCCACGCTGAGGGACATGACCAGGGTATCTTCTGCACCCAGTCAAAGCCAAGCCCAGACTCCCCGTCTCCATCTTGTTGCCCCCAAAGCTCTTATTATGTCTCAGCCATCACTGAAAACCCAACTTTATTGACCCAAGGGGGCACCGACATTTTTGTTAATCTGGTTTCCTAAAATAAATGAAATATGTGCAACCACATCACCTTGTCTATCGGTCACTGTCAAAGCCCATGAACCTGGCCAATGTCCAGCAGCTTGCCAGGAGGTGGTGGTCCATGTATTTTCTCCTGGAGACCTGATGCTCATGTGACACCCAGGAAAACAGGAAGAGGGGACATTAGGATGGTCAAGATATTGTCACGAGGGAGGCTATAGGGACAAAGGGAGGGGGCAAGATGTGTTTCACCCGTGGGATACAGGTCTAACTCATTAAAAAAACGCAGCTGACCTCAAATCCGTTGGTGACTGGGTTTCCTTAGGCCCATTTTCAGGCAATTCATTTTTTACCTGCAAAACCGACATAGGGCTTGAGCTGCCTTGACCACAGCTGTCCCATTCCATGAGGTCTCCTGCCTGCTCCGGAACCCTCCCATTACTCATCCGCTGTGTCATCTCACTTCCCACCAGCCTCTGCGGAAACTAGATTTGCAGCTGAATGTTATGGTTATTTAGGCTGCTTTCCTGGGGAAATAAAACCCACATGTTTGTTGCTGTCTGTCTGGTGTCTTCCATCCTGTTTCTCCCCAAATAGCTTTTTTTTCCATGCTTGAAAAGTTTCATCGGTATTTGACAGTAGAGAAAAGGTCTCAAAGACAATGTGTTGGCCAAAGTGGGCTCTCCCTGCCCCTTGGTGTCCATCATTGGATTTAGCATCAGGAAAATCCTTTTCTAACAGCATCAAGAGAGAAAAACACCTCGGGGAAAAAAGAAACTGAAAATGCACGAGCAGAAAAAGGCAGAGACAGGCAGAAAGAGGTGAACTGGGGTAGGATGTCTAGGAATGAACTTCCTGGAGAGGTTGGAGGTTGAAGCCCATCAAGAAGAGGACACAGAGGCTTGGGCAAACTGGTTGTCCAGGATCAGCAGTCAGGTAGGGAATGTGATGTTGCTTGGATCCACCTTGGGGGGCCATGCCCTGGGGCATCCCAGCAATGTCACAGGAGAGCGGCAACAAATGCACAAGGTTTGGCAGATTCAGGCTTGCATGTGGAAGGCAAGTTATCTGGAAATGTTTCCACCAGGCACAGAGGAGTTTTGCTGCAGACTGTGCCACCTGGACTGGTCCTGTATCAACCACTTAGGGAGGATTTGGGGCCATTTTCCTTCTTTCTTGCTCACCACCATTGCTTTGCAGGGCTGAGCCAAGTTTCCGTCCAAGGGACTGTGTTACCATCTCCCAAATGCAATGTGATTAGGGACACAGGATGGAGAACAGCACCATTCAGGATCTGGTTAGGACAAGGCAACATGACCAAGAAACATCCTTCTAGATGTGACTTTACTCCTCAAACCATGCAAAATGTGCTAGTTTCAGATAATGCTCTTGGTTTCCCCATGGGTTTGACTTTACCTGTGCATCCCAGAGGTGGAGAAGCAGATGCTCTGCTGAAACCACTGCATTTCACTGATTTGTGACCCTTTTTGTCCTGAGGATGGAGGGGTCTAGAGGTCTATGGGCTTGGATTTGCCTCTGCTGAGGGGGAGATTTTGGGGGCCCGCACTCCCTTCATTGGCATTGGGAATAAAGTAAAGGGCAGAGTGAGTCTTCAGGGCATGTTGGTGCGTCTCAGCTGGGAGAAAGGCTCAGCTTCAGAGGCTGAGAGCTCCAGGGATCAGTGTCTCCAGCTCGGACGTTTGAACGGTGGCCATTTGCTCTGAAGATGCCCCTCAGTAGTTTTCGAGCTAGTGCAGCATGTGGGGAATGTGAAACCCAGGCTAAATCAGAAAGGGGAAGGGGAAATGCCTCGATACATTATTTCAGCAGATGATGGAGATTGCTACTGCTGGATGGCCGTTGAGGCCATGGTGGAAGGGAGACTGAAAGGTGGGGATGGCTGTGGTTAGCAGCAAAATCAGTTAACACCAGTAGTTTTAGTAGGGATTAAGTCATGTGCTTCGTTAGTAGCAATCAGGGCTACTGTTTGGGAGCAGGTTACCTCCAATGTTCTTACACTGTTATCCCAAACACCAGATGTGAAGCACTGCCCGTTCCAGCATTGGATATGAGTTGCCCAGAGAGCTGTGACATCTCCGTCCTTAAAGGCTTTCAAGACCCAACTGGGTAAAGTCCTTCAGAACTTGGTCTGACCCAATCGCTTACTGTGCTTTGGGCAAGAGGTTGCACTAGAGACCTCCTGACATCCCCTCCCACCTGAGTTATCCTATAACACTGTGACAGGTGACATCTCTGGTCCTGTCCTACCTGTCCCTGGTTTTGGAGGCTCTTCTTGTTGCCATGATAGCTGTAAGGTTTCATCAAAGCAAAGAGCCATCACCCCTGGCTCTATCCTGGTAGCTGGGACACTGCTGCAGGTTTTGGGGGAGGTCCTTAAAGTCCTCCTCTGGCAAAAACCCAGACCCATGGGTGGTGCTTCCTAAATAATTAAAATTTCACTCCTACTCCAGCATTTTTAAAATTGCTGTGAAATGTTCAATTTCCTGCATTGAAAACAATTTGGATGCAATTTGTATTATTTTTAAGCTAAAAACTCCCATTTTATTTTGGTAGCATGACTGTTTCAGAGGATTATTTTTTTTTTTTTTAATTATTTTTTATTTTTCAGAAATGCCCTGTAGCATCAGGTTTCTCCAGGGGATGCAAAACAGAGCTGTGTCCAGAGTTGCCCCAACACAGCCTGTCTCACCCCGCTGATGAGAGAAGGCACTTTGGTTCCCAACGTCACCTCTGCAATTTGGGTGCCCCATGGTGGGCGGTATGACCTGCTCCTGTATCTCCTGGAGTGGGATCAAAACGCTCCAGCTCTCTCAAGATGCTGAATGGGGACCCCTTCTCCTCCCTTTCCCACGGCCCGTGGGTTTTTGCAGAGATGGTAACCCAGGAACTGCTAGACCCATAGACCCATCTGTCCCAAAGATGGTCAGTTTGGGCTATTTTAGAAAAAGAAGCCCATTTCCTCTCTTTCACACCAAAACTTCAGAAAATCTTGATCCCAGGTTGGTGTGAGGTAGCTGCCACCCAGCCTGGCCCAAGAGTACAAGGTTTAATGGACACAGAGAAGTTTTCCATATCTTGCAGTAGGAAAGCAAATAATCCTTCCTGCTCAAATACCTCGGAGAGGGGCATAGCTGCCTTCTCACAATGAAAAAGCATTAACTCTGAACCCTACTGATGGCATTTCTGCTTGTCATGGGCACTATGAACTCCTCCACTTCGTGGCAGCAGCAGCAGCTTCCCCCTAACGTGCTTTGCCAGAGGGTTTTCCTGATTGCCCCTGAACAGCAGTAGCTTCATTTGGAGACTGGGGTGTCACATAGGAGATGCCACGTGGGTGGGAATAAACTGACTGCCCACGCTTGAGCACTCGGTTATCATCAGACACTCGGGCTTCTTCCACAGCCCCTTTGCAGGTCATCTGGCAAAGCTTTTGGGATGTAAAAAAGACAGCTCCTCCTGGCAATGAAAAAAAAAAAAAAAAGGAAAACCAAGCAGAATAAAATCACCAGGGCTTTGTGTTCCTCCAAAAAGGCTTCAGTGACCCGTTTTCCAGACTGCTGGCCTGTCCCTGCCCGATGACACTGCCGGCAGGGAGGCAGTGCCTGCTGAAGGGACATTTCCAACACTAGGTGGAGCAATGACCCTAGACATGAAGCAGCGAAAAAATCGTGCTCTTCTTTAATTCACTCCTTTCTTGCCCTGCATCTCGGCCCCGAAGGGAATCTGGGGCAGAACGACTCTTTTTCAGCATTCAGGCAGGTTGCCTCCCCATGGTGGATGTTCAGCATCCTGTGGTGGGGACCGTCCCTTGATGACCTGCCCGGCTGCCGTGGCTGAGGGATTAGGGTCTCGTCTCCGGGGGACATCGCCCATCCCAGGAGGTGAAGCAGGGATCAGGGGGATCAGACTCCAGGTCATTTCCTTGTTGCCTTAACAGGGGCGTTTTTTCCTTGGCTGCACAAAGGCGGGAGGTCAAAGGCTGGGGATTAAAAGGTGACGGATGGACATCTGCGGCCAAAACACAGAGCGTTCACGCCCGGGTGTCCAGCAGCAGTGGCCGTCCTGCTTTAGGGACGAGCTGCCTGCAAGGAGATGGAGGGCTTTCTCCAGGGCTAAGAGGGACCCTTGGATCTTGTGTCGGAGGCCACTGGGGTGGCACAGGGCATGGCCGTGCTGGCTTGTCCCTACCTGCCGTAGGTGCTCTGAACATGCAGAGCAAAGGGGAAAGCATTTTTGCATGTTCCTCATTCTCTGACATATTTCCCATCTCTCATCCACGTGGGACATCTGTGTTTGGACTTAACGGGACAGATTTAGCCAGCCAAATGATTTGAGAGGACACACATGCTGTGGACCCTCAGCCCTGGTCATGTTTGTAGGAAATACCTTCTTCAGCAGGTGAGTAGGAGCCTCCAGGACGGAGCTCCCTGCAAGTTGGTGCCTCAGTTTACCTCTGAGTATGAAAGCTATAAGCAGACACTCCAGCTCTCTGAAGTTGCTGTGAGGTTCAGGACATGCTGAGAAAGTGTTTGGAGCTCCCTAGGCTATTATTAGAAGGCTACCTCTATATTAAGAATGGTTTATGTCTTACTTGTGTGTCCTTCCTTCTCATCTCATGGCTGCTGTGCCACCTGTGGGCTGTGTCTCACCCAGTTGGTATCTCCATGGCATGATGTGTTGATGTAAATTAGAGGAGAGCCTTTACATCAACCTTTTGGGGGGCCAGTGTACCAGGACCCAGAGACTGTTCTCTCCACGGTGCAGCTGGACAAATGACCCTGATGGTAACAGTTGTCCTTGTCACCTCCATGAAGAAGCTAACAGATTTTAATGGCCCTGAGCCAGCTTTACATAGTCCACCCACACCTCCTTCTCATGGCTCCATCATCCTTAGCATCTCAAAAAGAGCAGGACCAAGACCTGAGAGGTTCCTAATGGCCCATTGAAGGTATCATCTTCACCAGCTTGGAGAGCCCGGGGCCAAAGCCTGAGTTGGCCTCAGATCTCATGCAGGCTGAACAGCAAGAGCTCTCTTCATCCCATTGGCTCAGTTTTGGATCCACCCTCCTGGATTTTGGGACTTTGGCACCTGTGCTGAAATTCAGCTCCTGTTTGTCCTTGGCAATCGGTGGACTGCAGCACAGATGGGCTGTTTGGTCCGTGGAGGTGCCTGGACTCAAGAAATCACCCAGGTCCCAACTGAGGCAGCTCAGCCAAACTCCTGCTCTTTGATGAGGTGGATCTGGGCATCAATATGACTTTGAGCGGTCTTCACATGGCGTCATTGTAGGAACATGTCAAGGAGCAATCAGTAAAGTGCAGGACCTTGTACCCATGTCCCACACCGTCCCTATGCTGTGGGTCTGTCCTTGCAGACAGACCCAAACTGAGTCCCAAGGCCACATGCCTTTGACCCCCGGCTGAGAGGGCATCCACCAGACCCTACAGGTGATGGAGCTGCTTGTTCCTCCTCAAGCTGGACCTCTCTATGAAGGCAGATGTCTGGCTTCTCTGTCCTGGCCCCACCACCCAAAACCTTTCTCTGGTGTCAAGGCACATGTCTGGGCGACCAAAACTTGCAGGCTTCTCTAGCAAGCTGGGGTGCAAAGCCTGGGGCAGGGGAAGCCATACCACAGCCCTGGGTAGTGGGAGCTTGGGTGCTCGTCTTAATTGAGGGCTTCAAATGTTGTTCCCAGTGCTGGGAAGGTGGCTTAGCTCCATAATGACCAAAATCTCAAATACCTGAGGCTTGAGTCACGGTTCGAGGAGGAAACGTGCATAAACAAGCAGCAAGCCAGGAAACTCCACCACCCCGATGGACAAAGGTAAAAGTCAGTGGCTTGGTATGTCTGCACGATAGCAGCAAAAGCCTCAGGCAGTGGGTTTTAGCTGATAATCGCAGCACCCTGGGCTGCGTTCGCGCAAACGAATCGAGGGCAGATTTAAGCAGCGCTGCTGAGGAACACCCAGGCTGCCGGAGCTGCCGGTCGGGGTGGTGGGTGAAATCACAGTGCTCCACCGGGATTTCTCATGGTGTCAGGGAATAAAAGCAAAGTTCATCCCCCGGGAGGTGATTGGGGTGGGGAAACTGAGGCAGGGAGCATGCAGGAGGTGGTAGCTCATGTTTCTGAGCCCTCGCCGTGACCTTGGTTTCTCTTCTCTCTGCCAGGACCCAGGACTGGTCTGCCAGGACCAGTGTGGAAAATAAACAGCCCCAAATCTCATCTGTCAGGGCTGGATCCCAGCGGAGCTTTTCCCATCCCGCCCCTCTGAATTCCCCCTCCAGCTTGAAGCATGAGGAGAAAGAAATCTCTCCCAGGAAAGGACAGGCATCACCCTGTGAGTTTCCAGCCAGGCTGGGCTGCAAGTCCCGAGGATGGAGGTCCTCCTGTCTCTTTTGTGCCTCAGTTTCCCCTTATGCAGAATGAGACCTAGCAAACTGTCCTCTAGGGATGCTCTGAACGTGGTTAGAACATTCCCAATTTTTTTTTTTCTGCTGAGTATCGAAAGACAGCAAAGAGAGGGAAACCCGAGAGCCCTCTGAAATCAAGTGCGTGTTGGGAAGTGGATGGAGGAGAACTGGTGCACCTGGGGAGGATGGAGAACTGGTGACAACTGATCGTTACTGGTGCCCGGCGACTCTGGGGGAAAGTGGGGACGGCCCTGCAGTGTGGGATGAAGTTGAACCATGGGCTGCTTTTGCATCCCACATTGATGTTGGGGCCTCATCTCATGGTGGCAAGCCCTGAGCCGGCAGAATCGCTTCGTTCAGGGCGCCCGGCTGGCCGGTAAACAGCCGAGGAGTGATGGGCGTGCGCCGAGTTTGCCTTCCTGGCTGGAACGCCGCTTATCGCTCTCCCGGCATTTCCCATTTTTTTCTCGTGCCGCACTTCAAGCACAAGAGAGACATTGTCACTGTTCCTCGAGCTACCAGGCGGGGAGCACGGTGGGGAGGGGGGAGAAAATACCCTTCTTGGCCTCTCTCTGCCTGCGCCTCCATCTCTATAAATCAAGTGGATTTGTGTGGCTCCCCGGTCAAGTATGGGCATTAGCGCTGCGATGCGAAGTCATTTCAGTAATGTGCACCCAGGAATGCGCCTTATCTGATTTCCCTCCCGGATTTTCTTTTTCCCAGTCCTGCAAACCCAGGGTGAAGCTTCCCCCAGGCTCGTGGATTGAGATGTCCTGGGAGAGCATCAGTGCCGGTGGGATTCACCAGAGCCTTCCCAGCCAGTGTAGACCCAGGACCACTCCCCATCAGCGGGAGCAACCACTGTTTTTTGGACACTAAACAACTTCTCAGCCTGGACAGGGACCATCCCATGCTGCTCAGAGAAGGGAATGAGATGATGACAACCTTCCTGAGCAGCTGCTATTTAGGGGTTGAAAATTCAACCCCTCCGCTTTGCGCTGCCAAGCGAGACAAGGACCGAAAAATTGCCCTGGGAGCTCAAATATAACCTATGCCTGTGTACAAATCACCCCGCAAATAGATTCCCCTCTGGATTCTTGCAGATGGGGAGCTTTCCGTGCTGGATTTCTTTTGATAGAAGAGTTTTTCCTTTGCTGGAGCAGGAGGGGGCCAGCGGACGGGGGAAGCACGCCTGGAATGTGACAAGCCTGTTCTCCTGCTTGTTTGTGTAAACGAGTTGGGTCTATTCCCTTCCTCTCAAAGTGCAGATTTTAAGCCTCCTTGCAAAGTAAATTTACTTTGAGAGCATGTGGATGCCAGTGCAGTGGGGGTGGTGTGGTGGTTGGTGATGAAAATAATTAATAATATTTATAATTGAGAATAATAAAAGCCATTTTTTTTCCTCCAGAAGTCATGGGCGGTGAACAAGGGCTCCATCCAACACTACCCACCACCTTCAGGTCCGTATCTCTTCTCACCCATGAGACCATCTGGCCATTTCCAGATGGGAATTTCTTGATGAGATGGTTTTCCAGGTGTCCACAGCTGGCCCTTTTTGCATGTCCAGGTTGCAATGAAGAGCTCCTTAGCTCCTGAGTCCGAGCCACAGCAAGAAACTCTAGAGCCGATCATGGAGCAAGCAATAGTTTGCTATAAAACCCAGAGGAGATGTGGACCCTGAAGGCTGGTGTGTGGCAACGTCCCTGATGGATGAGGAATTGTTCAGCTCCAGGAGGACACTCAGCCTGGCCCTGTTGCTATCCTAGGAGGACCATTGTTTATTCCCACCGCTGATGCAAAGCTTTGAGAGGTCCCTGTGAGGCAGTTCAGAGGACAAAACCCACTTTTTTTTGTCCTGAAAAAGTCACTATCATGCCCTCCACTGCCACCCTCAGTTCTATCTTAGAGCAGTTACTGGCAGCAATGTCTTAACAGTAGTAGTAGTAGTAATAATAATAATAATAATAGTAATGACATTTATGATGATGATGAATGATCTGTGGTCAGTTACAACATCTCTGGAAATTTCACTCTCCCAGGAGATGCCAGTGAGTGCCTGGCAAATAAGCCCCTCTCTAGGTGATGTGCAAAGACCCCAAAATCCCCACTCACCACCCTAGGCACCAGGTGAGAGGCAAGTTTTCAATGTTTTATCCAGTAAAATAGTCCCTGGAACAGGAGATTGAATTTTGCAGAGTGATGCTGGGCATGGTAAGGGGCTGTGGACTGCCCATGATCCTTGGCCACCTTCCATACGTGCCTGGATGTGTCAGATAAAATCCATGGACATCCTCAGTGTCTTGCTTTGCTCCCAAAACAGGCAGCCAGCTGTACTTCTCCTCTTTCCCCATCATATCTGGCTGTCAAACCAGCATGTTGCTGCTGGGCAGGCTGGCAAATAGCCTTGGCATCGTCTTATCACATCCTCCCAAACAGCGTTTTAGCTGAAGCTGTGCAGGTGAAGACAGACATGTGGAAAGGCACCGTCTGTCTCCAAACAGTGCAAGGTTGGAGATTTATCCTTTATGTACAGACAGGGAAACTGAGGCACCGAGACAGCTGAAGGCAGTTCAGGTTAGAAGCCCCGTCTCTTGTGTCCAAACCCCATGAACTGCCTATGTGCATTTTCCATGGCCAACTTCACCCTGAGGTCCCAAAGGTCACCTTCTCCTCCCCCTTTGGGTGCTGCAGGTTTCCCCATCTCCAGACTCTGCTTGCAGGTTCACCAGCTTCGCAGTCAGCACTAATTGGCTTTGAGATCAGGATCAGTCCCTGATCTTCCTTTTCTGGCAGTGTAGGTGCAAACTATGTGGCCACTGGAGCTGGAGAGCATTTTCTGCCGTGGCTTGGGATCCAATGACTCCATTCCCTTCTCAGAGTGGGGTTGTGTGTGGTGGTCTCCTGGCTCCAGTGGTCACATCGATCTGCTGAGCACAGGGTCCCGTCTCGATCTCAGCCTGATCCAACACATCTTCAGGGGAGGAGATCTTCCTGGGATGACTTTGCAGGAGCAGTGCACGGGTGCTTTTAATATGTGCGTGGGCACAGTGAGGAGCTGTGGCCTTTCAGGAGGGGAGGGTCTGGGGTGCCAAAGCACGTTACCCACCCAGCTGAGAGTAAGGCAGGAGTTGACAAGTGGGAAAGGTTTCCTTTGCCTCCTGCACATTAATTGCACAAGTGAATTTCCCATCTCTTGGTTTGGAAAAGCCCTCCAAGCCTGTTTCCCGTGAGCTGGTGTTTAAGTCCCATTTTAATATGACTCGTGCCTTTTCTTGCTCCGCATGGGAGTGCTCGACCCCGGCTTGAACCTGCCCAGCAAGACCGTAGCATAAACTGCCTTTAGTGCAATACCCTTGCTTGAATCCTTTGGGACTTGAGAAAAGCTGAACCTGTTGGTTCCTCTGTTTTTGCATCCCCAGCTCTTTGTGTCTCCTCTATGCCGATGGAGGTGGTTGTTCTGAATGAGGGACACTTTGTTCGGCTGTACCCGGGGTACAGCCTTCTCACAGCCTGAAATCTCCCAAGGTGTTGAATCTACTGCTGGTGCACAGTGAGAGGTAGAGAGGGTGCCCCGAGTAATGGGTAGCATATGCCTCAAAAAGGGCACCAACCCGTGTCCCGCTCCATTCTTCTCCTCCGCCCACCAGCCTGCTCTACCTTATTCCTGGATATTGACCTAGTGTACATTGGGGTTGACAAATCATTATTTCCAAACCCCAAATGCTTCCATGCATGAAGGTTTGCTTTCTTTAATTTTGTCTTTTTACCTTTCCGCGGTTTTAAACTGAAAATGGCTGAATGCAAACACTAGAGGAAATCTTGCTAAACCGACACAAGGTCCATTTTACAGCCTGTCCGCCTGCCTCCTCTCTGCTCCAGGGTGCACCCACCAAGGACCGGGTCCATGCCCTGAGATGGAAACAAACCTTCTCCCCAGCCAGAGTCAACAAAGAGAGGGGGACCTTCTCAAGGCAACTTGTCCCACCAAATGTCTGTCTGCCCTCTTGGAGATGTTCCTATCTTGGGCCACCATGCTCCCAACCAACATAGTCCTTCAAGCCCTTGAACTATGCAGGATGGGCTAAATCTGTTGGACCCCCTTTCTCATGGAACATTAGGTTTCTCCACTGGAATTCTCCGGGGGATGCTGCCATCAGTTTGAATGGACGCCTGTCCACCGCAGGCCTTTCCAACCCCCAAAAGTGGTGTTAAATGCTGCAAAGCATGTCAGGCCTCGAGTTCTGTGTCAGGACACGTCTCAGGCATTAAGCTCCGAATGCCATGTGAAGATTGGGAACATTTTTGTGGCAAGTTGCCATCTTCCCCCCAGATCGTTTACCTCTTGAGTGACAAACCCGGCTTTGAAATGCTTCTAATGCTTTGCAGTGCTGTGGCTTCTCCTGTGTGATCATCTCTGAGCGCGGTACAGATGTTATCTAATTACAGCCCTCCCTGAAGCAAAATGGGGCAATTCCTGGCATTTTCAGTGCACTTGTGTTCGTATTATATGGAGCCAATCCAGGCAGACAGATAATCCCAAACTTTGGTGATGCTTGAGTCCACATCTTTGCAGGCTGCTGCCTCCTTGGATGATGGTCAGAAAGGAAATGCGATGGATACGGTCACCCTCTGTACACGTATGTGTGTGTGCATGCTTGTGAGAAGCTGATTGCACCTAATTTGAAAGCAGGGCAGAGGTTTCCAACACGTCTCTGCTCAGAAACTTAGGTCATTATGGAACAAGCCCTTCAGACTGAATTCTCTGAGGTTTAGGTGCCTGGACAGAGCCCAGCATCTTCACTGGTTTCAATGGGAGCTCAGACACCAGGTGTCCAAGAAATGTCTACACCTCGGTTTGGATGTCTGAATTTACCATCTGACTTTCATCCTTAGTGTTAGGTGGGATGAATCCCACCTCAGTTGAGACTAGTAGCAGTGGGACCACACGCCAGGTCCTCACTAGAGCATCTGTGCTCATTTTCTTCTTGCACAGATACAGCCCAGCCGCTTGGGCTCTGTGTGGGGTGGAAAATATTACACCAGCTGTGTGGTCTGGGGTAATTTTCATTAGTCTCTGACTCGATGGCTGAATCACAAGACCACTCCTGGAGCTGTCGAGCAACACGGTTCTTTAGACTTGAAACAAGGAGCTGATTTTTTTTCCCTTTTTTTCTTCCCCACCCCTTTTGGCCAATACACTTGGATGATTTACTGATGCAGATCTGCCGGATTAAGTAATTGATTTGATACCTCTTGAGTGCCAAGAAAGAAATACTCTGCATTAAAAAAATAAAAAATGTGCCAGCAAATCCAGCCCTAAGTACTATTTAAGGGCTTCTGAGAAGGCTGGCTTGACATTGGCAGGGCCACCCAGGCTTCTGTTCCCGTGTCCCCTCCCCAGTACCTTGGGAGGATCCTCCACAGGGATGAGAATGGGGTTTTATTCCCATCCCATTCAGGGGCCAGTGGGTTGTGTGGGGTGCGTAGGTGCCTTCCAGCTTGAACAGGGTGGGAAATAATTATGATAGTAGAAATTTTCCCATTCATCGGCAAGGTGAGCTCCAGGCCATCAAGAAAAGACCAAAGAGCAGGTCTGTGGGAGGATGACTGGTGGACAGATCAGCCCTTCCTAAGGTCAGGGATCCAAGTTTAAGCCCCTTTTCTACCCTCTACCTTGCCCTTATCATAAACTCTTTAAGGAAGGGAGTGATTTGATAGCGCAAGTACTTAATTACTCATTAAAGCAGGTATGAACCACCCTTTCAATGGACATTTCTCTTTTGCTTTTAATTAGAAATTCTGGGACAAAAGAATATTTCCTGGCAAGTTTGGTGTGAACGGAGATGTGCCTAGGAAAGCTCTATTACTTTATGAAATAAAAACCTCTAAAAAACTGTCCAAAACACAACCTCAGACTCAGCTGCTCTCTGAGTAGCATTTTTGGTGAGCTAAACTGGGTCATAATTTTGCCTGGTAAGGCCAAGTGGAATAATCTAGCAAAGAATAGTACAAAAATATTTGCAAAAAGCCTTTGTCCCTTCTGAATTTCTGCAAATAAAAGTTTGATTTAGCCCATGGCAGAAATATTGCAATGGGGACCTTTGGTGGGGACTTCCAGGGGAAAAAACTAATTGAGAAGAAAAAGTGAAATGGAGATAGGAGCCTCTTTCAAAAAGACTTTAAAGATAACAGAACATGGAGTGAAGTTTCATCTGTGAAAACAATTGCTGGTAAATTCGGTTACTGTATGGCAGCCCTCTCTGAAATATGTTCAAGATAAGGATGAGAAACTCAGGGGTTCTTTTAACCGTTGCTGCTGAATCGCTGCACTTTGGATCTAATTCTGCTGTTGAAAAACAGAAGCTGGTTTTAGGTGCATAACCAAAGCTGAGCTTAAAAATCTCTCCCAAGGCGAGTTCAAATGAGAGCAGCCAGAACAGGGCTATCCTAAAAAGGTATTAAAAAAAATAATATTATAACTGCTCTTAGAAACATAAGATTGGATCATTGTGGACCCCAGTTTCCCACTTGCAAAAAATGCCAGGGGCAGTTTTGGAGGTTCAGAGTTATTCTGAACTGCAAAGTAAATACCACGATTGAGGGAAAACTTCAGTAGGGCTGTCTAGCCACTAATTGTTTCAGTGTTTTTTCCACATTTTTTTTTTTTTCGTGGGGAATACAGTTTCAGCGTTGCCAACCACTGTGTGATTCTTGGGGTTCCTAGTATTTCTCCTCTTGCCGTGCCAACTTCTGGGCTCCTGCGATTCTGGGGAAATCACCACTTTCCTTTTGAGAAATCAGCAGCTTTTAGCTCGTAAAGAAACATGGCAGCCCTTGAAAAAGCCAGACGCTGCAAATTCAAAGTCGAGTGAAAGAAAAAGGCTGCCTCCAAAGTCTAGATGGCTAAAACGATTACAAGATGTATGTGTTCGAAATCCTTACTGTTCCCAACTCGCTCATCTCTCTTGGGGCTCCCTTGCTTGTTACTGATGAATATTTGAGTTGCCAGCCCTGTGCTGCTATGAGATGGTTAAAACCTGGCGACCGAAGATGATAATAATTAAAAAATTGTCACACCACCAGGAAAAGACAAACAAACAAAAGGAAAAAAAGGGGGGAAAAGAATGGTGTGACTGGAGCTCCCAGCTTGTGGTTGGCATCTTTTTCTTTGGCAGTGTATCTTTGGTTTTTTGGGAGAGTCTCTCAGAGAGCTGGTGAGCGCCCTTCATGGTCAGGACTCTAATTAGCCACTCGTCTCTCCCTGCAGGCATCTGGATGGGCTTCCCCAGCACGTTGGGCATCCTTCGGTGGGGCACGGAGGGGAGGCTGGCAGCCTCCGGGCTTCACAGGGTGCAGAATTTACATCGGCTTAATCTGAGGTAGCGGAGTTGGCCTGTCTCTATTTTTCTCCTTTTTTTCCCCCCCTCTTTGTTTTGCATCGTGACGGGCTGCTGAATGCATGAAGTGATGTGAATTGGTTTGATTTAATTAATCCGTTTAAAAAATATAGATCTGCTGTTTGTACATTTCCCCTCCATCTCTCTCGACAGATTGTTGGCTCTCCGCTCCCGGCAGGCTTGCGAGCCGGCAAACTCCCTCTGCTGGCATGGCTACCTCCCATTTTCTTCTAGCCAGAAATTTATGATATAAACAGACTTTGCCCAGCAGTACAATCGTTTTTGTGGGAAGAGCATTGTGCATAGATGTCCTCGCTTTATATACCAGTTGTGTTTTAGTGCATATTAGCATCCTGGGGATGCTGCAGGTCCCCATCCCTAACCTGGGAGCAGAAGATGGACAAGCCAATGTGGACATCCCCATGGGAGTAGGGCTTTGTTGAACGCGTACTCTGGGTGCCAACATGGTTCCCTGACCACTCATCTTAATTTTCCAGCAAGAACACAGGTCAAGCATGAGGGATCTGGGCATACTCATGAAGCAAATTATTACCTAGGTTGAGTAACTGGCATCTGCCCAAGAGGGAAGAAGAGAAACTTTCTGGAGAGATTCTGCCTGTCTAGTGCTGGGACCTTATCAGGGCTGGACTATGTTGAGGAAGGATGTTTATCCATTCAGACACTTTTTGTTGAAGAGTTTTCTTCTCCACCAACCAAAAAACCCATACTCATGTGGAGAGCTTTCTCCTCTGCTGTGGCAAATGTACTTGACGGGGTGTACCTGAGCCCAGCCCTGAAAGCAGGCACTGTGCTAAAGTGTTTGCTTGGCTTCAGAAATGTTAAGAGAGGGAATTTCTCTTTAGGAAGCTCGAAGATGTCAGTTTGAGTTCACTCTGTGCCTGATCCAAAGCTTCTTGAAGGCAATGCAAAGCTATCATGGACTTTGAATCAGGCTCTGAGCCCATGAACTCATACCTGAGTGGGAAGGAAAAAACCAAAATAAACCAAAAAACCCAAAAGAATCCCAACAGCAAATATCTCCAAATGAAGAAAGATCTTGTTTCTGAACTCCCACCCTGAAATGCCAGTCATGGGAGGGCTGGTGCTCCTCTCCCTTCTGTGCACCAGAGAGGTTACCCTTCTGCAACTCCGTCTGTATCAATGTCCAGTTTCCTTTTGAAACCTGCTGGAATCTTGTCCTCTGTTCCACAAGGCAAACACCCGTCTTACACAAAGGTTTATTTTTTTAAAATGATTCCTTTATTATCTTTTCCTCGGATACATAGATGTTTTATTTGTCCCTCTAAATCTTCAGCAGGTTGCATTCAAAGTAATGGATGTGCCTTTCTTCTCCAGCACTGCTGGGGTGTGAAGCTGGTGCGGTGAAGGTTGGTGCGTGGCCAGGATGGAGGAGACGTCATCTACTGAAGGGCTTTGAAGTCCTTCACAGGGGGATTCTCCTCTCTCAGACTCATAAAACAATAATTTGGGTAGTAAAGGACCTCCAGAGGTCAACTTCTCCAACCCGTGGTGTGCTCTAAGCCATTAACTTGACCTAGCAGGATTTGGGGACAGCATGGTGACTGTTCCCAGTGGACAGCATGGATGGGATTGCTCTGCAGTTCACAGGAGCGCAGTTCTCCATGATCTGAAATTGTTTGAGATTGTCATCGATGTGGTTTGGAGCTGGGCCAGCCAGGGCAACCTCCACAGAGCAGGGAGAGGACTGCAGACCCCAGCCTCACCCCGGGAGGCAGTTTGGATGCAGCCCCTCTTGCTGGAGGGTCGGAGAGCTGGATGACATGGAGGCAGACCCATTCACTCAGCCCCCAGTTCCCAGATGGATGGGTTTTGGCTGCCCTGGCACCGAGGAGTGGGTGCTACGTTCTTGGTGTCATGATGTGGGGCT
Organism: Dromas ardeola; assembly: GCA_013398915.1. Taxonomy (NCBI): domain Eukaryota; kingdom Metazoa; phylum Chordata; class Aves; order Charadriiformes; family Dromadidae; genus Dromas; species Dromas ardeola. Next base: position 50,047 of record VYZM01014151.1, read on the forward strand.
TTTAGGGATAGCATTAGAGCCAACCTGGTGCAGTCAGTGCCTGTGCAATCTTTGCAAGGAGCCAGTCTTTGCTTGGAGGATGGTGTTATCTTGCTCCAGCGTGGAGCTGACACACAACCAGGGTGACCCTCAGGACCTGGGAGCAAGAGGAGAAGAGACAGGAGCTGGTGGCATCATCTAGAAGAGCATGAGGAAGAGGGGTGTATGTGTATGAAATGGCTCTAGGAACAGCCAAGCTTGGGAACCAGCTGAGAGCAATGTTGTGTGAACACGCTGCACTGCAGGAGGGCTTTGGGTGGCATTTGTGTCACTTAGGCAATGTCAGAGATGACATGGGAGGAAGGAGATGGAAGAAAGCAGGGGGCCAGTCTGGCTCTAGCGAAAGCAGGCAGGGATGCCTGAAGAAGGGCTGCATCTTACAAACAGCTGCAATCACAGAGCACTGTGTTGGCAACACAAAATATGTCAACAAGCAGCAATTAGGGCTGCAGCACAGAGCCCTGCCGACCACCAAAGGAGATGACCTGGGGGACTGGGACCAGCCTGGATCTCACTTAACGCCTGCCCCGGGGCCAGTGCAGCTGGATCTGGGCATACCTCTCCCCCCACCATGGTGGCACGCTTCCTTGCATGCCCCAGGACACAGACATGGCCCTGAGGTCCCACCAAGTGCCTCCAATCTCTCCCAGCATAAGAAGTATCTTCCTGCCAATGTGAGCCCTGGCATGGAGATCAAAGGCTGGTTTCTGTTTTGTGAGAGGGGTCCTGACCACAGAGGATGGTTGAGAGAGCAGCGGGCTGCAGCTTGCACCACGTTCTGGTTTCTGTCCGACTGACAGAGGTTGGTCTGACACTCCATTAGAAGATGGTATTTCCAGTGTCTTCAAACTTTCCCAAACTTTCAGTGCTCAGGATGAAATTTTCCAGGTGCACATCCACCTTTTTGCCACAGCTGAAAGCTGAGACCGCAGTGGTTTGTCCCTCATGAGGAACAGCTACTGGTTTTGCTGGTGTGAGCTCACGCATTTGGGGGCAAGAACTTCTACCCCGGTTAGCAATGGCAATAACATGAGGATTTTGTCCTCCTGCAAAGACAAAACAGAAGTGTATTCCTCCAGGGAGGAAAAACTCCTGTTTGCACACAACCAGGAGAAACCAGTTAAAGTGCAGAAGCTAAATGCTGGAGCAGGCCATCTCCACTGATAAGCCACCAAGCACACAGCCATTGCTGGTCTGTCTTTGAAGCTTTCCATTTCAGTGACTACCACTGGTGGCTCAAGGAAGCCCTTGAGATTAGCAAGGCTTGACAAACCCCATGGAGATATAAATCTTCATCTAGGTGGTACCCAAGCCCTGAAGATAAGGGGATGGGATATCTGAAGTTCAGAATAACAACTGCTGTAACTAATGTCCTTCATTTGTGCCATTTCTGGACTCAAAGTAGTTTCTCGGTGTGCTGAGCAGAGTCAGCTGCAGCCACCCGCTTTGCGCAGGTTATCACAGAAACTTATCCCTATTTCATTCAGTGCTGGGAACCCCTCTGGGACCACATCGCTGCTTGCTCTTCTGAGCCCTCGTGCTCCTTCTTTCCGTCTTTAAGGGTAGCTGGGATGGAGAAGCCATTCACTGGGTGTGCTGTTCCAGGGCCTGCTCATCTCCTACAAGATCACTCGCTCAGCGGCATCAAACCCCACATTCCTGCAGGCAGCCTGACACCTCGGGCTCTTGCAGACCAGCAGTGGAAAAGCAAATTTCCCTTCTAGGCATGTTTGAAAGAAGGCATCAGAGAAGAATTTTGAGTGGAAAAATACCAAACCCTTGCACTTGACTAAGAACCAAAATAGATTGCAACAGTGCTTTCCTCTGGGAGGAATTTTCCTACCTGGGGGTGGCGGGGGGGGGGAAAGGGCTTGAATGGACAGGTATGAGGCTAAAAAAAAATTGTCAGGTCCTTTCTTTACACAAGAAAAAGGGGAGGCTGGCAGCGGGGCATCTCTCCTGCACGTGCTGTTCACCAGGGACCAGGGCTGCAGCTTGCTTTGGGCATCTTGTCATGTTTTCCTTGTGCATCAGCAGAGCTGGGTGGATGGTGTCCCATCAGCCAAGGAGGGACTGGAATATGTTGTGTTCCACTATGGTATATGTTATACATTCATTTAATTTGCTGCATGTGTTTTTTGAATATATATAGATATATAATTTCACAGAATCATGGAAGAGTTGATGTCGGCAGGAATCTTTGGAGATCGTCTAGTCCAAACCTCTGCTCAAGTGGTGCCACCTACAGCAGGTTACCCCGGTCCACTGTCTGACCACCCTCACAGTGACAAAGCTTTGTCTTACATTTAAGTAGAATCTCTTGTGTTTCAATTTGTGTCCTAGAAATAATTTTATTTTGGAGCTCCCTTTCCAGTGCTCCTTTGTGTTCATCAGTCTGCTGGCCAAAGGTCCAAATTCAAGTCCAAATTCAGACTCCAAGTCTCTGGGGGTGGTGTGTAGACCTGACCCTACTCTATGGATGATCCTACCTCACCCACCCTGTTTGCTGGGGAACAGCAAATAGGCCAGGCCACCTTTCTAACCACACCTCCCACTGCCTAATTATCTCACCGACCATCTTTGTGTCCAATGTAGGTGTTGGGTCATGGCCTGAAATTGGGTTCCCAGCACCGAGAAGGGGATGGGGGCTCATCCAGTGACTTCCTGCCATCCCCTGGGCGGCAGGATCTGGCCCCGCAGCTCACAATGGGCTGCTTGTTGGGCTGAGGCGTTCAGCAGGACCCCGAGGTAAAGGGGAGACTCCCTTTTACTGCTTCTTACTTAATAACAGGCTTGAGGATATTAATTACCTTAATTAGAGCTGGCCAAACCTGTTTGGCTTGGAGCTGGGAGTCAGTGGGGACCAGCTCTCTCAGCTTTTTTCTGCTCTCACGTCTCATGATGTTCCCCAAAGAGCGAGACCTGTCCTATTTCAAATGTAATTAAAAGGCCTTTAAGAAGCTCCTTAGATCCTGCAGCTTTCAGAGCAAGGAGCCCTCTCTTCAGTAAGGGGCTGTGTTTCATAAACAGCAAGAAAAGTGGCTTTATTTTGCTCCCCTCCCCAAAATAAAAAATGATGTATTTGGTGATGCAGGGAGGTCATGGGCATAAGGCACTGCGCTGTCCTCGGGAGACTTGCGACTGCAAAAAACCTCATTCTTGGGATTGTAAATCCCCCTTAAAAACATGGAGGGTGGGCTTGCAGATGGAGAACCAGGGCCAGTCGTGAGGCTGGAGGCGACTCAGCCCCCTGCTTGGCTGGCAGTGCAGGAAAAGCCTCCTGTCGCAGTTTCCCAGCTGCAAGATGTACCGTGTCTTGTCCAGTCATCACTTTTACTGGCACATATGTAATACTTAGCTGGGGCCTGGGGTATCACAAGCAGTAACATTTGGTGACTCAGCTGCTCAGAATTTGCCCAGAGAAGTGACTTCATGGTGAATGCCACTTCAATTCAAGGTGAGACACTGGGCTCAGATAGCCAGGTGGCTTCTCTCCGGGTTTCCCTGGTTGTTGTCACTCTCCCAGAATGGGTGGTGTTTGCTCATGACCTGTTGTCATGATTCACTCTTCTCTTTCCTTTGGCTGAAGGTGCTAAGCTCATCTCAGGTTGACCTCCAAACGGAGGTCTTACGACTTACGCATTTGTGGGTCACACATTTCCGCTGGCTGAGAGAGGACCTTGGTGTGGTTCAATCTACAATTCCTTTTGCAAGAAAGCGGGATTGTCCGTGGAAGCACAGTCCTTGCAGTATGTGCAGCCTCCCACAAACTGATGGTGTGTCACACTAGGGTTGCCAGTCCCTTATCTTCTCTATCGCCTCAAGGGATGACAGGACCCTTGCTAGATTCCTCCAGCACTCATTGTGTTCAAATAATGACCTTGGTTCTCTTTCTTTGTATCCTGTACCGTCCCATCAGTGCTCATCAGCTCAAAAGCCTCCACCTCCTCTTGAGAAAGCAGGAGGCCATGTTGTGAGTCAACCATCTTTAGCAGGTGTCACAGAGTGGACACTAGCCAGATGAAGGCATCTCAGAGAAGTGGTTGAAATGCCAGCACATCTGCAGGGGGAGAACTTCCTCCAGAAGGAGATTTGGAGCTCCTAAGATGGGTTTTTGCCCCAGGTTACCTTCCAGAGGCACCTGATAATTTTGCAGTTCTTCTGAAGTCTCTTAAAGATGTTTCTTATTTCGTTATGGCAGTTGGGATCCATCGTGCCTCCCTGTGGTGCTGTGCGCGTGTGATAAATACAGCCAAAGTGAGACTTGCTGTAGCCTAAAGTAGAGGAGAAGAAATGTACCCTTTCCCTCCAGTGGCTATACAGGGAGCCTGAAATTCTTCATGAAACATCTCGTGCAGGTTTAGATCCATATAGGGGTGGCCCTTGGTCACCCTATGAGCCCGGGGTTGACTTTATGTCATTGCCACCAGGGCTGATGCTATAGACGTGGCAGGGCTCAGGGTCTGTTCTCCAGGCAGGTAGGCATGCCCATCACCATTGAGCAAACCTGGCCTTCTCCCCCTTCCAAACTACCGGCTGGGGAGGATCCAGCAGTGCCTCTGCTGGATCCTGGTACCCAGACTGGTGGCCGAGGCCCCTACATTATAGGCAAAACTAGACTGATAGAGTCTCTATTATCCTGTTTACTCCTTTCCTCTGCACAGCAAGGAGAGTGTTATCTCCTTTGGTGGAACATCATGCTTTCTATAAAACAGGTAGAAAATACAGAACATGGTGCATAGTTTTGGTCCAAATGAAGCCGTGCTTTCAATGAATAAAATATTTGCACTTAGAAGTACTTTGTCTTCTGCAGATGATATTTAGATATTTAGCCAGCTGGCTTTTCCAAGCCAAAGGGGCAAAGTGCCCATCCCATTTCTCTTCCGCCTCTTTTGCATTTCTTGTTGAAGGGTGGAAATCCAGAGATACCCTATCCACCAGGTATTGCTGCAACGCATTGGAGAAAGCAGCTATCGCATTTATTATTTTAATCCTGACTCAGTGTTTGATTATTTAGAAATTTAGGACAGTTGTGGGCTCTGCCAATCCTGAGATGTATTTAATTCTTGCGTTCGCTCAGTTGGAGAAGGTACTCAAACTGGAGGTCACATAGGAGTTACTCATCTTATTTCTGTATGTGCGTCTTCAGGGAGCGAATGAATGTAAAACTACCCCCCAAACAAGAAAACAACTTTGTATTGAAAGGTCCCTAAATTTTTGGGGTTTATGGCTGGGCTCAAAATGAAGTAATGGACTACACTGATTGAGGGACTCCCTCAAGGTCCCTTCTAGATCTACCTTCAGCGTTTTGGTGATTGTAGTTCCTGAAATGGCTTTTTTTTTTGAGCTGCTCTCATCGACGCTTTTGAAACATGAAGTTTGATACCTTGTCCATTTATGTGAGAGAGACGTTAGTGAATGCAGCGTTGCAGTTATTGAAAACCTGTGTACATTGATGTGAGGATAAAATAGACCCTGGAGGTTATGAACTGGAGAGCTGGATTTTCATATTAAACGATGCGAGGTCAGGTCTTGAGAGACCTATTCTGTAATGTTAAGGGGTACTAATATAAGTACTAATGTAGTATTTATTAATGTAGCTGGATGCTCACTGGCAGTGTCATGTCACTGTGGACTGTATTTAAAATTTGTGTATGTTTGTGATCTGACTTACAGGTCTGTTGCCATGTATTTGTCATCGTCATCTTGCAACGTCTCCAGCCTCTTCCAGGAAATGTGTCCTGTGTTTCGGCTTACCCTAGGAGCAAAAATTTGTTGCTTAAGCAGGTTTCAGGCATCTCATCCTGTGACCTTTCTGTAATTATTTGAATGTGAGTGTATTGAACTTGGTAGGCCACCCCAGCTGGAGGTGGTCAGACATGTTAGCTTTGTCTTCTCCCTCCCCCTCAATGACATGGACCTGGCCCGTTGGCCAACTGCTCCCTTCCTCCAGACTGGCTGTCCTCCACCTCTGCTCTTTTGCATCCCCTAAAACTGGGCTGCAGACACAGTCCCAGGCTGTCCGGCATCTCCAAGGGCAGAATCTGCCAAGTGGGATCTGAGGAGGTCTCACACCTCCTAGACCTCTTGAAGGCTGGCCCCAACTCCTCTGTCACACTCCTACTTTTCCTTACTGCTGAATTAAGAACGCTTCTCCCTCCTACATCCCCTTGATTATAAGTTTTGCTCAAGCCACCTCTTCATCTCTTCTTTAACAAACTTCCTGAGCCCTGAGTTGGGAGTTGGCTTCCCAGATCCTAAACAACTTGTGCAGCTCCTTCCCCAGGTCCTGGTGCTTTAGCAACATCTCCGACCTCTTCCAGGAAACGTGCCTTGCGTTTCGGCTTACCCTAGGAGCAAAAATTTGTTGCTTAAGCAGGTTTCAGGCATCTCATCCTGTGACCTTTCTGTAACTATTTGCAAGAGTGTATTGACTTGTTCTGTGAATTATAAACTCCATTAACTCTTTAGTGACTCCCCAATGCTTGGTGAGAAGGGCTCAGATCCAGGACATATCTAATGTGCCAAAGTCTCTTCAAGCTTATGGGAGTAAGGTGCTCAATCCTCCTTGCAGATCTAATTCAAAATACCCTTTTCACTGATGAATGCTGACTGCTGCTGGTTAGAAATTCAGAATTAGTGACTTTATTACCCAACACTGTAGCCTCTTTTTTAAGTGCTTTCCTAACTTTTCAGTCTATGAGAAATAAATGTACTGTGCCTTTAATCTTGCCCTGCTAAGATTTTCTTCTTTAAAAAAAAAAACACACACAACCCAAACCGACTGCACTCCAGCAAACACCTGTATTGCCACTGAAAGGCCTTTTGCTAATATATTTTTCCCCCTGTTCTTGATCACACCTGTCTAGCTTTGGGCAAAATAAAATATTCGCATAGCTGCCAGAAGTAAAGTTCTTTCCTGGCTTGAGCTACTGTGTGTAAAGATCTCCAAAGAAATGTCAGATCACTTTATTGAATCCTACTGAAAACTTGTTTGACAGTAACATGCAGAAAGGATCAGGACCTCTCTCTAATTGCCAGTGGCTTGAAAAGAGCATTTGTTTTGAAGGCTTAAAAATGTTGTGGTGTGGGGTTTTTTTTTAAAATAAATTATTTTTATGTTGATATTTGGATGCATTAAAAAAACTCCGTGCACATTGCTCGTGTGCTTGCATAGATGCATGAGGACATACTGCCTGGACAGGAGCCCATGGGGAGGGCTGGATCTGCAGCTGGATTGCAGCCACCTCTGGGGCAGGAGGCAGAGCCACCCAGCAGCATGCACCAGCTCGGCAGTGCTGGCCAGGGTGCAGATTAATATATGCAATTTTTCAGGTGCTCTGAGCTTCACACGGCGGTAAAAAGCACCTTTATGCAGAGGACTTTTTTGCCCTCATGAAGCCCTGCATGTGAGCGGGTCAGAGCTACTTCAGAGAGGCAAAATTCCACCCTCTGCACACCGTGTCTTACTGTGAGTGGAAACAAATACCCATTGTAGTGGGGAGAATAATTAGGAGCAGGTGAAAGCATATTTTTAATGATCCTCTGACCAAACTGATATTTAATTTACAATAGGAATATTTGCCTCTCCAAATCCTCCCTTGTTGCTCCCAGATGTTAATTACGGTTTGTCACTCTGGTGTCTGCTGTGTGAAATACATGTTCCTCTGAGCGAGACCCGGTGCTAACCTTTGCCTTGGCATCCTGGAGAGCACTTTAATTATTCTTTAATTTTGAAAGGAGTAACCTGGGATTACTGGAACGATCAAGCCTTTGAGATGAGGGAGGCAGCTGGAGCATAACTGGAACCCCCACTTCTATCTGAGCTTCTCATGCAACGTTAGTCTGAGCTAGCTCGTTTCAAGTAGTCTGCCAGACCTCAAAATCTGGTTTGTGGGGACACTCAAGCCCCACCTCTGGGTCGCTTATTTCCCCAAAGGCTGTTGTTCCTATTAGTCCAAGAAGAATTCTCCATCCTCAGAGACGGAGACTCACTTTGAGGTCTGAGTTTGCCAAACAGCCCGCTGCTGCTCAGGCTTCCACAGATCCTCAGGTGATGCCACATCCGGGGTTTTTCAGATTCAAACCCTGTCCCCAGACTTTCTGATGTCTCCAGTCTTCTGTGGTCATTTCCCTACTAAATGTCACCCTGGATATCACGGGTCTTGTGGGAAATCTGAAGCCACCAGAGGCAGCAGCTCAGAAAATACATGCAGAAATCTCAGCTCCCTTGGCTTGAATGGAAGTCTAACAAATTCAGTAAGGATGTATTCATCTCAGCAGCCTTTAGGTGCCCACAAGGTTGATTTTGCAGTCTGAGGCAGTCACCTGCATCTTATTTTGTTGCCCATAAAAAGAAATTGGAAGCTCGTGAGGAAAGGTTTGGTGTGTGTCAGACAGGAACTCAAGAGACATCAGAGAAATTGCCACCTTGTCTGGATGTTCAGAGTTAAGACGGCTGGACCATTCCTGAGGTCTTTAGCTCCTAACAGAACTTTTTATCTATCCCAAAAGGACCCATTTTTGACAGTGAAGACAGCAACTCAGTTATACTTGTGTTCTTGGTGGAGCCAGGGTGACTGAGTGGCATAATCTGGTTTGTAATGTATGCATGGACACACACACTTATCACACTAATTTTGACATTGTTAGCTAGACTTTTGGGTGCCCAATACACCTTTCTGTGTTGCAAAATGAAATAGCCCAAGGCAAAGGGCCTTGCCCAAGGACACAGAAGGAGCCAGACCCATTACAGGACAAGACTGAAGGAGAAGAGCTGGTGGAAGCAATAGTTTCAGCTTGGAGACATTGATAGCAGGATGTGTGGTTGCTGATGGCTGTGATGTTTTCTGTCCAGTTCCTCTAGACGTCTTGTCTCACAGCTGAGGGAATGACCAAATGCTTCCTTGGCTTTGCCAACAGGAGCTCTACAATTAGCCAATATCCTCGTAAAAGCAGCATGGGGTCATCCAGGACTTCATCCTAGGAGGGACTCCACATAGTGTTAGTGTCCAGACACCAGTCAAATGAGCTGATTTAGAACCCATCGTATGTTCACAAGGGCTCATGAAGCATCATGTTGCAGGGATTGATTAGGAAGGCTAACATGTCCCCCACCTCCCACCCAGTGACAAAAGGCTGGTTTGGCATTGGCATCCCTCATCTATGGCATTTTTAAGTTTTTTGCAGCTACATCTAAGGAAGGGGAGATGGAGGATAACTAGGCAAGCTTCTCCTGGTGGTTAGGAACCTGGAGTTTGCCATGTACCACAGTAAGAGAGATCTTTTCCTATGGGTTTGGGAGCACTGGATGAGAGAAAGCCACATGAATTAGAAGCAGATCCTTCAGCATGGCTGATCTGAGTGACAAGAATAATTTCAGACCAGGTCTACCCACGTAAAGCTCATGCTTGTTTAACAATCTTGATAGGGCTGTGGTCCTCTAAAACCCTTTTTTTACCAATCTTGCAAGGGAGAGGTCAAAACAGTCTTTATTCAAGGACATCCAACATCATTGGAGGAGCTGGAAGTATCTGGTATCAGCCAAACCACTTGTTTGCTCATTTGGGCAATATCTCCACCTAGCAGCAGGAGCTGTGAGGATTGCTTGGCTGGTAGAGCTTTCTAAAGAGATGTCTCACTGCACAGTGTTAGTGTCTGCTGGGTCTCATCCATAGAGACACCTGCATTGACGCAGACTTCTTCCCATGCTGCCCGGGAGTGCAGACCCAAAGCGTGCTGATGCATGCAGGATCCCATGTTGATACGCTCCAGTGTGTGCAAGCATCTCTGCTGATGCTGGTGGGGTGTCCTTCTGCATGGAGCTCTGCCACCACCTCTCTGCTCCATATCAACTCATGCAAAGCCTCTGCTGTTAAGTCAGACCATTGGAAACCCGCTCTTGGGCTCTTGCTTCCCACTCACAACTGCCCATGCATACATGTGTGTCCGTGTCCGTATCCATGCATGCACATGGATGCGGACTCTCTGTGTCCTGTGTTAGGGACTCTGCACTCACAGCCCAGCACATCTGCAGGCCCAGGCTCAGGAAGGAGAAATTAGGAAACTGATTTGTATTTATTTTTATGCTAGGGTAGAACTTAGCCCCAGATCTCTCCCACCTTACTGAAACCCAGAATTGCCATCCCCTTGGGGAGGGACAGACCTCTCCAGTGGCAGGTCAGATCTGGGGTGGCCTGAGTTGCCCATTGGGATGAGGTTTCTCTTTCCACAGCTGTAGATGAAGCCACATGCTAAAGGGTCTGATCATTGGTATCCACTGAGTATCTGTTCTTCTCAGTGGGATATTCAGGGGATATTCAAGCTGGATGTACAGGTTCCTCGTTGAAGCTGGGAACAATTAGCAAGAAGGACTTGAAATCTTCAGTCTGCTTTCACACTGGGGGTCCAACACATGTGGAAGTTCAAACCAGCACCTCCAGCAGGTCCCTGAACAGAGAGCTGTGAACTGCACCGGGTGCTTGGGCCTCCCAAACACTTCCCATGCAACCATTCAGCTCTGCCCGTGTTAGGTCCCCATCAGCAAATCTTTCCTGTCTCAGTCTTGAGATTGAAAACTGTTTTGGTGATGGAGTGAATGATGGGCTATTCTGCACACCGCCAGCACCCAGCACCACGGGGGCTTCATCTCATGACAGCAAACTCTGAGGCTTTGCAGCTTCACCACCCACTAATCACTGCTAAATAAGAAAGGGGGCAGGAAGGCCGCTGAACTCATAACAGGCATGTTTAAAGCAAGGAAAGAAAAATCAGAGGCCAAAAATTAAGGTGCTTTGATCCTTGATTTTATGTCAACAGAGACGAAAGGAGAACACTAAGTCTTTTTACTTTTTACCAGCTGCTGCTTGAAACAAAATAATTGGATAATTAAAAGGCCTTGCCTTATGTCAATTTTATTTAGGTGCCTTGATCCACTGATGGAATGTGTCATTGATAGAAGGTTTAAGAGCTCATTAGAAAAATCCAGAGATAAAGCTGGGGCTCAGCCCCTTCAAAGGGCTGTCAGCTGGGAAGGGAGCTGGGATGCTGTCCCAGAGTAGCCCAGCAGAATGGTACCACAAGGGAGAAACTGCTGGGCAACACCTGTGGTAAAACAGGTTACGACTTTAGCACAGCCAGGCTGCAGGTGTTGTGGAACACCCCGTGCCCTCCCGTGCTCCCCCAGCAGCTGATTTGGGTCTGAAGAAACAAATGTGCTATTTGTGGCAGTGTGGCATTTTTCCTTGGCAAGGTGGTGAAGTTTTGGTGGGGTGAGACCATGACGTCCCATCCTGAAGGCACCCTGCCACCCCTGCTTCTCACCGGCCATTGCCCGCCTTGTCTGACATTGTCTCCTGGATCTTGGGCAGGGATGAAGACCCTGCAGAAAATAACACGGCGAGCGTACTTTGCCCTTCTCCACCTCCCTTGGCTCCCCAGGCTCCAGTAGTTTTTCACAAGACTCAGTTGCCAATTTTGAATGACTTAACAAACTTCTGCCTCTTTTGAAACCACCACCACATTTAATGCACAGTTAATGCCTTGCGAAGGGTATGTCCTCTCATGTAGGAACTCATCCTTGTGTAAATGCATTTCTTTAGATCCAAAGCTGAGGCTGACGTACAGTTCTTGTCTGGGAAGATGGTGCCTTTGCAATGATTAAAACATTTGGGGCAAAGAAAGATTTCTTTAAAAGTATTTCTTCCCCTGATGGATTTTGTGTGAAAGTTTCTAAGGGCTCCTGAGCACAAACCGGTTGTGAATCAGGGGCACATCCCTGACTCGGACTGCCATGTGAGCCTCGTCACCTTTGGAAATAGAGGCCAGGGTGCTGAGTAGGTAGACACTTTTGAAAAATGAATCTTTGTGTTAAATATCTGCATCAATTTGTTAACATTGGTTAGATAATTACTGTCCTTGCTGACTCCGTTTCCCTGTTTATTCCTTTTGTGACCACAGTAAACTGCAGTTCCACAGCCATAGAGCGATGATGTTGTGTTACCTACACTGGGTAGGACTGATTTAACACTGTCAAAAAGGAGCCAGGTGTCTTAAGACACTCCTTTGGCCCTTTCTAAAGTCAACAGATAGAGATGAGCATCTCTAGAGGGTGGCACATCCTGGTTAAAACAGTTCCTCCAGATAGATGGGAATGACTTACCCTCTGAAAGTAGCCCACTGACGGGAGGGAGGACCCAGATGCCTAGGTGTGCCCCACATCTGGAGGTTAAAGTGAGCGGAGATGAGTCGGATCCTCTTGCAACATGAAAAAATCAGGAGCCCTAGAGAAAACCCTCTGACCTGCAGCGGCGCCTGCAAAATTGGATGGTCTGAGACCTGCCAGTTGGTCTGCCCCTGTGCGCTGTACACAACCCTATGCGTACAAATAAGTGAAGAAATAAATAACCTGCATATGCACATGTAGCATATAAAGCTATATATAAAGTGCATACGGGTACACACATAAAATCAAAATTGTATATGTATGTATATGTGTGTCTGACTAAGGTCTGCGTATATAGCTGTCTTTAAATAGCATGAAGAGCAAAGAAACACATATATCTATATCTCAGGGCCTGTATGGAAAGGGTTTATATAGCTTTGTAACCCAATTATGTGACCTGAAGTCAGTGTGGAGGAAAGCATGGGTGGGAAAACAGCTACAGTGGGTCTGGGTCCTGACTCCAGAGGAGCAATGACAGCGCAGGCAGCTGCCTGCGTTGCTAAAAGTGCCATTAGCGAAACTAACAAGCGGAACCCCATCCCTGGCACCGCTCACGCTGGCGGTCGGAGCAGGTCTCCGGCGTGCCGAGCGCTGTGTGAATCCGAGGAGGCTGTGATCCTCACAGCAGTGGGTGGTAGAAACCACAGCGTGTCAGCGATGCTTTCTGCTTTATTTGATTTGTGACTGATTTATAGGCACTTCTGCGGTGTAATTGGCTTCACTGAGCCCACTGTGGCTTCACGCTGCCATGGCTGAGAGCTGGGCTTGGCTCTAATCTCCCGTTCCCCGACCTCTCCCTGGAACGATCTGTGCACTGCTCTGACATGCGGAGAGATTATGGTGTTGGCTTAGGAGCTGATTAGTCTGCATGATATCTACATGATAAATATCTTTATAAATAGCTTTCCTGAGCAGATTTCATTAGGCATCCCTCAATAAGCACCAGGGCCTGCTGAAAAAGTAGCCACCACCTTGCAGAATTTTGTCCCGGGACAGTTGCCTTGGGGACTCCACAACACCCCATGGAGCGGTTGTACCTTGTGCGTGGTGTCGTGGGGTGAGGGATAGTCGTGGGGTGATGCTACTCCTTGACGCCATGCCACCTAGCACCTTGGCTGAAGGGTATAATCCCACTGGTGTTCCCTTTGTCCAGCATGAAGCGTCATGGGCTCTTCTTGCTTAAGATGCTTACCATCACGGTCAGCTCACATTCCCTCTGCTCTCCCTGGAAGGGGATGGCTGGTGGGGATGACATCTTCCCATATTGCTGAGTCTGTGAAAGATTGCAAGTCCAGAGCAGGAAAAAGGCCTGGCTGTGCTAGATCCTCTACAAGCAAACCACAAAAAGAAATGCTCCATGGGCAAGAGATAGGAAGAGGTTAAGATGGTGCACACCAGTGTGGGGAGCATCCTCTGCTCCAGAGGCCTCCCCTCTTGTAGGTTTGTCTGATTTTTGGTGGGCTTATCCCTCTGATAGATTTGGTCCCAGAGATGAGCTCCTGTGGAGCTAATAATCACCTAAATAGTGTGGTGATAGGACAAAATATCCCTGCATCCAGTTATCATTGAAAGGTTTGAGTTGAGGCTGCTCCAACTGCTATATGAGCCTAAAAATCCGTCCGAGCAATGGTGGCAAACAAAATGGGAAGGCAAGAGGCTGGGGGCCTGGTTCTCAACAGAGAACCGAACCTGCCCATGGGTAATGCTGTTTAAAGAAGATGTTGCTGTTTCCACTGAAAATGGAGAGGTGTAATGGGGTGAGCGTATGTATGAGAGAAAGGAGGGGAGGACTTCTGAGAATCGTGGTCTTCACAGGTGTAGTTCAATCTCCAGGCAACTCACAACAAATTCCCATGTGAAAGTGTCTATGTGGAGGTCTAACTGGACTGGCAGTGATTTGTGTAATGATGCTTCCGTGGTCCTCAGAGGACAGTCTTCCTCCCCATCCTCTACCTCAATTTAGGGCCAGAGTTTAAACAGCTAGAGAGGAGGGCTGAGATTACTCTCTCAGGCCTCCTGTGTAAGAAAAGCCGGAGGAGGACAATGCATAAATTCCTGCTGGAACTAGAAAATCCATTTTGATAAAACAATTTGCCTTCCTTTTAAAATCTGTGTAATGTGAATTGTTATAATCTCTGCTAAATTGTTGCGTCAGACAGTCAACTTCGGTGTTAAAATATGTGCCATAGTTGGTGTTTGTTGATGGCTTATTTTAATTTCTGGCATTTAAATCTTCTGGTACCTTTGTGTGATCCACCAAAGAGCTCTCTATTACTGAACATCCATTCAACAGACTACTCATAGGCTCATAAACTGTCATCCTTCTGTCCATTGAGTTGGTGGACTGAGGTCCTCTAAGGGTTTCCAACCGTGCCTCCATTCCTAGGACTCTTCTCCAACTCCTCTTTGATGTAACAACATCCTTTGGGAATTGTACCTCTTAGTATTTCAGCAGTGCCTGGGTTGCAGTCTGGGAGGAAGAGTGTGGGGTGGGGAGTTCGACCCTCATCCCCTTTCAGCCCGGCTTGGGCAGCAGGAGGACTTAGCGGCTTTATGTCCCTTCGTTCCCTTGGAAGAAAGAATAGAACCATTCAGCGCCTCTCTCAACAGCTCTGATAGCCTTCTTCAGATCCTGGCCAGCAAGAACATCTCCATCCCTCCACATCCTGCAGAAGCAACCCAGGGGAATCAGCTGGCCCAGACAGCCAGCTGCCTGGAGTGTGGAGTAATGAGGATATCCCATAAATTCAACATTTCCTCCTTTCCAGATGAAATGCAAGCCGATTGGGTTGCCTGCTGTGATGCCCAAATCTCTTCCAGCGTGGCTGCTATCAAGGAGGGGGAATATGGCCACACTCTTTGCTTCTGCACATCTGCCTTTATATTTGGCCCTCATCTGCTTGTGTCTGCCTGCAGTCATCTTAACAAACGTGCCCTTTTGCTCCGTACCATTGACCTCAGTCTCTTCCTTCCATGCTGATCCAGTAGACCTTGTGCCGTCACCAGCAATTTAATTTTTTTTTTTTCCAGGACGTAGAGAAAATGTTAAAATGTGTATTGAGGAACCGTTCCCTGTGGGACCTGAGGAGGAACACACCCATCTGGCAAGGATCCCTTGTTTGGAGTTACGCTTTGAGACCTACGTTAGCCGGTTTTTAATCCCTTTAATGTGTGCCATGTTTGGTACTCCAGTTTCTTAATCAAAATATCATACAGTACCCAGGCAGTTGCCTTGAGGAAAATCTAAGTAAAATTACATCAGCACTCTTCCCCTTATTAACCACGCTTGTGCTGTTATCAGAAAATACATCAAATTAATTTGACAAGATCTATTTTTCATAAACCCAAGTTGATTGGCAGCAATTATATTACCTTCCTTTCATTCCATAATAAACACATCTCATATGAGCTATTTCATTATTTTTTCTGGGATTAATGGCAGGCTAGCAGTCTAGAACGCGTGTTGTCCTGTCTCCTCTTTTAAAACACCGGCAGAACATTAATTTTCTTCTGGTCCTCTAGAACTTCCCTGGGGTTCAAAGACTTTTGAATAGACTCCAATCCCTTCTTGGCCAACTCTTTAAAAACTCCTGGATGTAAATGATCTGAATCTGCAGATTTATTAATGGCTAGCTGTGGGAGATGCTGATTACCATCTCCCTTGCTTATGGTTAGAGACGTAAGTGTGATCATCAGCAGTGTGTGGTAGAAGTAGCTTGTGCAGCTTTTTCTCAACGTGCAGAACTGAAGTATTTATTGAACACGCAGGGCTTTTCCTGGTTATTATCCATGGTTCCACCATTCCCCTAGAGTAAAAAATTAATGCTCTCGTCAGGGTTTCTTTTGTTCCTTGTACAAGAAAAGCGCTTTCTCTTCAACCTTGACTCTGCTGACTATAAATATTTCTTCAAGTCCTTTAATTCCCTTATTGATTTTCTCCACTCCTGAGTTCTAGTTACAACAAAAATGTCTTTCTTTCTCCGTGCATTACACTGGTTTTATTTTAATACAACAATTTACTTGTTTTATTCCTTATCTTAAATACCTACTTTTACTTTCCTTCTTAATCGAGCTTAAAGAAAAGCTACTACGGTCTCTCTCCTTGTTGATAAGGGTTGTAGATTTGAAATCAGTAAGTAGAAACACTCTTGAATAGTTCACATATTGACTCAGGTAAAGTCCCTCCTATTGAATCTCCTGCTATTTGACCCTTTGGATCTGTTCCTCCTTTGTTGTAAGACGAGGCCTGTAAGGAATTCCTCTGCCTGGGATGCAACACGTGATGTATAAATCTACCATCTATAATTTTCAGAAATGTTAAAAGTCTTTCTCTGGTGTATGACCCAGCCCACATCACTCAGGTTGCAGCTTCCATGAGCACGCATCCAGTCTCCCTTGCAGAGCAGAAAGGTGCTCGAGGACATGGTTGTCTTGTTCTTTGTTGAAACGTGGTGGTCATTAGTTCAAGCCAACTTTCAGCCTGCTCTTCCTTCTTCTGTGGTTATGGAGGTTTCCTGATTCCTTCCTCTTCATGTCTCACCAGTAGACAGTTGTCATTGTGGTTATAGACAGTTATCTGATGTTGCTGTTGCCTGCACATTCAGACCTCCCCCTTACATCTGGATGAAATATTTGCCAGAAACCTTGTCAATCATACCAGGCTTCTTAGCTCTGGACCTTGTTTTGTGATTCTGTAGCTAAAGGTTTTGTGATTTTGCAGTTAAAGCAGTCTGGTCTGACCTCATAGCTAACCTTGCTTTGAGCAGCAGGTTGGAGTAGACACCTGAAGTCCCTTCAAACCTGAATAATGCTATGAATCTATGATATTTTTTGGTTAATCTCCACACTTAAGAATAGAAAACAGTATCTGAAAAAAAAAAAAAAAATCAGTTTTGGCTTAATTTCAAAATTCTCTCTTCTAATTAAAATAAGTTTCCTGATAGACTTCAGCACCAGACTCAGGTACCCACATTTAGAAGTCTACACCATGTAACTGGTACTTGAGATATCCCGATAATCCATAGACATATGGTCACTGGAGCCCACAGAGCAATCTAGCCAACCAAACAAGTAGATGAGCTGCATTGGGATCTTTGGCATCTGCTGCTGAGGGTCTCAGCTGAGTTGCTCACATGGTGGATGCATGGTGCCATGTGGGATTGCAGACCCCTGAGCAGGGCTGACAGACATGGCACAAGAGCTTGGAGGAGTCCAGTGCCCTTTGCAGCCATAGCCTGAGGGCGTCTCACTTGGCATGAGGCACCACACCATGGACTGCAGCGGGAGCCCCAACACCCAAAGCCCTTGGAGACAGCCTGCATGCAGATGTCTGAGTCTGGAGATTATGCTCTTGAATTTTAATTCATAAGCATCAGAAAAGTATTAATGAACCTCCTGGAATCTGTTGCTAGAGAAGGTTTTTGGGGCAGAGAGTGTCATCAGGTTCAATAAAGGGCTAGACAAATTTGTGGACAACAGTTCCACCCATAGATAAGTAGAGGAGCAGGCCAAGGTGCACCCTCCAGCATTCCTGTGCGATGGCTGCGGGTGGTAGGGCAATGTGAGGGCAATGACTGCAGAAAGTGGCCTCCCTGGAGAGCACCTCCTATTGCTGTGGTCACAGACAGGTTACTGAGCTGCACTGACTGCTGGTCTGACTCGGTAATTCTCATTTTCTTATGACTTTTCTTAATGTGAAAATAGAGTTTTTCATTTGAGGTTGCTTTGTTTCATATATGTCTTTTCACTCCTCTGACTTTTTGATTCCCCACAAGATTTTGAAAAATTGCTTTACTTGTGAATCTGAACAGCTCTGCAGGTGTCTGAAGGCCTCCAAGCCTGTTATGGACATCTCCTCAGCACTCCTGCACTCTTTGGCTTGAAGCCTTGCTGAGTTACAGACTCCTGCCCAGGCATCCAATTCATTTGGGAGTCCAAAGCTGTGAGTGGCTTGGATGGTCCCTTCCTCTCCGTGGGAGGTTACCAGCTCTGCAGAGGGATGCCTCACTAGGACTCTGATCTTGCTCCTGAGCCAACACATTTTATAACCCAGTTTTCTTAGTGTAAACTGACATTGGCAGCAGTTTATGTCAATATGTTGGGCCAATTCCCCAAGACTCCAGATAACAGGCAAACACTACACTCCTCTGCTGCCCACAGCATTGAGAGAGAGGCCGGACTTGATCTAATCTTTCTGTTTGCATTATAAGCATGCCTAGAGGCCTTGCTGTGCTAGGCCCTACATGTCTACTCGACAAGAGGCAGTTCCCGCCTTGAGTACCTGGCAACCAAAATGGGCAAGGGAGATGGAAAATGTGAATGGAGCAGAAAAAGCACAGAGAGCATCTCACACAGGGTCGTTTGGTGGTGGCCAGCAGAATACTTTTGTCCCTTGATGACCTGTTAGGGGTCTAGGACTCTGTTACGTGGCATATGTGTGTTGAAGGGAGAAAGCTGGGCAAGAGGAGGTATTCGGGTGGGTTTGGGCTTGGTCAGTAGTGTGTCTTCACAGCATTTGAGAGAGCACCCTGGCACCCTGGTCCAAGCACTCCCCAGCTAGGGAACCCCAATGTTCTCTAAGCAAGCTCTTGTGGCTTGGCGTTATGAATTATGAATGGTCAGCATGGAGCATTATGAATGGTCAGCAGCAAATTTGACCTTGACACTTCTCTTGAGGGCACTGGAAACACCTCAGG
This sequence comes from Dromas ardeola, assembly GCA_013398915.1. Taxonomy (NCBI): domain Eukaryota; kingdom Metazoa; phylum Chordata; class Aves; order Charadriiformes; family Dromadidae; genus Dromas; species Dromas ardeola. The sequence continues at coordinate 69,004 of VYZM01014151.1, forward strand.
GGAATGCACGTCCTACTTAATTAGCTAAATAAGGCCCTGGGAGCTGGGTGTTGAAAGCTCTGTTATTTAATTGCACTCGTTTCTCTCACATCATATCTCCTCACTGTGCTTGCCCCACCTGCTTTAGTCATCGTGAGTTAACTGGTGAAGATGGACATTTCCCAGTCACCAAGGCGAGCTGGTGGGAATGGGGTAGTTAAGGGCAATGAACTCTTCAGAGCTGCACCTACGTTTCAAGTCTAACCAAGCTGTGGTGACACGGGGCGTAACTTAATAGTTTTTGGGGTTTTTTTTATGAATAATTGCTCTTACTGAGAATTCTAATGGGAGGCAACTGCTGTAAAGGGCAGTCAGCTGGAAGTCATACTGGACGGATGCTGTGGTGCACCCAGCCTTCCAGAGGAGAAGTTTGCAGAAGGTATGGTCCTGGCTGGGACCGGAGCCCAGCAGAGGGCACTTGCTGAATGCAGCAGGCTGCAGCGCCTGTCCTTGGGCCACGGTTTAATTACAAACTTTGGCATATAGAAATCTCGTTGTCTTGAGTCTGTGGTTACCAAGTGTATCAGTTTCATAAACTTGCCTGCCTGCCCTCCGTGACTCAGTTAATAATAATTAAATGATTTTTTAACAATGCTGGGTAGATTTCCAGCTATTTTTCAATATGCATTAATAATCCTTAATGCTGGTGAACTTCCAAAATTCCTGGGGTCTGGGTTGCTGAAATATACCCACACTGATGGGTCTGATTCTCTGTTCCCTTGGGCAGTCATTTACTGGTGTTTAAAATGCAAAGTAGGTGTAAGTGAGTGGAGAATGCTGATATTGGTAGTATTTTCTCTTAATGGTGCTCAGGTTTGTGAACCTGGTCCAACACCCCTTGGTGCTGCAAGGCTTCAGTAGGCTTTGGAGGGGACGAGGCATGGCAAGGTAAGGAGGCAGCGAGGCACGAGATGTTATCCAAAACTCCTCCAAAGGCCTCAACTTGCTGACTCTGTGCAATTAGGCAAGTGCCTCCTGAGAACGGGCTTCTGTAGTGCTTGTCCTGTCACACGGGAAAAAATTCAGACACATAATGTCCTGCAGTAGCTGGGCCTATCTGTCTCCTCTCATATCCAGAACCTAAGAGCATAAATATTCAGAACAAACCTTACAGGGAATTTGTCTTCAGCTGATCTTTACAAGTCCAACAACACATGGTTGCACTCTTTGGGCAATTTCAGACTGTGCTGTGAGATTCGAGAATAAAACAATAAAACAATAAATTACTAGACTCCTAAAAATGGGAGGTAACAACACAGATGATCATCTGGTCTGATCCCTGGCATCACACAAGTCAAGGGATGCCACCCGGTGATTCCAGGGGCAAGATTTAAATACCAAGCTGAAAAACATCTTTTTTAGGAAAAAGGATGGCCTTGATTTAATGAATTTATGTCATTCATTAGTAAATTAATGCTACTCTAGGTTGAAAGTGTATGCTGTATTTCTAGCCCTGGCTGATGTAGTGAGACATCTGTTTTATTTATGTGTTTTAGGATAGAGTGAATGCACCCCATAGCTCTGAAGACTTGGTTGGCAAGATCCCGGCTGACCATAACAGGATCTGAATGAGATTAGCTCAGACAGATATCTACCGTGAAAACAATCCACTATAGGATCTTTATCTTTAACTTTTAGGTCCTGTAACACTCGGTTCTGTTTTAGATTAAGGACACATTTGCTGTTAGAGAGCCTTGTCCTATACTGCCATACAGCATTTTGGAAGAAATCTACAGATCTCTAGGAAAGTTCGATGGCTACACACAAAAGCTGGCTAGATACCTGGCATAGTTATTCATCTGTGCCCGTCTATGGGCACCAAGGCTCAGCTCCTCAAAGGAAAAGATGCATCCAACTATTTCACTCATATGGAAACCAACAGCTATGAGAGGTGTACCCTGCTACTTTAGAAAAACTCACTATTTGGCAGTTAAAGTTGGTGGGTGTTAGTCCCCTAAGTTGTAGCTAAGCCATCTTTGAAGCCCCTGTTGACTCGCTTGCTCTACTGATGAGCAACAGCATGAAGTCTTAAAGGACTTGGAAATTATCTTCCTTGAAAAGAAAGTTGCAACCCTCAGATGGCAGCGTCCTTGTAATCTGCTTCTTCAGTAGAGGAGGACTATCAGCCACTGCCAGAGTTATGAAGAATTCTTTGTGTTTGGGGGCCAATATTATCAAAATGCCCTGTAATTCACGTTTGTTGTGCTCCCTGAAGGACAATTTACCCCTCCAAAGGTTTTCAGATCCTCAGTCAGTGGGAACTAGGGATGAGGCTGAGCTTATCTGCTTTAGGGTGAGACAAATTGTACTCCACTGATGAGATAAATGACGAGATAAATACTCCACTGATGGTACTAACAGGATCTCCATGGCCTATAGAAGCAGTCCATGAGGACTACCTCAGAACCAGATGGCTTTATTCCATGTGTTTGCACTTGGCCAAATGACGCTTATATGAAGTCTTCTCCACCTTCTATATGAAAAGTCTTTCCTAAATTTCCGAATCCTCTATTAAGGCTGAAGTTCTCCTCAAGTGAAGGAATATTCCTCTCCACTTATCACAGAATCACAGAATAGTTCGGGTTGGAAGGGACCTTAAAGATCATCTAGTTCCAACCCCCTTCCTTCTCCAGGGATGGAAATTACCCAAGAGAGCATGTGTAGAACAGGATAAAAAAATGGGTCTAGCTCCCTTTGGAAAAGGATGGCTGAAAGGTCTCATCAGACTCTGCCTGGGGAGTCTCAGATTCTTGCCTAATACTGTTTTTTCTCCTGATGTCATGAACAGACAGCTCTGACTTCTCCACACCACCAAGATATCTTGCCCTCAGTTTGAATTTCCTGTTGTCCCACATGGTCCACCTGCGAACTGCTGGCTTTGAACCTGCAGCAACGCACCTAGCTTCCTGAACTTCAGGTGAAAGGAGGAACTTGGATCAAACCTTAGCCCTGCCGTAGGGACAGTGCGGACGTCATAGCTCGAACCACACAGCACATTCAAGGTCACTTTCCAGCATAGTTAAAAGAGACAATACAGCCACTGCCAGCAGGACTCAGAATGAGCATCCCTGATGAACCTTGTGTTTCTCCAGGATACTTCTCATTTGGTTTGACATCTAGCAAGACTTTGAACAACATCTGACTGCTCTCTTCCATATTTTGTTTTCTAAGCTGTTTATAGAATCATAGAATCATAGAATGGTTCGGGTTGGAAGGAACCTTAAAGATCATCTAGTTCCAACCCCCCTGCCCTGGGCAGGGACACCTCCCACTAGACCAGGCTGCTCAAAGCCCCATCCAGCCTGGCCTTGAACACCTCCAGGGATGGGGCACCCACAGCTTCTCTGGGCAACCTGTTCCAGTGCCTCACCACCCTCACAGTAAAGAATTTCTTCCTAATATCCAACCTAAATCTACCCTCCTTCCATTTGAAACTGTTACCCCTCGTCCTATCATTACAGTCCCTGATAAAGAGTCCCTCCCCATCCTTCCTGTAAACGCCCTTTAGGTACTGAAAGGCTGCTATAAGGTCTCCCTGGAGCCTTCTCTTCTCCAGGCTGAACAGCCCCAACTCTCTCAGCCTGTCCTCATAGCACAGGTTCTCCAGCCCTCTGACCATCATTGGGGCTTTGTGATGTCCCAAACTGGGCTTACAATCTTCTGTGTCCTAGGCTCTTCTGTGCATCTATTCTTCAATGCCAAGAAACTGCCTGATGCCCACATGAAGCACAATCGGAGGATCACTCCTCCTACTTGCCAACTCTTGAAACAATTTTTAATAGTGCTCGGCCTAAATTTTATGGAAAACAGGGTGGCTTTCCATGGCAATGACTGGGCTTTGGATCAGGTCCAGAAGGGTGGCTACATCCTGCTGGGAACCCAGGAGAGTAGGATGGGGTATGTGTGCTTAAATTGACCTATTTTTAAAGAGAACGTGTGATACTGCTTCCAAAATATTTGGTAACAGGTTGATACAGAGATTGGAGGCCAGGCTGCTCATGTAGGTCTGTTTGGAGACTGTCCCCAGACAAAGATGCAGATGTAGGTTGCTCCTTCCTTGTGTGTTTCTATCCTTTGTCTGCAGTGCTTTGAAGCTGCACCTTAGCACTCTGGGATCCGGCCAGACATGAGGAGGTGATGAATCAGCACCCAAACTAAAATCCAAGAGGCCAGATGCTCAGCTGGTCTGAAATGGCAGCTTCCTCTTGAAGTCAGTGGAAATGGGCTGAGTTGTATCAGCTGAGGGATTGGCTGTAGGGGTTTTAGGTGAATTATCCTCTATTTTCTCAAGACTTTAACAGGCTGAAGCAGGTAAATGATCCTTGATATATGGTGCCAGGTTGCAGAGAACACCTTGCACCTTGATGTGAGGTTTTTATTACACCCAAGCCTTGGCTTTGCAGGCTAACGCACTAGAGGGGATCTAAAGGAATCACCCTTCATTATCAGAGTCATCCCATTATTGAAATAGCTCCAATGATTCTTCACAATTACAATGCCTAATTTGCCCTCTGAGCAAAAATGATATTAACACCAATGACGTGCTCAGCCCTTTTTCCACCTGCAAATGTTTTGGGTAATCATTGCAGGTGCTTCTTTATAAAATGAAGCAACTGCCTTTAAATATTTCAATTATTTTTATTAGATTCCACTGTTTTGCAAACCTCATTGGCTGCTAGCCAGTCCTCAACCTATTCCCCTGTCTTTGAGTAGCTTAATATTGAAAAGGGTTTGCCTTGCCCTTAGACTGGATGTGTTTGTACAAGTGAACTGTCTGTTGATAGAAACAGATGTGCAAACCCCAGATTTCTTGCATATTTGGTCCACGTGGGTCCTGAAAAAAGACATATATTCCCCAGTTGATAGCTTGATATAAGGGCTACTATATAGATGTGATGTGGTTTGGTGCAGGGTGCATGATCAGCGAGACCAATGTTGAGTTTGGTTGCTTCTGCAGCAGATTTAAAGGTATGATTGGAGTTTGATTCTGTGGATGTGCCTGTGTTGCCCTGTTTGCTTGATATCGATAGGTGGGATCAGATGGAGGCAACTGGGGCAGTCCCAGAAGGATGTGTTTCTTAGAGTCTGTCACTAAGTCTATACCAAAACTGCTACCATCTCCAGTGAGAACTCTGCGTGGATCATTTTTGAAGGATTAGACACCAGACAATATGTTATAGAGTTTCATAACTTCCTTTTTCCTGTCCTTCTTCCTTCTTCTTTGCAGAGAAGCGTGATTACCTGGGGAAATTGCTTGGAATATCTTTAACAAAACAATATTTGCATGTCCCTTTTTCTCACAGTAGCCACAGTTTTTCCATCTATATATAACTCACCCCCCCCTATTTCTGAAGCAGAGCTGTTTCCCTCCGCAGACACATCCTTTGCAGACAATGAAACAGTCAAGAAAGCCCTAAAACTACAGGTCTTGCTGCATATGACAGATGTCTTTTCCTGGTTAGTAGCTGGAGATTGGGTGAGATGCGCTTAGGGCTGGTTGTACAGCCGTTCTTATGTAAAACACAGCTCACAAGACTGCACAAAATTATCATGGCTTCATTTTCTAAGGCAGACTGAATATCTCCTTCGCTGAACTCTCTGCAGGTCCTATTCCCTTTCGGTCATCTAACACTCTTCAAGTGTCACCAGCAGGATGAGATATGGTGTAAGGAAACCCCTCTACCTCCCTTTAGGGCTTCAGTGGCCTGGGGCTGGCTTACCAGACTGTCTTCAGCCCTGCTGTTGGGGCTCATGCCTGGCCCATCTGGCCCATCCCAAGTGAGGTGAGACAGCCATCACCTCCCCTTGTTCTGCCAACACTTTCCTCCTTCACCCAGCTGCTAATTGCAGTTCACAAGGACATGCTTGCTAACACCTTTCACCACCTTTACCTTCTTACTGGGAAACTGAAGGCCTTTATTGGCCCAGGAACAGACATTCAGACTTCAAAGGAAATCTTGTTTGTCTTTGGAGGAGGGGGACCCTGTTTGGGGCCCAGAAAGTGCATGCAGCACGTTGCTTGCAGATCCTGCATGTGTCCACCAGCACGTGGAGGGACTTACATCAGTAGGATACTCGGTGGATTTATCTGAAAGTGGCAGATGAATTTAAAAAGTTTATGAGGGAAAGGAGGGGGTGGTTTGCGTGGTTTAAAATCACAGATAGTGGCCAGCCAACATGTTTGCATGCATCTGTCCATGTGGATGGAGCCAGAGGTGCAGGATGCATTTGCTCCGACATCAGGTTTCTCAGCTATTGGTGTTTGTGCTGGGCAGGTGGAGGGTGGTGCACGCAACTGCTGTTTTTGGTTCACTGGCTTCCCAAATTGTTCAGAGAACCAAAAACGTCAAAACCATTTTGCTTTGAGATGAGTGGAATGCTGTATTTGACTCCGAAATGATCCATTTTGTGTTGTTTCTAAGCTCTTCCTGAATGATTTTAATTACTTAATCTTTATGGATTTTTTTTGAAGGCAAGAAACACCAAGTGACAGAAAATCAAGGTCTGGCTTTTTGAGATGCTCCCCCGCTACCCTAAAAACCTTCTGTTTAAATCAGCATAAATTGTCCCACAAAACAAGCTTGGATGAATCATAACTGTGTTGCCTCACCGATCACTTCTCCCCCTTCACAGATGGTGGAGTAGAGCCACCAGAGGAGTGGAGGCTTGACTGCTCACCATACTGAAGTACTGACCCACTCCTCGCCACTGCAGTGTCTGCATCCTCACAGCTGCTTAGTGGAGAAGGATGGACGATCTCCACTGCTCAAAAGGGAGGATGGGTAACACACAGGATTCACACAGGTTACCTGTCCTTCAGCTGAGAGCTGAGACCTCCTGTGAGCTCCAGGCTGAGTTGCAAGGCTCTTAAATCAGCTTTGCCTGTCCCTCTCTCAGCCTGTATGACTTCGGCCTGAGATTTACTTCCCTGAAATAAATGTTTTCTCCACAATACCCTGGATGTTATCTGTAACGGGGAGGAATTTTCTTGGGATGTGAAATGGCTGGTGGGACTTGGGATGAGCTCTGCCCAGCCTCATTGAAATGAAGGTTGCACTCACAGCTGGGAGGTGATGGGTAGAGATGGACCCTGGTGAATGTGAGGTATCTCTGAAGGTGTGTGTTGGGATGTGCTGAGCTGTGGGCACAGACACAGAGCATTTGGGCATCTAAAACCCCTAGGGTCCGCAAGCAAATTAAAAAAAAAAAAGAAAGAAAGAAATCCAACTTTGGCTTTGTCTGAGTAGCAACTCATGGTGAAGGAAGTGTGAAATAGTAATACTTACTTAGCTGTTTTCTGGCATGACCCAAATGATGTCCAGGGCCTGGGCCCAGATAAGGGAGGTTTCAGCCCCACCCTGGGGGAGCTTGGAGTGATCATGGGCAGGTGGATAACAGCAGCATGGTTCATGCCTTGACATCAATCTGGGAACCACCTTGTCCATACAGTCCGGAGAAGAGAGTCCCACCACTGGCAGCTCTCCTGCCTCCAGCCTCCCCACCCTGTAGCCCTTCAACAAGAACTCTTAGAGTGATTTGCAGATGAGCCCAGTAAATAACCCTCATTATACAAATGGGGAAAACAGAGGTACAGAGGGGTGGTATGATCTTCCTCTTGTTTTCCTGGGTGTAGCACCACCCCTATGACCAGCCATTGCAAATCGTATTTGGCTGGTCCAACTACCAGCCCGTGTTGTGGGATGCCCACTACATCTGTGTGTTGCTACACCCAGAGACACCATTGCTGTAGGAAATGGTTAACCTTTGTATTCAAAATATGATTAATGCAGCTGGTTGACCAAAGCATCAAACCCCTTCTCAAGCGGTAATCACAGCTTTTCATCCTTGTTGAAGAGCGGACAGTGTTGGTCAAATACATGAACTACAGCTTGCTGCTTCTGGCTGGGCTAACCCAACGGCCGTCAGCAGCACCTGGAAATACAGCTTTCTTCCCTGCTTTACAGGCACAACTTATGCAATTCACAGTCCAGCCCTAATTTCAACCACAATCTTTTTTTTTTCTTCCTTCATGAGGTAAAAATGCCCATCTTGAATCTCCATTTAAATCTAATCAGTTGCTACACAGGCCCATCGTTTTTGCTTGGAAATGCACAGGACATGTCCATACAGCTCTACAGCACTATACTCCTCCCTACACCCTCTCCACCCCCGCTTCCCACCTCCTCCCCTCCCCAAACTATGACTCATCTTAAGGCAGAAGGTTAATTTAGGTTAATTATCTTCCTGGTTAGCAGTGCATACATGTCCTGAGCAGCAATAAAGGCTTGACACCCCTCCTGCTGCTGCAAATCAATTTTCTTCTTCATTTACTGTAAATGGAAATGAGCCAGGTTCTCTGGCATCAAAGTAAACATTTCTCTGCATGAAACTCAACTTGTGAACCTGGTAATTTCAGATTTGCTTATAACATGTGCATTTGCCAAGAAAAAAGAAAAGCAGCTGTTTGATGTCTCCAAAAACTAGAATTAGCCCTGTAGATCAAACATCAGTTCGCCTGCTGCTTTAATAATGGCAGGATCCAGTTGCATTAAGCATGAGGATATCATTACACTATGTACGGTGCTTACATATAAGCTAACCCCTAATTCCCCTACTTAACAGCTAATGCATATTATTATTATTTACTCTTTGAGTTGGAGGCTCAACCGTGATCCGAGTCTTGTGGTGTTAGGTGCTCTACAGACATGCACAAAAAGAGAGTCCCTGCCCCAAAGACCTCGCAGTCTAAATAAACACAGAAGACAACAAAGGAAGTGTTACTGCCCCCAGGGAAGAGGAGCGTGAAGGGGCATGCAAATACCCCAAAGCAAGTTTACAGCCGAAGCAAGAACAAGACGCTTGTGGTTGGAGTCCTAATCTAGTCAGCTGCCACTCCTGAAGGTGGATATCTTTCAAAGGTGGAAGTGAGTTCTCCTAACTTTAGCCCCTTGAAAAATAAACTTTTCATTTCAGCTGATCCTTCAGGCTGTCTCCATAGCCAAAGGAGGCAGGTCAGCACCTTTGGAGGATGATTCAGTGCATCCTCTATAAGTGGGATTTTTTCACACTGACCACAGAGTCTGAGGTCAGATTAATTTGTCCTAAATGAGACTTTAGAGACGTTTGAGATGCCTTGAAGTATCTACAACAGCCAAACATGTTGGCAGCCATGGCACACAGTCAGAGACCCCACAGTGGTGAACCTGGTGGATGCCAGGAGGGATCCAAAGGCATCTCAACTGAGCTGAGCCCTGGATGACCAGTTAAGACTAAACATTTCAGTAGAGAAGATGAATCCTAAACCCTCTTCCTAATCCTAAAAGCAGAATTGTAGGATTCAGCGTATTTTTCCCACAGGGGCAAGTGTAACTTTCCGTGAGGTGTAGGAAGAAGGTGATATGAGAAGGTACGAGATGACTGGTGGTCTTGCTAATCAAGACCAAAATTACTCACTAGAGGTGCGAGCTCTCTTCAAAGACATTCTGTGCCACCTTGACATTGTCTTTTCTTCCATATAGTGGGAATGATGATCTCTGCTTTCACCTCAGATGCCTCGGCTCAGGGTTAGCATGGTGCTCTGAGAACCTTGAGGGAAAGAGGATACAGAAATGCAAATTCTTCCTGCAAAGTGCAACATCAACTAAATATCGCTGATGTGTGATTGTAGACTTAAGACACTGATTGCTTCAGCCTTGGTCCGAGGGGCAAATGTCCTTATCTTCTCTCCCATCCATGCTAGCTCCAGGATAAGATTTCAAATTTATTTGTCATCTGAGTGAACGTCTCCACCTCCTAGATTAGCAGGATATGTCAAATGGCCAACTCTGTTGCTTCTAACCTCAGTTGTTCTATAAGTCTCTGGTTGAAAACAAGAATTTTTATGACATGACCTGATCAAAACTGATCCTGGCATCATGGGACCAGTACTTAAATTTTATAGTAAGCACGGAAGATTATTTAATGTGATACGTATTCATACTTAGGGAGAAGGGACTGAAGCAATGAAAAGGAAAATTTGCTTGAAAAGCTTCCAGATGTTTGGATTTGTTTGGAAGTAGTAGATGGTAGCTAATAAATATCACTAAGGGCCACTGAAAATCCGATGGAGGCAAACCCTGGGCACTCTCAGATAGTCAGCATGGTATTTTCTCTGTTTTGAACAATCTGTAAGTCAAGGGTGATTTTTTTCTTTGACTTGCTATCACCCCAAACCTGGCCTTATTAAATTTTCTTTTATTCCTCCAAGCAAGCTGATCTTTGATAGCACAAGAGCAGTAAGTTTCTGTCCTGGACCTTACATTGTGTCAGTCTGGTTTGAGTGGGTTTGGCAGCTTTCTGCAGGAACGGATGCTCCTTCCACCTTGTGGCCCACCAAGGATGAGATCCTTCTCTCCCACACCTCAAGAGTTTTACAAGAAATACATTCAATTTGGCTGAGCAGTGCCCCATGTAAATGATGCCTCCAAGTAAGTTATGGAGTTCTGCCTAACCTGTGAGCAGAGAAAGGGGCAATTAAACTTAAAATTAACTTAATCCCAAAATGTAAAAACTGAAGATAAAAATTACTAGCATTAGTATAGGACTGTTTTTATGGGTTGTGAACTGTCAGACTTTAAAACTTGAACTGATCCAGGAAAGCTGAACAACTATTCATGGATTCTTCATTTCATCCCATTTGGAAAGAAAAAGCTCATACCGTTCTATATTTTCCTTTATTCCACTTACGAGGTTAGTTGGAGGTTCTTAAAGATAAGACTGCAGCACTACCTACTCCAAGGAAGGATATGATTAGTAGACAAAGTGATGTCACAGAAACTAAAAGTTTCTGAGAATGGCAATTAATTACACAAATCTATAATTCATCACAATGAATCATATTTCTTCTCTGACAGCAAGAAGCATGAAAACCCCTTTTCAAGCTGTATTGCAGCAGCTCAATGACTGTGATAAGAACAAACCAATTAGAAACCTCGTTGAAGGGATGTTAGATTTAAGGTAGAGTCGATTTTGCTTAGGGCAGAGAGATAGAGTAGATTTCTCAAAGTTCCTTCAAACAGGATTATCTGTGCCGCTATAAATGTTTAGAACTCCAAGAAGAACACAAAACCATATCCTTATTCTACCTTTGGATTACTTAGGTCAGGAATTAAAATATATTTGGCAGGTTCTCATAATTTTATATATAGCTGGTTTTTCTTGCTGAGGACAGAACTATCAAGTCAACACTGCCCGTACTGCAGCCCATACTGCTAGCTATTTCGTTGGGATTCCAAAGTAAAAATACAAAGATGTTCATTTAACTTCTCAGCTTAATGAAACAGTGATCACTGCAGTAAAAGCTGGAAGAGGGTCAAAACTGTAATTGGAAAAGAGTAGCATTTCTGCCTTGTCTTAAGGCACACACAGACTCACACACACTCGTACACAATACCAATTGCCTTCCTGAGCTTTTCCTTAACTTCCCTATAGAACAAGAATAAGGAAACACACAGGTTGTGTTGTGATACCTCCTTACCTTGACTGGTCTTTACAAGTTAAGTCTCCCTCTCTTTAGCCATAGTTTCTCCTGATGGTAGTCATTCCCAACCTTTTATACAGGTGGAACTGAATCTTCTGTGTCCTACCTGTTCTGGTTTGTAAGATGCAACAGTGGAGGAGACTTTCTGTGCCATCTGGACAACCATAATAACCCTGCCTGAGAAGAACAGGAGCCGTAGGAGATTACTGTGCCAGGACCTCCATACTCAAAGCAGACCACTGGAGCTGAACAAGCAGCTCTCTCATTGAAGGTAGCAGTCGGGTTTGTTCTCATGGTGGGATACTTACTTCCAGCCCATTAAACATAATCCTAGCACTTAATTTGCTATTCGCTCCATTGGTGGCATCTTTGCATCCAGCCAAAGCTTTCTTTTCACTCAGATTTCACTAAGCCATCTCCCTGAAAGAGTTACGTGGGATATCGTGGTGACATTTTTTTCAGTTCCATACTTGGTTTCCCCATCTGGTGCTCACCTCTGTAAACCTTCTGAAACCCAAAAATGAGAAATATTGCTGAGAAATATTGTGTTGACATTGGAACACAAATCAAGAAGATCACCTAGTTCCAACCCCCTGCCGTGGGCAGGGACACCTCCCACTAGCCCAGGTTCCTCAAAGCCCTGTCCAGCCTGGTGTCAAACACCTCCAGGGATGGGGCATCCACAGCTTCTCTGGGCAACCTGGGCCAGGGGCTCACCACCCTCACAGCAAAGAATTTCTTCCTAATATCTCATCTAAATCTCCCCTCTTTCAGTTTAAAACTGTTACCCCTCATCCTATTGCTGCCCTCTCTGATAAGAGTCCCTCCCCAGCTTTTCTGTAGGCCCCCTTTAGGGACTGGAAGGGGCACTAAGGTCTCCCTGGCGCCTTCTCTTCTCCAGGCTGAACAATGCCAACTCCCTCAGCCTGTCTTCATCCTCAAATCCTTTTTGGTTTGCTAGTTTGCTGGCTGAAGAGGGGCAGTTCCTACCTTAAAGAGCTTGTGATGAAGGTGATGGAGAGTGGGAGGGAGGAGACAGCATTACCCCTGAGTGCAGCTTGACCTGGGACATGTAGATGTCCCATGAGTTGTCAGGGCATTGTTTTCAGTCTCACAAATGGCAGCATTGTCCACTCCATGCAGGTGAAAGTAATGAAAATTAGAAGAGAGCTGCGTATTTTGAGCAAATTGTACTTCCCTTGTAATCTTGGACCTTCCAGGATGACACTTCAACCAATTTCTTCTCATCCACAAACGGCAGCAGCTTGCCTATTTTTAATGAAACTGTCATAATCACAGGACTCAGGGACCTGAGGCCTGCTCAAAGAAAACGCTAAAAGAAGTCATAGAGTCTAAGTTTATCCCCTGACTGAATAATTCTGCTATAGTCTGATGGATCCCAAACTTTCTCACTCTGTCCCCTTCATGTTGTGATCTCTGCTTCAACATTTCTAGATTTCTAGTCCTCTTTCTACAGTGCCTTGGTTAGGATTTACCTGCCCAAGCATAACCATCTAAAATAAATCAGATAAACTGCTCTCTAATGGTACTTATTTCTCCCTGTTGACCCTGGGAGGATTCTTGTGCAAGTAGCTCACATCTGAAGTGAGCTGAGATGAATCCCATCCCTACTGCCTGCACTCCGCTGGCTTGTGCTAGCTTGAATACCAGACTTGTTCAGCTCTGTATGATTACATTATTTCCAAGCACCTGGAATCCACAGATCATCCTAGTCCTAGAAAATGAAATATATCCCTTAACACAAGAAATCAGGGTCTAGGTGGTAGGAGGAGAGTCTTCTACCCAGGGTTATTGCCATGTGAGACCTGGTGGCATCGATGTCCCTTATGCACGTGCAGCAAATCCGCGGATGCAGCCAAGAAATTGCATTTTTTGTTCTGAGAAGGCAAGTTTTGCGTGAGGATTACTTATGCAAACAGCTTGCTCTCTTGCATGGCTATAAACACTAATTTGGAGACCCACACCAAGCCAAATAGTTGTTTATGAGATGTTTATGAGGCGGAGGCCAAATAGGTGTTTATGAGGCAGTGGTAGTGCCAAAGTCAAATAGCACCTCTAAGCGACGACTGGCACGGTACCATCTCTTCAGGCTGAGCTACAGAGGAGAGCTTATTGAATTCACTGGTGCTTCTGATGAAGCACTCTTTGCAATTAACCCAGTGGTGGGTTGGATGGGAAAGAAATGAGCCCTCCCCAGGTTCTGGCAGCTGAGAGTAAGATACTTTTTGCAAAGAAAACAAGAAAACTGGCATGAGAAGAAGAGGTTGGGTCTGAACCCTGTAGAGGCTCAATGTCATGGTCTTCCTTCCTCATTAGTCTGCACAACCTGAAAGCACACCTTCTTGACTGTCCTCATAGTTTGGACTCATGTAAGAGCTACAATGTTGTTTCAGACCTTCCCCCCACTGAGACCTGAGGTCTTCTCCGTTTGTAATTTGAGGCCTCCTATGCTTCCAACATTTATTTTTAAGTATGACATTATTTTGAGCTGTTTACCTGCACTGACATCGTATTCTTCATTGTCCTGTGGAGATCCTACAAAGCTTTTGGATGCAGAAATGACAGGACTGAAATCCATCAGAGGGTTCGCTGCCTTTCATCAAAGGTCTACATGTTCTGGACAGACAATTGTGTAACCTTTGTTCTTGAACCCTCTACTGAATGTTCTCTGCTTCTAGTTTTCAGTCTCCTCTTTCCAAGACCAGAAAATTCCTTTCTCCTGAGCTTCCTTATGTCTTTTTTTTTTTCGAAGTACCTTAGCATTTTCCTCTCTCTACTCTGGATCTTTTCCAGCTTGTCTACATCATTCTTAAAATTGGATGTCCAAAAGTAGACCATTAACTCTGTCCCCTTATACATGTGCTTTCTCAGGAAATATTTTTCATGTAAGAAACTCCTCTGTCTTCTAGTTATTCTTACCTCCAGCCTTTGTAGCTCCCCATTGTCTTTGTATTCCCTGTGAGAATCTCATAGTGTCTCACAAATCACATTACAGAAGAATCACTGCAAGAAGAGTCTCAGGGGACAGAGTCTCTGCCCCTTTCATTACAAATCCGGACACCTGACTTGCTTGGTTCTGTAGATCAGAGGTCTGAGATCTGCACTGTCTTTGGGCAGGTGAGATGCAGCCTGGAAGATCCCTGGTACAAAATACTCTGGCTGGGATGCAGATGGAGAATTCAGCGGCTAAAGGGGGAAACTCATTTTAGTTTTCTGTGTACCTTTTTTTGTTGGTGTTGAGGTCCCAGCTGGACCAGTGAGCTTCTGAGAAGGGTCCGATAGGGGAGTGACCACGTGCAAACTTCCGCAAAGTAGGAATGGTAGATCCAGCACAGGAGCTGGAGGCGCTGGGTGGAAGGGAGGATGAAGAAATGTCATTTCAGAGCCCAGGGGGATGCTCTGTCATCAGGAGAAGGTTGCAGGAGGCAGGAGCCTGCCTGAGTCATGGGCAGAGGTCCTGCTGCAAAGAGGAATGTCACCTGCTCCAGAGGCAGAACCCACTTATTCCCTCCTCCGTCCTCGCTAGCACCGACCCCGTGAAGCACGCTCACTAAAAAACAACAGGGTCGCAACCCTACCCAAACAAAATGCCCCACCAAACTCCACTTGTCTGTGGAGCAAAACACAAATCCTAGATAAGCCATATCATTTAATTCTGGATGGGGATCAGATATTATGATAAGAATATATGATAAAAATAAGAGTTTTTATAAGAATCATCAATTTTAAAATGAGCATAGGAAAGAAGAGATACCGGCTACTGCTACTGTAATAATACTGCAGCTCATGCAATTGCAATAAGAAGCTTCCTTTATATTCACTGAATATACAGACGTCAGCAACATCGCATCACCTCTAGCTATTTAGATGCTGGATGTTTATTTACACAGCAAAAAGCCACGTGGGAAGGTGTTTTGTCTGTAGTTAGTGAAACCGTGTGGCCTTATTTAGAATAAAGACTTTACCAAGATAAACACAGCTGGTGTTGCGGCACAAGAATATGGGACTTGGGAAAAAAAAGGCAAAGATGACGAGCCAGCATCTTCTCAACCCTTGGTTAGAGGCCATTGGAGTCATAATTCACCTCAAAGACACGAGAACAAAACCCTAATCGTTCCCTCCCACCACACTAAGATCTGAAAGCCTAGATATTGTGGTGGACATGGCAGAAAAACCTCTGTCAGGTGGCGAGATGAAGCTTTTGTTGGGTTGCAGGTACATGGAAGTGAGTAGAGGGCGTGTGCGAGTTCAGGCCCGTGGTGCAGTGCCTCCATCGCTGCCCTCCAAGCTGCAGCTCATCTGCAATTACAGACCCACCGTGCCCTTAATAAAACAGAGGTTGGCTCATTATTCACATAATCACCTGGAAAATTTATTTCTCAGGCTTGTTCTTTGCTGTATCAAAGCCTTGTGTCTGTATCTCTCCCTTTTTGTCCCTCCCCTCCCCTCTTTGCCCTTGTGAAGTGACCAGGGATGGCTTGCAGTGTAGCCCTTGCCTGTGATTAACGTGCTAACCTAGCAATTATTCACATCTGGATGGGTCTTTGTTCTACTTTGAAGTCTCTCAATGACTTCTCTTTCCCCCCCACCTGTCTTCATTTTCCCCTCCGCGCCCCCCATCCCACCTCCTCCCTCTCCACCTTGTCTATTACTCCTCAGAAGTGCCAGTGGGCCCAAGATGAAATACAGGAGAGACCAGAAATTCCTCCTTAATGGGCCCAGGTGAGCTTGGAGTGGGAAAGGAAAGGCCCAGACCTTGAAGATGACCTTTCCAAAGTGCTTAAGTCAATAACAGTGTGCAACCCTCCCTAGCCCCTTGTTTATAAGTGACAAGGTGGAGGTGGACTGGAGGCTCTTTCTTCTCTCCAAACCTGTGAGATCTTTCAATCTTAACCAAAAGAAAAAAAAAACAACAATAAAAAAAAGAGGAGAGGGAGAGTGAAAAAAATGGAGCAAAGTGCTGGGTGATGGAAGAGACAGGGTAATTGGTTCACTGCAGAGTGAGGCTGGGGTGCTGCAACTCCTTCTGAGGCTCTTCTGGTGTGGGAGAAGCACCGGTTAAGCGGCATCTCCTCTCACAAGTCTTTTTTTGTACGGCAGGAGAGGAGGAGGGGACACCTCCTTCTTACACATTCTTACATCCAGCTACTGAGGCGCATTCACCAGCAACTGGTTAAGAAAAAAGATTAAGGGTTGCGGGGCTTGGGGGAGTGGGAAGTCCCTTTGCTTTGAGGAGATTAACTTTTGAGACGAAGTAAAACACAAGGCGATAGTCTTTCAAAATTGCCTTCCAGCCGTGACAGGCAATGGTTAGATTAATTAGATTACGAATGCTCTTTTATATTCGGCAGATGGGTTGGGACAAGGTGGGGCGGGGGACTGGGAGAGAAATACTTCATTTATGTTTTTTTTTTCGAGTACAGCTATTTTTTAATGCAACACAGGTGCTCCTGGCATACTGCAAAGCCCAGTGGTCAACAGAACTCTTCCCAGGGGTCTGAGTGGACTTTGGAAAGCAAGACTGGAGCATGCACTGCTGTAGGAGGTCATGGAGAAAAACTGTCCATGATCTCAAAGGAAGCAGAAATAATAGATATGAAAAGAAAGATGCGAGGGGTGACATGACTAACATTAGATTTTTCTCCTTTAGGTGAAATGTAGGTGAATGAAGGTGTAGGTGTAGGTGAAGTGATTTTGGGAAATACAAAGTTTTGGTGTCCAAGGAACTACATCCAAAGGAAGCTGTGTCCATTTCCAGCACAGAGCATCAAAAGAGTTCTACTAAAAGGTCAGGCTTGTGTTTGCATATTGTTTTATCTCCACCTGTCCTTGAGAACTCCTTTTTTTCCAAGGCTTTCTGGAAGTAAGAAGGGGAAGTAGTCTGCACTTTGTTCCTATGGGCATTGGAAATAACAGGGATAGAAAACTGCACAGGCTGAAGATACATCTGGGACAGGGCAAGAAAAAAAGTGAGAGGAAGCCACAAATTAAGAAAAGTCTTACAAGGGAGACCTGTTGTTCCTGAAGCTTTGCTACCGAGTCATTTTACCCATCTTTAGACATCAGGCCATTTCACGCCAAATAAGACACCTTACTCTCCTTTTATATCCAATTGATAGAAGTAGACATCTCTAACGATGCTTCTCTGACCTTTAGGTGGGATGAAATTCTTAGGTTTGTTCTCCTTAATTGCCTATGAATGAGGACAATAGGGGCAATTGTCACTCTTAAACCCTGAACTAGAGCAGAACAACCACAGATTTTTTAAAATAATTTCCAACTTTTGACAAACTTGAAGATGTTCCCCTCCAGAACATGCTGTCATGTCGGTCATGGTCTCTGACCTACGAGGAGTTTTGCTGATCTTGGTTAACCTTCCAAGATGTAGGCCATCCATTGATGCTTCTATGGAGATGTAAGGTCACGAGATGGTCTCCAGTCTCGGTCTGTGAAACTGTGTAAACCACCATAGGGATGGAGTTAGGCTTCAGTTTGTCAAAAAATATTTATATGCAAATCAGGAAACAGCCAGACTTTGCAGGGACACTATTGGGCTGAAATGCTAAATAACTCATCAACTTGGAGCAATAAAAATAGCAACCTAATGAGAACAAGAAGCTTGAGATCCAAATAGTCCAAACAAGACTTGAAGCTTTAACCAAAATATTTGAATAGAGGAGGAGCTCTGAATATTGGTCGAGATATTTGTGGCACTGAATGCACGTGCACGGCAAGTGTGAAAACAACTTGTGTAGACAACCTAGAGGACGTGTAATACAGTGGAGTAGGGCATATTCTGTATTTTAAGGAAACTGCAGCTAGGAAAACCCTGGACATAGTTATTGGAGGGCTGCCTCCTACAGCTGGGTCTATGAGTGGAGTGAACCCAGCAGGATGAGCTCACCACGAGGCCTGTGATAACAGGATAGTGCTTTCTGGTTTAAGCCCTATGGAATTGGGGGAGCCTTGTCAAGAAAGACAGTGATGGAAACACTTGTCACTTGTGTGGGAGCCTCTCTGAGGTGCAATGTACATGTGTATGGGCCACCTCTGCCACCGCTGCCTGCCTAGACCTTATTGACCTCTGACAGGATGAAGGAACCTCTTAGAAATATCACTCTGTACTAGTTGTATCAAGAGTGTCCAACTTTCCAGAAATCCACTGCGTGCCCGCAGGCCTCAGGCTATTTCCTTCTGATCTCAGGCAGGGAAGAGGGAATTTTAGGAGTAATTCACAGCCAGAAGATGCACCCCAGGAGCATTGTTGCTCCGCGGTGGGCAGGCTGCAATGGGGAGCAGCAAGGAACCATCATGCAGCAATGCCAGCCTCAACGGCCCCTCCTGGCTCCCTCTCCAGTATGTTAGGATGGACCCATGCATGAACTGCCCTGAGACACTGCTTTTTGAAGGCTGTGGCTTGTTTTTTCCCCAACAGGTGGGCACGGTACCTAGGAGGTATACCCTGCTCCCTGCACCTGGCCAGTCCATCACTGTCACTTCTCCTGGCTCCCAACCAGTCCCAGACAGACATACCATGCCCTGGAGGTGACATAAACACCACATGGGCGATAGACTGAACAAAGTCTTCATCGTCCTTCCAGCTCCATTCACCTGTCGTTTTGCCTGTGCTCATTCTATCACCACGGATGGTCCTAGAAAGCTTTTCCTTTCTATAAGGGAATGTCCATCATTGTATAAGGGAATGTTTGTCCATCATAATGTCCCGTCCACCTGCTTGTAACTTCTGAACGCTATTCTTATTTGATCCTGTGTCCTCCTCAGGACCATATCCTTCATATACTGATAGATATATTACATTCCTCTGAACTGAGAGGTTTAGGGAGCTATGTAAAAGTGTGCAGGGAAAGAAAATAACAGGGTAGAAATATAAATACCAAAAGATTTTGACTGAGGAACTGAACCTCATGGATGGATGGTCCTTCTACTGTAGGGTCCAGTGAGAGTAGCTAACCCGATCATGCACATGGGTTGGCTTGAAACTCAACTAGCACCTCCCCATCCCAAACTGCCATTCAGTGCCAGACCAGCCAAATTGCACAAACTAACCCCGAGCACATCTGGAGCAGTGGATCAGTTGATCCTGACTGGATAGCTTACTCTGCTTTTTCTTTTCCTGAGCTCTTTGTTTATAATTTTAAACCAGTATGCTGGTATCCCATGATGATACAGCCACTGTTGATTTTATCTCTTAACTATGCAGGGATTATTGCAGAACCAAAGGTACATTTATAAGGCTTTCAGAAAGAGCCTATGTTCTGACAGTGGCCCTGGAAATGAACCAATCTAGTGCCTTTTATCTCCCTTCCAACCAATGCAAAAAGCCTCTTTTCTCTTCAGCTCCCAAACCTGCCTGTAAATAACCTACCTTGAAATAACCCCTCTGGCCCTCCCTCCTGCCCTCCACACTCCTTCCACTTGGTTTTCTTCCTGTAATAGGTCTGAAAAGGTTGAAAGGTGCTGAACTCTTGTGCGGGGAATTCAGCTTTAAAGACCCTGAACTTTTAGATTCCCTGAGGGGCGCAGAGGAAGGGAGGAGGAGGAAGGGGGGGTGTCTTGTGCTTTGGCACAGTGACCTAAATGATACTTCTCATGTACATGTCATGTCAAATGTCATCTCTAGGGCTGGAAGTAATCCGAATAACCTGTCTGGTCAGTAGAGGTGACTGAAAATACTTAGCTGCAAGCCATTGCTTTGAGAAAGTCTTGCCTTTTATACTTCCTTCTTTATTTATTTATGGGCTGGGGATTTTTTTTCTTTCCTTGTGCAAGATCCCCCAACTGGCTTTTGCTCCAGCAGATTGCAGAACTGTTTGATGAGCAGCAAACAGCAGCTGCAAAACAGGAAGGAAGTAGTGAACCCCATTGCCATGTGTTTTTTTAGGGTCAGAAATGAGAAATTGTGCCCAGGAATGATAGCCAAAGGCAGCAGCTTGAGCAGTTTCATTTGGCTGGGCTCAGCAAGGAGGAAGATACTCAGCTGGGACACTCCATCAGAGCCTTGCACCCTGTGTCTTGCAAAGGGGAGCATCTGTACAGCGTTATGGGGGTGCTGGTTTCATCCCCCAACCCACTACCTCTCTCCCTCCTTCCCTCTGCTTCCCTGTGGAAGCACCTGTTGGTTTTCCAAAGGAGGTGTTATAAGGTGCCTTCACTGCAGCCTCCCTTGGGGAGGCAGCGCTGCCTGCTCAAGGGCTCTTCATTCTGCCAGGAAAGCATCCGAAAACAAGCAGTGGGAGATGAAAAACCCAGATTAATTCAAAGTAGAAATAAAGTAGCGTTTCCCCCAGGAGGGTGTTTCAGCCCACCTGTTTGTCTCTAGCAGCTCGCAAAAGTCTTATTGGCTAGGATAAATGTCCAGCTTTTAAAGAGGTGATATTTGGGATACCATTAAACAGGGAGGGAGAAGATGCTGAAGCAAAGCCCAGGATCACAGCCAGATGGAGGGGGAAATCCTTTGGCCTCTGCTGTGCTGGAGAGCAGTTTAAATGTTTGTTACAGCCCCTTAGTCCCTGTCTAACTGCAGTTTCTTGTCTCTTACCCGTCATTGCATGCTGAACTTTCCTTTGCATCCATCACTGGCACAATAAATCAATGCAAAGCAAGAAATGGTATGTGCCCAGCATGATCTGATCTTGTGTTTCTTACTGAAACAGGAATAAATGCAGACCTGGGTATTTCAGTCTTGGCATTGACTTCTGCAGCTTTCCAATGGGAGATGCAGGTCTCCATCTCAGCAAAATTTTGATCTGTCCCACTGGTTGGGCGGTGTTACATGGTGGGATTATTGCTTCTAGCAGGTTGGATGAAATGTTTTTTTCTGGGTGGTGGGAACTCAAAACTTGGAAGTCAGGCATGTGAACTTCAGCTCAGGGCTTAAACCCCACCAGAGCGAGAAGGTGGCCAACAGCTGGAATGGTTTTGCCAGCGGTCTTGTGGACACATCTGAGAAGGTGTTTTCCTGTACCAGCTTTCTGGAGGACAAGCAAACTCTTGCAAAACAGCCATCTGATCACTATTCCTGCACAGCAGGGATTTCCAAGGGAAGACTTTTCCTAAATTAGTCCTGCCTTATGCCCTTTTATCAGCAGGATGCAATTCATACATGAGGTTTCAAGAGGGAATGAGAGATTAGATTAAGCCTTCCCAGTAACTCCTATAAAAAAAAAAATAAAATGACACCTGTCAAAGTGACGCAAGGATCATCGGGCTTTGCAAACAGCTGCAAGTACTAGATGCTCAGAAAACCCCCAAAGATGGCAACGTGGTAGAAATCCAGCTGCAGGGTAGAACAGGGCTGGTGTGGCTTCTCTTCAGAATTCAGGAGAATTTCCTGTTTTCCATGTCAGACTGGCCTTTGAAGACATTTTCCCATCTATCATTGTTCTTCAAGGTCCCGCAACATCTCAGTACTGGTGGCCTCCCGGTCACGTGCAGAGAGACATAGAATCATAGAATCCTAGAATCATTCAGGTCAGAAAAGACCCTTGGGATCATCAAGTCCAACCATCAACACCACTCTACAAAGTTCTCCCCTACACCATATCCCCCAACACCACATCTAAACGACTCTTAAACACATTCAGGGATGGTGACTCCACCACCTCCCTGGGCAGCCTATTCCAGTGTCTGACCACTCGTTCTGTGAAGAATTTTTTCCTAATGTCCAGTCTAAACCTACCCTGTTGCAGCTTGAAGCCATTCCCTCTTGTTCTATCGCTAATACCTGTGAGAAGAGACCAGAACCAACCTCTCGACAATGTCCTTTCAAGTAGTTGTAGAGAATGATGAGGTCTCCCCTCAGCCTCCTCTTCCTCAAACTAAACAGTCCCAGCTCCTTCAATTGCTCTTCGTAAGTTTTATTCCCCAGGCCCTTCACCAGCTTCATTGCCCTCCTCTGCACTCCCTCCAGTACCTCGATCTCTCTCTTGTATTGAGGTACCCAAAACTGGACACAA